>BSBM01000049.1:5047500-5417500 GCA_027924585.1 Larix kaempferi | reverse complement strand
TGTACAATTCTTGCACACGGGCGTCAACTTTGGAAAATCATCCACTAGGCACTTATGGCCAACATTCCCAGCCAAAACCTACCCAGACACACTTGTAGGTTTCCTCGGAACCTAGTTTTGTTGCACGGTTGGAGTTCTATGCCCCCGGCAGGTATCCATGAGGTGTCCGTGAAGGCCTTTTGGATGCGAGACAGAACGAGCCATAGAATGACGACTGTGGCTCCGATCAACGAACCGTCGACTCCATTGGATTCAGGACACTGGGATAGTGCTATGGGTGCCCCTATCCTCCGGTCTCGTGGCCTCGGTGTCACCTTGTACGTCCATCTTGGAAACTAGGGTTTTGCTCAATAAGGGTGTGTGCAATTCTTGTACACGGGGGTCAAATTTGCAAAATCATCCACCGGGCACTTGTGGTGATGATGATGATGAAGACGTTGATGATGATGGTGATGGTGATGGTGATGGTGATGAAGATGATGATGATGATGATGAAGAAGATGATGATGATGGAGATGTTGATGAGGATCCTAGAGATGGCAATGATGATGAAGATGGTGATGATGATGAAGATGGTGGTGATGATGAAGATGTTGATGATGATGGTGTTGGTGATGGTGATGAATATGATGATGATGATGACAGAGAAGATGATGATGATGGAGATGTTGATGAGGAACCTAGAGATGACAATGATAATGAAGATGGTGATGATGATGAAGATGGTGATGATGATGGTGATGGCGATGAAGATGATGATAATGATGATGGAGAAGATGATGATGATGGAGATGTTGATGAGGATGATGGAGAAGATGATGATGATGGAGACGTTGATGAGGAACCTAGAGATGACAATGATGATGAAAATGTTGATGATGATGACGATGTTGATGATGATGATGATGGTGATGATGGTGATGATGATGAAGACGTTGATGATGATGGTGATGGTGATGAAGATGATGATGATGACGGAGAAGTTGATGATGATGGAGATGTTGATGAGGAACCTAGAGATGACAATGATGATGAAGATGTTGTTGTTGTTGTTGTTGATGATGATGGTGATGATGATGAAGACATTGATGATGATGGTGATGGTGATGAAGATGAGGATGATGATGATGATGGAGATGTTGATGAGGAACCTAGAGATGACAATGATGATGAAGATGGTGGTGATGATGAAGACATTGATGATGATGGTGATGGTGATGAAGATGAAGATGATGATGATGATGATGATGATGGAGAAGATGATGATGATGGAGATGTTGATGAGGATGATGGAGAAGATGATGATGATGGAGATGTTGATGATGATGGAGAAGATGATGATGATGTTGATGTTGATGATGAAGATGATGATGATGGAGATGTTGATGTTGGCACATATTTCTAGCAATGTGTAGATAAAAGTTGGTCAACGTGAAATACTCATGCAAGCCAACATGCACAAAGCATTGATCATGTGAATATTTCAATTATTGGCAATGGCATTTCGCATTGGAATTCCATTTCATCTCCTCCCTTCAAACTAGTTTTTTTTACATTTTGAATTTTTACATTGCCCTTGACATGAAGTTATAGTGACAAAATAACCCTTCAACAATGAAGTTAGACTTAAAAAAATATCATTTAATAATTTTGTTTTATTAAAGAATAATTTGTGGAAGTTAATGTTTGACCACATGTAATGCAACAAAACAAAACTTTCGATTTGAACACATTGCATTAATGGTGTAATTGAAATTGTGACATTCTATTCCAAATGACTTGGCTTTACAGACAAGATAAATATAGTATGCCCTTTATATAGGCTATTCATTAAAAAACACATTGCTATTGAGACTGTACTATGATGTTCTCCCTTTCCTTTGTCAAAAGAAGATTAATAAGGTTGTTTTTCCAAGGCATAGGATGTTTTGGATTTCTCAACTATTATTGCATGTGAACTTGCATGTAAACCAAGCTACAACAAATCTTTCATGGAAGTGGATTTGTCTATGCGAATAGATAAGTAAAAAGATTTTAGCAACAAGACCTATAAATTTTAACTTGGAAGTATTGGAAATGTACAAAGTGGGACTGAGAGGCTTGATGGTGATTGTAGTAGTAGGCATGGTATTGGTGAGAATGATGTCATGATAGTGGAATTAAACATTAATACGGTGACCCTAGAGCTTGGATCCTAGCCTAGAAACATGAGAGCCTAGCCTAAAAACCCTAGTTGGTAGCGTAAACCCTAGTCTGTATTCTAATCACAATGAAACCCTATTATGTAGCCTAAGATCTAACCCTAAATTATAATACATATAAAAATTAAATCATTTTCATTGTACTAGTATATCCATGTGCATACATTTGAATCCAAATCACTATACACATATATGCATAGTATCTCATCTATATAGCAAGGGTCCATCATCAACTAGAAAACCGTTGTACCTAGCACCGAATACCTAATGGTTTCAAATTAGTTGTACCATGAAGATTTTTATATGGTGGATATGCACACCTATGACAACCTTCTCAATGGATGGAAAACCTAATATTATCATAAAATTAGTAAAGCTTAGTCCAACATGTAGTAATGCTTACATGTTCTAGTGTTGATGGCACACTAATGGATGCATGCAACTTGATGAGGGTGTGTGTGTGACTCCATTGACGTAATGCAAGTCCTAAATGTCTTTAACAAGTGTATGAGTGTCCAGTAGATGAATTAGGATGTCCTAATACCCCTCAATCCCTTCCAGACAAAATTCGAAATCATTTGGGGTATTGGGGTAACAAGTTAGTGTGTTGAGGTGGATATAACCTCACAAATACACCTCATAGTAGTCATTTATTGTAATGTCAACTATATGTGTTTAATTCAATGTGTCTACATAATATTAGATCACTATCACATATTGATAAATTAAGGAAGTCCTAATTGTACATGGTAGTGGATGTGATGGTCATCAAATCAAAGGTGGCTATATCTGTGAGTGAGAATTAATGAACTAGATGTACATTGTGCCCAAGGTTGTCCTATTTGTATGGTGACAATTGACTAAGAAATGATTCCATAACTTGGTTATTAATTTGTTGCATGACCTTAAGTAGACAAAATGGTGAATATAAATACTAGTGACGACATTTCATTATGTAGAGTATGGACATTTTGGATCTCATTATGTAGAGCTATTAAAAATCATGTTGGATCTCATTTTAACCTTTTGACAACAATGAACATTTTCTATTTTTAAGTATTCTTTTCCTAGTACTCAAGTTCCCAATATATATCTTATGTCTTTTAATATAAGGGATTTGGGGGACCAACGCAAAAGATTGGCTCTCAGACAATTATAGTTATAAAAACCTGAGATAATTATGTTACAAGAAACAATGGCTAAGGGGGATACCCTAGTGGGGATCTAAAAAAGTATTTGCTGGTTGGGATTTTTTTTGCATTAAATTCTCTATTACTTTCTAGAGGCATCATTATTGGTTGGTCCCAAAGTTTGGTTCTAACAAATTCATATGCTTTCATTTCAGGCCTATGCACCTACCTCTTCTTTCTCTGGTGCTGGTAGTTCCTCTGCTTATGTAGGATCACCCTTAAACTAGACTTGGAACTAAATCTGGAATGGGCTCTACCACCGATGCCTTTTCCTTCTTTGTTACTTATAATGGATTAACATGGTAAACAACTGTCTCTCCCTGCATTGCTTACTCTACCATGGATGGTGCCTTTGCCAGGGGATCTATTTGCTGGAACCAGATAAACTAGTGCCATGAGATGTGATTTTTCCATCCATTTATTCCGTTTGTTTTTAGATTAATTCTCACACATGATTTTGTTTCAGTTAGCCTATGTTTATAATGTTTTCTTAACATAGATTCCATTACAAGATTTTACAAGTGGAAAGATAAACCAAGCTGAACTATGATATCCAACTTCTCTTCTAAGATCTAGGTAAGCTTCAGGTTGATTCACATTATCAACTAATGCATGGACATCATTGGTACCAAAACTTAAGACCGCATGCCATGGGCGGATAGAAGTAAAAACCAAATTTAGACAACATCACATCATGATACAGACAACATGAGACAACATTAGACAACAAGATACTAATATAGACAACATTGATATAGATCACATAACTGAAAATCCATGTACATCAAGGAGACAAAACTCATCCAAACATATACAATTCCTGGAAAATAGTGGAACATGGTTCCCAATGTACATACAATGGCAACTAGTGCCCTACATAAAATGCAACAACTCATGCCATAGATCCAAAATACATGGCAACTCGTTCCGTATATACAAATCACATTGAAACTCGTGCACAAAAGTGCCACCTCATGGATAATGTACATAACATGGTGTGTCAGGCATTGTGACCACCCCCGTCACTCCCAGGTGCATCTCCAAAGTCGATCTTCCTACTCTTCGAGCTACTGGTGCCTCAGGTCTTGCTCCATCTAGGACTAGACCGTCTCTCTGGGATCTGGATCAAATGATATAAGATACCGTCATTTTCAAGCATTTGCAACATTTACCACATTTATAAAACAAATGTAGAATTCGAATCTTAAATAAATCACCTCTGATACGAGTGGGAAACGTGAGGCAGGTGTACTGGATCTGCGAAGCCTCTCATAAATTCCATCCTACAACATTTACAACAATCATTTCATTGAAAACTAATAATTGCTTAAATTAATTTTTGTTAATGCATCAAAATATTTTCATAAATTAGCTTGATTCTCACCGCGAACACCTCCGGCGATGGACATGGCTGGGCTTCTGGGATAGTAGGTGGAGCAGATGGCTGGACAACCATCTCCGATGTAGTCATGGGTGGGGGCACAGATGTAGTGGCAGCCACTACAGGTGCAACCACTGGATATACAGATGAGGGTATTGGAAGAGTAGATACCACAAGAGTGGTGGGAAGTGGGGATGATATGGTGGGAGAAGACATGGTGGTATGGGGTGGAGGAGGACATCATGGATGATGAACCCCTATTGGTTATACGATAGAGGGTATCAAACAAAAATGACTAGGGGGGATGTTGAGGGATGGTGCATGGGAGGGAAGTCCTGCATGGAGGGAGGATGATGGAGGAATGCGAGGTTGTGGACAAAGAGGGGAATGTGGAAGCAAGGGGGGGCGTGGACGAATGGGGGAGGATGGATAAACATGGGGATGTGGATAAATTGGGAAGGATGTATATACGGGGGGGGGGGCGTGGACGAGTGGGGGAGGATGGATGGAGGGGGGAGTATGGCCGGGGAGGGGGGGGATGGATGGAAGGGAGGGGTTGGAAGGAGGGAGGGGTCTAGATGGAAACGAGGGGGGGGAATCATGTGAGAGGGTGGAAAAATATGACTAAAATGGGCATCTGTAGCTCTTGGTGGCACCTACATATACATTTGTAATATCACAATTTAATAAACAAATAATAAATTAAACCATAGTAAGTCGTAACAATTCAAATTAAAAGCGTTCTTTTAACTACACATTGTACCTTTGTTTATGGTGATCTTATAATCCTTGGAAGGGATGGTTGATCACCATAGTGGAACACTTGTGGAAACCAAAATGCATGCATGTTATGAACATGTTAAACAAGTCATTATTTAGGCAATCAAGATATTCAAACACATTGTACGAACTATCAACGCATATGCCATAAATATAAATACTTAAGTAATGTAAATGACATAGGTAATAACAGTACTGTGTGAGGTACTGAAAATACCTCCGTGTGAAGTACTGAAAATACCTCCATGTGAGGTGCCGCAATTTAAATTGTAGCTACCATTGTTGCATCCAGGTTGGGAGATCCTATGTTCTCCCATGTTGGTGTATCAACTCTAAATAACTATACATTGAAATAATAGTTAAAGTCAAACAAAAATACTTTACATGTTATCAAGTGATGATTGAAAACACATTAAAAAAAATGCTGACCTGATCCATATAACAGCCCTCGATCGGGCTAGGGCAAGTGTGCCCACAATGGGAACAAAGATGTGGCACTATCCCCGTCAAATTGGAATGCCCAACATGGATAGCACCGGTCACGGGTCTATCTTGGCCCTGTCGTGAAGGCCCTCCACCTGGATCTCTATCAAGGTCACCCAACCTCTCCACTGTAGTCGCTGCTACAAAGGAGGTGTGTTTGAGGAGTCCATGTGCAACATTCCTCATTGCCTCCTCGATCTGATCAACCTTGTGGGGTAACTGAGGTGGCTGGGGAGAGGGGTTGGGATCGCTCCTAGGAGCTGGTGGCCCTCTCAGTGGGTTCCTTCTGGCAGCAGGTCGATCTTGGGTAGAGCCACGCCCAACACCCTGGAACTCGGTTATGTTAAAATAGTTGACATGTAAACTGAGGCAAAACTCAGCCCATAGCTACCGAAGGTGGAACCTCCCTATTATTGTAGGGAGGTTTATCGTACACCATGAACCACCTATGCATCCAATTGTCCCTCCATGGTTGTTAATGACACCAATCCATGCAGACACATGGCTTTCTAGTGTTCAGTGGTTCATTTTTTTTTGGATCGGTGAACATATTGTATAATTGGGCTTTTGTAATGTTCAAATCTTTTATTGCTTCCTTGGAGATGCCCATGGAGTAATATTATCACATCCTAGCTCTCAATTCATTCATGTCGGTCAATCGCTGGTGTGCATGGATGAGGGAGTCAATTGAGTTCTCAATTGGCATAGCAAGAGACAATTGAGATGGTTCCCCCGACTTTCTTTGTTCGCGATTGTGCACTCGCATTTCATTTACATAATGGTTAAGGTCATCTTGTTCAAAATTTGGTTGGGGGTTTTGGTTTTGTTTGGAATTTGGATTTTGTTCATGGTTTTCTTCGGCATTGGGTCCAAGGTTTGGGTTTTCTTGTGTTCCACCGGAGTCGGGGTTAACATCTTGTTCACTCATTGTCTCAGTTTACAATCTGTAGTTGAAAATTGGTTCATTGTTTTCAAAATTTGGGAATTATTAACAATTAAATAAATCAAAAAATCAAAAAATTGACACAAAGAATGAATAAAATGAAAACAAAAATTAATCTTTACCTATCAATCAATGTGTTGATGAATTTGTGGGTGTTCTTGGGTGGTTTTGGAGTGGATTTCGCCTCCTTTGGTGGTTGAATCGATGCGCACGTGGGGGTGGAGGTCACGGTTGGACAAATAGCAGAATGGGGAAATTGTTCTTTGTGTGTTTTTTTTTAACAGAGGTATGTGTGCGCCATCCATGCACACGCGCCTCGGTTCGGTACCAAACCTAGCGGCTCGTGCGCGCTGCCTTAGGTGTGTACGCGTCATTGTTTTTCACCGCTAGCGCGTCTCCATTGCAACGGATTTAGGGACCATCTTTGTGCGCCCGCCCTTATATCACATTGTGGTCCATTCATTTTACGTGAATTATGACAAATTATTATGCTCATTAATGGTCATGTTGTATTATGAAATTCATCAATGGTTATGTTGGATTGAGTTGGTATATGCAAGTAAGTATGTATAGTTGGTTATATATTTGACTATACATAATAGATAAAATATAAAAGTGGAATTTGTTTGACTATAGTTGACTTTGTTATGCATGATTTATATTGGTTTCCATGGATGAAACTATGTTTAACTATGATATACTATTAATGACCTACTTTTATTGACCATGTTTTACTATAGTTGAAAATGTTTGACCATGTTTAAATCTTTTTAATGAATCATTTGAAGAACAACTTTTCTTTCAACAATGTTTCTAGCAAAAACCATAATATTATTTCCCCTTTGGGACTTTTGGTTGTTTTTTCCTAAGAGTTGGAAGAGTGTTGGTGTGTTTGTTGGTATAGAACTTGATTAATAATATTTTGGTTGAAGTGTGTGGTTCATTAATTATTCATTTCAGTGTCTATCCTACCAGGTATTTCCATAGGTAGAATGTTTGGGTAGATTTCTAAGCATGGCATATTTGTTTTAGTTGATAGGAATTGGTGACCTAATGATTATCGAACACTTGCGGTATTAACTATGGTGTACCACCCACCAAGAACTTAATATCTATTGAAAATTTACATACCGAGACACTTTTGACTTTTTAATTTCTTAAACTTGTTTATTTTTTTGAAGAATGGCATTGATTCAAACCATTCACACTGAAAAAAAAAAAAGAATACCATAATACCTTGGAAGAAACAATGTGATTTGAAAAGGAGATTCTGTGTCCCTATATCTATACCTTGAGTAATTTGCTTTTTGTTAAAGTGGGTACTCCAAATCCCAATAATGCTTCATTTCATTTTATATCTTACAGAGTATATGTCCAATAATCATAGAGTACAACTTGAAGGGAATTCAATGTTGTTTGTTTTATATATCAATTTTATATTTAGTTATGTAAATCTACAAAATGTATAACCTCATACAAATAATTGTTCTTTTTTAATTTCATGTATTGTTTACATTATGAAATCACATTAATTGATTTTTAATTTTTATTTCATCAAATTAAATGCTCACATTATTATGTAGCATTACTGATTTATACCTAATGGTTCTTAAAAATTGATTAGTCATTCATATTTAAGGTCAAATTAAAATTTCCCAAATATCTCTTACTCATTAGCTACCAATACCCAATATTGGTTCACATTATTATGTAGCATTACTTATTTATACCTAATGGTTCTTAAAAATTGATTAGTCATTCATATTTAAGGTCAAATTAAAATTTCCCAAATATCTCTTACTCATTAGCTACCAATACCTAATATTGGTTCATTAGTGTGAGAATTCAATGTACTAATGCTCATCTTGGAATAAACATTAAGATCACAATAATTTTTAGGGGCGAAATTTCACTAATTGGCTATTTTTCGGGTATTTCTTCAAAAAAAAAATTCGCTATTTGGTCATTTTTACTTTCTAATATCGCCTATATTTATATAAAATATGTTTTTTTATTATAATATTCACCAAAATTTACAAATTTTAGTAGTAAATTGTATGTTTCATATTTAACATTTGCCTACCTATATATATATATGATTTTTTCAACCCAAAATAATCTCCTAGAATACCATACTTAGCTATACTATTAGAATCCTTAAAAAATACCTTAATTAAGATAGATGGAAAGAAAAAGAGAAAGGATAAATGAATTAGATTACTTGGTGGATGATGGACATACCCAAAACATTGATAGATATTTTATGAAGTGTTTGCAACAAAGGCTAGATATTCAAAACCTAGACATTGTTTTCATGTGCATCATGGAAACTTCAATATCCAAAGAATTCAATGGTTAAAGAAAGGAGAATATTTAATGCACTAATTCTAATTTAAATAATTTATTTACAAAAAAAGTGAAAATCTATTTGGTAGAAGTTGAAATGCAAATAAAATAAAATGCTATCTTTAAAAAAACCCTAAAATTGATACTTACTTGAATGTGTTGCTAACAAAATCTATCTACACTAAAATAAAGTCAAATGTTTGAAAGAAATATCCTCCTAGAATTGAAAAATATGGGAGACTCTAGGAAAATAAGATTTTTAATTACCAAAAATATAGTTCATAACATAGAAAAATGTGTGGGTGTTGTTTAGAGAAAAATGTCACAAGGGCGAGGAATTCCTCTTCTCCTTGCATGTTGCAAATGAAGGAAACAATGTGAATGATTATTAATAAGAATAAACACTAACAATCTAAAACCAACTCAACAAATAAGAGTGAAATAAGGAGAAATGATCAAATGATAAAATGCCATAAAAAATAGAGAGTAAGTTAAGTTGAACCATATAGTATTGTTCAATGGAAAAGCTTTCATACACATGGCTTCACCTAAAAGAATGTATCTTCAATAGTATCCAACATGTCACATTCCCTCTCGTCGATCTGAAGTAAGGGAGGAAACACGACTAACATTCTCGGGCTTATTTGGGAAACTCAGCCCCGTTCGTTGCTAACAAATTCATAATAGATAAAGACTTATGTGTGCAGATTCATACTTCAAATAAACATAGCAAATGATACACTATCTACACACAATTGCATCATGCATTCAACATATAATCATAACAGCCATCAAATTAAACATTATAGAGCACAAAATGAATACAATTCAAACCACCGATAATACGTATCTTTAAGATGAAACTATCCAAGGAACTAATTATGTGAGAGCAAAGTTCCACCCAACCATAGGTCTCTATCTAGCCTGTAATATTTCAACTAAGAGACCACCCCCGAGTTGGGTTGTGTATCCATTAAGGAGGAACTAGAGAGGCATACTCACAACCATGATCTCACACAAATAGTCATGCTAATCCAACACACAGTTGGGTTTATCAAGCATGCAATAGACAAAGGAGGAGGATGTTAAGCCAATGAGCTCAACCATAGAGCTACAGACATCTCAAATAAACTCAAACAGTCATGGCACCCACAATACCTACCACACCCAACATAAGGAAGGTCCCCTTCTCTGCTGCATAGTCCCTCAGGCGTCCCTTCCCTCCAATGCTCTTCAGGGTGGGCATAGAAAGGTCCAATATGATAAATCATTGAGATTCTATCCTTCATTGGGTTTATCAAGCAATCCCAACCTCTGTTTTATCCTCTGTTCTGTCATTCACGCTTGGATTCTCACAATTCGATGACCAAATGAATCAATCCCGTAATTGGATTTTCGGGCTATCAAAACTGGCTTTTCCTATGGATTTCAGGGTATCTAACACTCTCAAATTCGCCCCAAGGTTCATGTCTATGGATCCGCCATTGGATTTCACTGTCCAAACGAATTTCTGGGTGTTTATGGTACTTCAAAACGTGGGTTAATGCAGAGTTGCGATTTCTGTTTTTTATCACTGTTGACACTCTGTAATGGATGAAAACAAAAGCTTACACTACAAGAAAAAGGGCATTTTAGCCTCACATTAGCACCACTATTTGTAAAGGAGTAGGGAAATCCTTAATTTTCAAATAGTGGTGCAAAAGTGGTGATAATGTGGGGATAAGCAAGTGGTGCCAATATTTATGGTGCAAAAGTGGTGTTTATAAAAAAGTTGATTTTGGTGTTAAATGAATATGTGGCATTCCATGGTGTATGGTGCAAAACACCAAAACCAATTCTAGGTGGATTGAGATTTTGTGGTGCAAAACACCAAAACCAATCCAACATGGATTGATACTTTATTATTATTATTTAATATATACAAATGTATATATGATGTAAAGCACCATAAAATAATAATTGGTGAAAAAAATATAAATCACATTTTATTTTATATATGATTAAATTATCCATTTCTTATTACATTAAGAGATAATGTATTGATAAATTGTGATATGATAAGAAAGTAATTAGATGAGTATATTTTATTATTTGCTTAGTGATTAGGTGGCTATTTGCTTAGTGATTTGGACAAATCAATGACCAAAGTTTAACATCATTTTTTTTCAAATCTCAAAATAGCAACAGAGGCCAAACTTTTTTTTCGGATGCCAACACCTTCCTTCATCTCTTCGAAAAAATGAACAAAGCACTTCAAGAATAGGCTTGCATCTACTCATTCTTTTGCAGCTATGACCTCTCCATTCTCTAGCTACCTTGTAGCTTGTACTCGTCAGAGGAAGCTCTTCCAAGTTTATTTGATAAATGAAAATCAAAATGGTATTATGCATTGATCCACACATAAAATAAAAGAGAAGGTAAAATCATCCTGCGGTACACCCAAATCAGGAAATATAAAGTTTTATTGCATTTCCAGCGATAGATGTCATTTATCCCAGATCGGCCATGTTTGTAACTGCAAGCATGGTGTTTTCCACGGTTTTTTGCATCAATTTAGCAAACACCTGTGATTTGTAACTGCAAGCGTGGTGGTTTCCATGGTTTTGTGCATCCATTTAGAAAACACCTGTGACAAGATTCCATATCACAAGTTTTTGTGCTTCCCTCGTTCACCATAGAAAACTGGATCCACCAAATGTCTACTCACTCGATTACTATGCACGCAGGATTCACCATTGAAGCCCCCACCTCTATTGTATTACATTTCAAACCATTTCACATATAATATTGTTTTTGGTTATCCTTAAAGGTGGAATACTAAGTATTATCCCTGACGTCAAAATTTTGACAGGTGTTTCAGGGATAAATTGATAATCCTCAATAGATTTGAAGAGAATTAAGTGCCCTGGTCTCACCCAAACATAAAGAATGTATATGTTAAAAGAAATCCACCTCCTATAAAAAGCCATAATATCAAAATTTCAAATTCTGAGGTAGCTTTTCCATCTTATAAATGTGAAAAAGAAAACAGATGAGGTGTAAGTTGGAGTAAGGTAATCTTCTTAAAAGTAGAAATTCCTTTTTTCCAATGCTAAGAGATCCCAAGTATTTTAAGGCATTTCAATTTTGTGTATCTAGCTAAACAATGTCATTCATATGTAGTTAGCTATAACTCACTAAACTACTATGCTTATCATTGTTATGAAACTCTAACTCTTATCCATTACTGGCCTTCACAAACATTTTTGGTTAGTTACAAGATCATTTAAATGATGATAACATGATTTTAACAGTACCAAAATCAATGTGCATCGTCACATATGAAAAATAATATTTGGTTGGTTCCATTTGGGATGCCTTTTTATTTAATCCTCCAGGTGTAGTTTGAAATCTTGTAATAGCGATATCAAGCCTTCCAAAAATTACCCTAGGTATTTTGGTATGGTACCTTAGTCCTCATAACCCATCACCAACACCTAAGCTAGTCTTGACTCCTGTTCAACCCATGAGTACCGTTTAAAAATCCTCCTCGTAGCCTGTTCCGATGTCTATTCCTTTGATTCTGACTGACAAAGGTAAGAAGGGGGCAGGGTGGAGAATCAGAAGGCTGAATTCATAGTTGAATTAATCATTCTAACTCTTCTCCATTACCGACCTTCAAATTATTATTTTTTGGTTAGTTGCAATTGAAAGGGCATTGAAATGATAATAAAAGGATTTTGACAGTAACAAAAACAACTGATTCACGGGTTATTAAATCATATTTAAAAATCTTATAAAATTTTTGTTGTAAAATGACTTGACACATAGATTTCAAAGGACCCATTGAATTTTTTGAAAAAAAGGTGCATTATTCTCCAAATAATAATACAATTGAAAGAAAAGGAAAGAATTAAAGCAAATGGAATGAAATGGTTATTGCCAACAAATATACATTCTTGAATAAATTAGTATATTTTCATTCATTCTGTATGTAAAAACGGGCCTGATTTGTTTTGAATAACATTATAAATGTTTATAATTACAAAATGAATACATAATTACAACCTGTATACATTACCCCTTTTGCACAATGGAAAGGATAGTGTAATAATGGACTCCTCTTCCCATCTTGAGTTTGAGTACCTGGACACAAGATTATAGACACACAATCATCTAAAAAGAGATCTATTACCCATCAATCATGAGTTCAACCCAGGCAAAGCTTAAGTTGCGAGGCTATTAAAACAAAATAAAAAAGCCATACAAATTACATAAGGGTTATACCCATAAATTCCATAAGAAAGCCTCGTATTTCACCCATGTATGAACATAATACTAAACCAAAGATATAAAATGTTTTCTTCCCAAACTTTACAGAAAACATCAAACATTAAACAATGCAATGTTCATACCTATAAGAATGCCCAAGTCACATTGTATTTGGATTCTCCCTAATAAGGTTGAAGTATTTGCATACGCAAGTAAAAGAGGGATAATACCCAACATAGTTAAAATAAATATTGTTCAATTTGTAGTAATATATTAAATGTATTAATCATACCCAGTTTGGCGATCTTGGTCATGGGCTTATTCACCTCGCAAAAGCTCTGAACATAGCTAGAGTTAGCTCCATTGACAATGGAAGTCTGTATTAAACAAAATATATGCTTAAATTATAAATAAGAACATGGAATCATATATAATAAGTAAAATAATAACCACTAAATAGAAATAAAACCTGTAAATTTCAACTTTGTAACACCGATGCCTAGCAATTATGTTCTTGAAAAAAGGCCATGAATCAGCAAGGAACCAAAGTATACCAGTGGAATATCCATTTACCATAATACTCATGCACAAAGACATAGGAGTTCATATAAAAACTGTGGATGAAGAAATGAAGAAAGAAAGAAAATGAAATCCAAAAAATTCATCACTATGATCGAAGGATTACCTGACAGGATAAATGCTTTATGAGCTAGTTGCATGGTTGAGTGTCGGTTGAGTTCATGGAGCAGGTTCTTTAGACGAACCTTTCACAAGTAGAACACAATGACCACAGAAGGATGAGGGTTTACTTTCTCCTCTCAACCAAACCCTAACTCAAGCCTAGCCAAAATGCCGAATGAGCCGAGCAAAAATGAAGTTAAGCATCAATGTACTATAGCCCAAGTTAGCCTTCTACCTTGCCAGGTGTCATTACGATCCATGAGACCTTCATAATTTTTCTAATCACATATTAAAAATTCTAGTAACCAATGTAGTTTTTACTTTTAAAATGAAGGGAAAATGAGTTTTTGTTGGCTTTTTAAAATCTTCCCAATAAGATATTAACATTTTTAGCAACCAATGTAATTTTTGTTTCTTGAGGTGGAGGGAAAATGAAATTTCCTTCTCCATTGGACACTAACCTCCTTTTTATGAAGTTTCGAAAGTATTCATTAATGATTTTAGAAAGTTTTATAATTTCTCTAAACCTAACAAAAAAAATTAAGACATAAAGAAAATGAATGAATTTTTTTTAGAAATAATAGTCATTGAATAATTTATTAAAAACTTTATGTGTACAATAAAAAAATAGTAATAAATATAGTCATAATTTTTAAAATACCAATCATAAATATAGTTATGAATTTTGAAGTATCCAATAATAAAGATACATTTACCTCCAAGAAGGTTATGATTATGACAAGCCATGGTGAAAATCTTTGGATCAAGAAAATCATGACTAGCACATGAAGGTTGTGCAAGTGGAGGTAGAGCACATGACAAATAATCCAAAATGTCATCCAGAAGATCCATTAAGACATGCTCTAGATTACTCAACCTCATTCCTTGCCTCACATGTTGTTCTAGGGACTTCCCCACATGGTGATGAAGGCGTTTTGTTGTATGGAAATATTATACATGCTTAAATACAATATTATGATGGATTCCTTGTGGCTCATATATACTAGGCCTCACTCTATGGTACCTAACCTTCTTGCACTCCTCTTCCCACTCAAAGCATAGATACATACCCCTCTGTACAAGCAATGGAAAGTTGTTAATGTGACAAGGATAAAAAAAACATGGTCAAAATATAGAAATCCTACATGAATTAAATAGGGTATTGGGAATGGGTGAGGAAACCCTTATTGGTAGATCTCATGGTTAGAGAATATGAAGATCCACACTATCAGACTTCTTTAGTCATAAGGGAGAAGAGGCAAGGCTAATTGACATATTCCAATAAATGCTATCAAGATAAATGACTAGGTTGGGAGGGCTTAGGTAGAAAAAATATTGAACATATTACTCATTTTCAAGACTATTTGGATGATCATTTCTCCTATCATCAATGGGTATCCTAACCGGGTCCTATTAGTATCCTCTCATATCCAATAATGTTAGTGTGGATACCAAGACCCTACGTCCATTCAAAATGAATCTCCAATGGATTAAGGATTCTATATCTTAGTTATATTTATTCTATGAAGGTAGTTTGGATTCCATATAGTGAATAATCCCCTCATTGTGCGATCACTCAACTCTTCCTAAACAATTTGAAGAGGGATAAGAAGGCCTTTATTTCAGTGGCAAAGGCCAAAAATACTTGTAATGACAAACTCTTCACTAATATTGAGAACAATTTAAAGTCAATTTTTTATTCTTGGGATGGTTTCAGAGTTTCTCTTAGATCAATTCAAGAAGATTCAATTTTATCTATCATGATAATTTAAAGAATCTCTACTTAAATTGGATTATTTCTAGCTTCTCTTTATGTTATAATCCTATGTTATTCTTAGAGTTGGGTTCCTCCATGAACCATGTGCAGATCCTTGACTTTTACCTACTATTGATAACCTTATAATGGCATTGATATCCCCACATAGAGATCGCAGATTATATTGAGAAGTCATGTGTGGTGGTTTGAACCATCATTCATGGGCTTGCATTCCTAGAAGCTTATTTTACATCTTTCCACATACATGTTGAAAATCATCCAAGGCTCCCAAGTCCCTAATTTTTTTATGCATAGTGCCATGGATAACCGCTACAAATTCATGCATAGTGCTTTGAGCCATTATTCATGGCTTTGGATGCCTATATGGTTTATTTAGGGAAAAAGGGATGTTTCTCTTACCTGGAAAGTTATTCCCAAGGCCCTAGGACATGCAAATATTTCTCAAAACTGCCTAATGGAATAGACATCGTAAATCATATTATAATGATGCCCTTAGGAGGTCATGTGTTGTTGGTGGATGAAACATTCCTAGCCTTGGATGGCTAGAAGATTCCTTTAGAGATCGAAGTTGATGTGTCCTCTATTGACTATGTACAAATCCCAAAGAACATCAGAACTAGAAACGTAGCACTATGGATACCCATGCAAAGTAATGTGTAGTGCTTTGAGGCATTGCTCATGGATTTGGATGCCTCAATGGTTTCTTTTAGGAAAAAATTATGATCTTATTCCCTAGAAAACATACATAATCCTCAAAACCACCTAATGGCACCAACATCCTCAATCATAGGCCATGTGTTGTTTCTGGAGGCAACCTACTTAGCCCTAGATGACTAGAATATTCCTTTAGATCCCAAGGTTTAGGTTTCCTCCACTAACCATGACTAAGGGCTAGAGGCCACAAGACCTATATGCATAGTGCCATAGATACCCCTATAAAGGCATGCATGGTGCTTTGAGGTAGTGTTCATGGCTTTGGATGCCTCAATGATTTCTTTAGGGATAAAGGTCTGGTATTCTTCCTTGGAACATGATTCACAATCCCCTAAGACATCTACTGATTGGTCAAAACACCTAATGGAACTAACATCCTAAATGATAAGCCAACTATAAACTCAAGAGACCATGTGTGGTTGGTAGAGGCAACCTCCTTATCCTTAATTGGATAGAAGATTCCTTTAGGTCCCAAGGATTAGGTGTCCTCTACTGAACACGTCTATGGCCCCATGAACAGAAACCTAGATACATAGTGCCATGGGTACTCCTATAAAGTCATGCATGGTTCCTTGACGCACTATTCACAACTGTGGATACCACAACAATTTATTTAGTCCAGAAAAATAGGCTTCTTCTTTATAGAATTATTACCAAGGCCCCAATAAACATACATACTACTCAAAACCAACTAATGGCACTATCAAATTCAATCATAAGCCAATGATACCCTCAAGAAGTCATGTGTGGATGGTGGAGGAAACGTTCTTATCCCTGCATGAATAGAAGATTCCTTTAGGGCCCAAGCTTCAGGTCTCCTCCCTTGACCATCTTTGAGGCCCTAAGTCCTAAATACTTGGATACACAATGCTATGGATATCTTGTGAACTCATATGTGGTGTTTTGTGGCATTATTAATGGATTTGTATGCTTAAATGGTTTCTTAAGGATTAAAGGAATGCTAGGAATTCCCTACCATGGGAATTGCGACCTCTATTCATGCACACATGATTTTTCCATGACACATACCTTACCTTCTTCATTTAGAGTTTATTATGAATCAAAATCCTAACAATATCTTGAGGAATCAACATCGTTGAGTAAAGCAATGCATTCATATAAATGGGGAAAAATAGAGTATTGTAAACATTACCAAATGTATTGCTCCAGGATTAAAACGATCATTTCAATCGCTTGATGTTATCCTATTCCCAACTGAAAATCCAATGCTTTTTCCTATGATTCTTTTTCACATGCGAAATGTCATTCAAAACTTCAATTTTATTGTTTACCCCATACTCAGATTAATGGAATACCAATAATTGTTAGTGAATGCCCTGAAATCCTCTTTCAATTTCTATTTGTTCTAGATTGCTCACATACACAGTCACCTCAATTCACCTTTAGTTCTCCATTACATGAATTATTATTACAGTAACTGCACTCCTTCAATTTTCATTATCTGAGATTGGCTCTGTTTCCTCATATGCATAAAGACTCTAAACAATTTAACCTAGTATTGTTATGAATGATCGATTTGCAATTTCTCATGGGCACACGTGATTCCCTCTTGCTTCCAGCTAACATCAACCCACGATCAACATACAAACTCTTGAAATTTTTTCATAATGTCAATATAGATTTCATTACCCACTTAGAGATCCATAGATCATCATTCTCTCGACCATGTCATGGTATCTTCCTTGCTAATTTGTTTCAGTCTTTTTCAAGCTAGAATATATGAAGAATTCCAACTTCATATATTCTGCTAGTTCACCTTAATGAGATTCGACCACTCCTGTTTACTTATCTCATACATAAACTCACTATGTCCTCATTTCCAAATTTTCCATGCACAGTTTCAATTGAACATTCACACATCAGTTTTAATACCCATCCATGAGATATCAATACATTAACACAATTAAATATAAAAGTTCATAATACACAATGAATGGAATAAGATTTCCTTTGCACTAAAAAAAATTGTACATAAACATAACTCGAAATCCTGATCTACTTGACCTGGTTACAATCCTTTTGTCTCTCTTAACCTTGGCCTAATATAAAATTATGTGGCCAAGTTCTCTATCTTGTGTGGCTTAATATAACCTTGTGCAGGAATTCGACTTCTTAATGCCCTCAGTCTTACATTATATGGAAGAATATAATTGCTTCTAACTCACTAACAAACTTCATAAATTCTTATAACTGTTTCTAATGATATAAATTTGATCCTATCCCTTAATGGCTCATTGTTTAAGATATTTTTGGACTCCAAATTTTTCTAATCATGCAAATTCAGTTACAATGACAAGCACCTTTTTATTCAATGACTCATTTCTTAATCCAATGACTTATCACCTATCTAGATCCTTCTAGATTCCTACTTGCAACTATAGAAAATTATAATAATTTTACATGGAAAACCCCTCTCATTAGGAAAATATAAAAACCCTCCCAAGCTTGATTGGAAATGTTGTTTTTGAGAGCAAATTCTCCCACATCATACATATTACTAAAAAAACCTAATAGCATGAACATTCTCAATCATAGGCTAATGGTACTCTCAAGAGTCCATCTGTGGTTAGTGAAGGAAACCTTCTTAGCTCTTTATGGCTAGAATATTCCTTTAGTTCCCAAGCTTTAAATATCCTCTCATGATCATTTCCAAGCCCCCAACACCCCAAGACATGGATACATAGTGCCATGGATACCCTTGTGAAGTCATGCATGGTGTATTGAGGCATTGTTCATGGATCTATATGATTCGATGGTGTCTTTAGGGATACAGGCATGGTATTTTTCCCCATAATTCCATTCCTAATGCCCTAGGTCATGTACATATTTGTCAAAACAAACTAATGGTAGTTCCATCCTCACTCATAGGATAATGATACCCTCAATGAGGCATGTGTTGTTGTCATGTTGTTGTTGGATGAAACCCTTTTGGACCTAGATGGCTAGGATAACTCTTTAGAGCCTAAGGTTTAAGTCTCTTCCACTTACCATGCCCAAGGACCAAAGACCTAGATATAGAGCACCATGGATAACCTTACAAACTCATGCATGATGCTTTGAGGCATTGGTCATGGCTTTAAAAGCAATAATGGTTTTTTTAGGTCCCAATGCATGATCTTCTTCCCTAGAGATACACTACCAAGGCCCTGAGATGCATCCATACTTCTTAAAATGATGCAATGGCACTAATATCCTCAATAATACACCAATGATACCTTCAAGAGACAATGTGTGGTTGGTTGAGGAAAATTTCTTAGCCTTTGATGGCAAAAATATTCCTTTAGGGCCATAGGTTCAAGTCTCCTTCCCCAACCATGTCCAAGGACTTGAGACCCAAATACATGGATACATGGTGCCACCAAAATCCCTATGAGGTCATGGATGGTGCTTCGAGGCATTGTTAATGGTTCTTGATGCCACAATGGTTTCTTTATGACCAAACACATGGTTTTGTTCCCTCAAATATCATTCCTAAAGCCATGAGATACATAGATACTACTCAAAACCTCCTATTGGAATTGACATCTGCAATTTTTAGCCTAATGATACCCTTATAAGGGCATGTGTGGTTGGTGCTTATTTTTTTTGTTTTCTAGCACATCTGTGACTTGTGGCTCTAAATAATGGTATAAAAAACAATGACATAAGGGCATCTAAGTCATAAAAATCACCCGGGTATTCCACCCAGTCTGGGCCACACCAATGCTTAACATGGATGGATTTTTATGTGTCTCCTCCCACTACTATGGAGTTTCAAATGCTAGGATACCTAACAAATAGAACCCTTAGAAACCAATCACACTAGTAGGACTTGACTTGTTGGGGGAAACCTTCTTATCCCTAGATGGATAAAATATTCCTTTAGGGCCCAAGGTTTAGGTCTCCTCCCTTAACAATTTCTAAGGCCCCAAGTCCCTAAGACTTAAATGATAGCACCCTGGATACCCTTTTGATGTTATGCATGGTGATTTGAGGCATTGTTTATGGATTTGTATGCCTCAAGGGTTTCTTTAGGATGAAATGCATTATTGTCTTCCATTGAACATATTTCCCAAGGCTTTGAGACACATACATACTACTGAAAACCACCTAATGATATTAACATCCGCAATCATAGGCCAGTCATACCCTTGGGAGTTTGTGTGTTGTCGGTGGAGGAAACATTTTAATCCATGGATGGCTAGAAGCTTACTTTAGGGCCCAAGGTACAAGTCTCCTACACTAACCATGTTGAAGGTCCTAAGGACACAAGACCTAGATACATAGTAGCATGGATTCCCATAAGAAGTCATGTGTGGTGCTTCAAAAAATTGTTCATGGATTTCGATGTCTCAAAAATGTATTGAGGGATAAAGGAATGGCAATCTTCCCTAAAATATCATTCACAAGGCCACATGTACATACTACTCAAAACCACCTAATGGCACCAACATTGACAATCATAGGTTAATTTTACTCCCAATAGTCCATATGTGGTTGGTGGAGGAAATATTCTTCTCTCTTTATGGATAGAATATTCCTTTAAGGGCTAATATCCAAGTCTTCTCAATTAGCCATGTCCAAGGGACTAATGCAAAAATAGCTATATACATAGCACCATGGTACCCCAAGAAAGTCGTGCATATTCCTTCAATGCATTGTTCACAGATCTTGATGAATCAATGGTTTGTTTAAGGCCAAAGACAAGGTCTTCTTCCCTGAAATGTTATTCCCAAGTTCTTGGGACACCAACATAATCCTGCTTCCTTCCTCTTATGACTCTAGTTAAGGCCTTAAAACCCATCCCACTATGGAAGAACTCTTGATTGTGCCTATATCCAACTTTTATGCCAACGATCTAATTTAAAGCATGGATTCTATGGTTCATGGACTTTATCATTTTCCATTAGCTCAATAATCTTATGTTGGGGTATAATTTCATTAGTTGTCTCCCCAACCTTGGTCCAAAACCCATCCCTAGTGCACAAAACTGAATATTTCCATCCATATCCAACTTTAAGTGTAATGATATCCTATGTGATACTTTGAGTCATCACTCTTAGCCCAAGATACGTAAGACTCCTTTAGGGCCTAAGTCCTGTGATTTGTCTGATGACTATGTCTAAGGTTCCAGGTCCCATACCGACTAGTGTTACTTATATCCTCATATGCCAAGGATAACATTGAGAGTTCATATGTGTGTTTCAAAGATTCCCTTATGGACCAAGGTCAATGTTTCTTCCTATAACATCATACAAAATTGTAATACCCATAATTACTAGAAAAAACCTCATAATGGTGTCTATGTCCTCACTTAGATGTATATAATACCCCCAATAGGAAATGTGTAGTGGTTCAAAGTGTTTTTTTTTGGCCTTGGACGCCCAAAATATTTGATTAGGCGCTAAGGCATGGGTTTCTTCCCTCAAACATGCCAAGTGTCTTAACATCCATATATAGTGCTTAAAACCGCTTAGTGACATTGATACCCCAAATATTAGGCCATGGATACCTTTAAGAGATCTCATGTGGTGGCTTGAGGTATACTTGCTAATCTTATATGCCTATAGGTTTCATCTATGACCCAAGTCTTGTGTTTCCTTCCTTAATCATGTCTATTCCCCAAAGACTTATACATAGTTTTATTTCCTCCAATTCCCCACTATATCTCTATTATAATACCATGCGGATCATTTCAAAACACCAATTTTTTTGGCTCAACACATCATTATTATTGTTGCACATCTAGAATCTTCATTTAGCCTAAGGCTTAAATTTCTTATCTGAACTAGATCGAGGGGTAGTAAACCCATCACTAGTAATCAAAACCTTAAAATGGCACCAATGCCCACACATAGATACTAAGCATATTCTCAAGAAGACATGTGTGCTGACCATATTTCTTTGTCCTAGATTCCTAAAATCTTATTTTAGGGCCAAGGTAGAAGTTTCCTCCCTTTATAATGTCCAAGGATTTGAGACCTATGCCTTATGCTCAAAATGTGATAATGATACTAACATCCATCAAGAAAATTTAATAAACTGAATAAAAATAACCCAATCAAATAATAAAATTTCAATTCAAATAACTTTTATATTCTTATTTCATGATAATAATAAATTAAAAATGGTTGAATTTAATTATTTTCCAATAATAAGAATCCAAGGTATTTATTTTCTTAAATAATGTTAAAAATGAATCAATGTATTATTAATAAAACAATTATGTGTGAACTTCATGTGCTTGTAGTGTAGAGCCTCATAAATGAATCATGTGAATTTATTTGCTTAAATAGTTAAAAAATAAATATTTGAATTTGCGATTATTGTGGTGTAAAACCTTATAAATTAATCTTGAGCATTTATTAGTATAAAACAAAAATTTAATTAAAGTTATTTACAAAATAATTATTTGTGATGTTGTTGTCTTTGTGGTGCAAATCATCATAACTAAATCCTATTTATATATGTCCATGCCATAAATAAGGGTTTATCACCACTATATGGTACTTCCCAAGATGAGATTTATCTGGATTTTTTTTCGCTTTGTACATGGAAAGAGAATTTGAACGGATGGTGTCGGAGGAGGGTTTGCTAGGGTTTATGTGCCTTTTTGAAAAAAAATTCAAAATTGATGGTTGATCAGAGGATTGTGTGGCTCTGCGACGACTTGGAGTCAAGTTGTTCCACTAGATCATCCTAGTACTAGCCAAGTATAAAAAAAGTGGGAAGTCAAAGCCTACGTCGCAATCTACCTCTCTTTTTTTTTAACCTGATTTTTTGATTTTTCTTGTGGGGTACTAGATTCTACTTCTGGCGATGGTTGTCCTACTATTAGCGGATCTCCACTTTTATCTCTTTCCTATTGTCGAGAGGCTTTTTGTGGGGGTTTTTTTAGTTTTATTTCTGCCATCCTGAGGTCTTTTTTTGTTTTTTCCATTTTGGCAAATGGCGGTCTTCGAGCTCTGAGATTTGACAGGTTTCTTGGACACCTGGTGGTTCTCTCTTTTGATCCGGTTGTCTTTCCCATATGGAGGGGACTTTACCTTTGCAGTCTTTTCCCATTCCTGCTTTCTCTCCTATTATGTGTGCTCAACCTAGAGGTGTTATCACCATTGCTTCTAAAAATAGCAACCTTCGTGGGATTAGGGAACTAAATCGTCGGTGTTTGAAAACGGTGAAGGCTAGGGACTCTGTGGCTCGTTTCGACATTGATGTTGATTTTAACCTTGATAGGATTGGGCACCTTGCAGAGAAGGCCCTCGTGGATCGTTTTGAGTTTTCTACTGGAAGTAAAATAGAAATTATTGAATGGGTCAATAAGTTCTAGGTTCCGATTACAGGGGTGGCGCCTCGCATCAATCTTCTTATGAATCGATGGATTTTGTTCACTTTTTCTGAGTCTGTTCATCTGGACAAGATCCTCTCAGTCTTCTGGGAAATTAAGAAGGGTTTGCTCTATTTGAAACGTTGGCACATTAATTTCGACCCCCTTAAGGAATTTTAGGCCATTCACCACATGTGAATGATTATTCCGGCCTTTCCCATTGAGCTCTAGACTGAAGAAGTCATTATTGGCCTGGCGAATGCCGTGGGAAGATTTGTCAAACTTGACAAGCAAAATTTGTTTGGTATGGAACGCTGGTATGCTAAGGTTATGGTTGAGATCGATACGTGGAATGGCCTGCCTACTGAAGTCAAAATTGCATGGGGTAGTAGGGTTTGGAGACAATCCCTTGACTTTTTCAAAATCCATTTCATATGTTTTTGCTGCCACAAAGTCGGCCATGTTCAGGCAGCTTGTCCATCCAGACAGAAACTTGGTGAGGTCTCTTCGTCGACTGGTCGCTTCTCCCCCTCTATTGATTCCCACAAGGTTTCTTCTTCGGTTTTGGGTAAGTCTGGACAACGTACTCCTGACCCTTTCCCTTCTTTAACTGTTGATGAATTAGCTTTTTTAGAAAACTTTGAAATTTTTTTGTCTCATCGCATTTCAACTAGTGATATTCGATTGTGGCATGACCTTGTTACGGGGAAATTGATCGACTATCAGGAATCTAGCCCTACCTTGCCCTTGGTTGGTCGTACTTTGTTCCAAGTGGTGGAGACTGCAGCCTTTGATTCTGCTCCTACTTCTTCCCACTTTCCCCAGCCTTCTGTCGGTGATGGTCCATTGAATCCCATCATTATCTCTTCATCAAACCCTAGCGCTGTGTTGGATGCTAGTCCTACAAACCCTAATTATCTCCCCTCTGACTCTTTGTTGGTTTGGGGTTCTCCTTCTCGTTTGGAATCTAATGTTCCTAACCCTCCTGTACCCTCTGTTGGTGTTTCTAAAATTATCACTTCCACTCATAACCCTAGCCGAGATGGGGGTGATTCATTTATAGGTGCTGAGTTGGGTGCTGGTCATTTTCACTCTAACTCCTCATCTGATGTGGGTTATGTTCCTCCTTCTACAACTGATGCTATTAACCCATCCGAACAAAAAGATGCTAGTTTTTATCCTGTCAACAGATCTCTTTTAGCTGATAGTGGATACCTTCTCTTAGAGAAAGGGGAGGAATATCCTCCTTTATCTACCTTTTCTAAAAATCATTGTAGTGATTCTTTGGCTAATCCTATGCATTCTCTCAATTTCCAGAATGTTACAATCAGAAGGGGAAAGAAAAAAAAGAAGAATTTAGATCATGCTGTGCAAGTGGAATTAGACTCCTATACTCCTATTTCAAAGAGACTAGCTAATGTGGGTGGGGATGAAAATGTCTGTTCATCATGGCTTAGAGCGATGTCCCCCTCTATGGGTGTTTCTTAATTTGTGTTCTTTCCCTCAATGCGCGAGGGTTGGGTAAGGTATCCCGGGTTCAGGCCTTATCCAATCTATTCAAAGCTACTAGCCCAACCATTGTTCTAATTCAAGAAACCATGTGTGATGATTCGGTTGCTATTTCTAAAATTTGCAAGATTCTACCCAATTGGGAAGTTGCTGCTGTTAATTCAAGTGGTATGTCAGGGGGTCTTCTTATTGCTTGGAAACCTGCCTTATTTGCTTTTAAAGTCTTTGCCACTCCTTGGGGCATTTTACTTAAGGGATATTTCGGTGGATTTCACCAATCTCTCTCCATCCTGAATTGCTATGCCCCCTATAGGGAGAGGCAACTTTTTTGGGAATCTCTTCAAGATTCTGGTCTTCTGCAATTACCTGACTTGATCATTGCAGGGGATTTAAATTTTAGCTGCAATGCCTCTGAAATATGGGGTTCTTCTGCCCAACTAGATGAATTAGCTGATTTCTTTAACAAGCTTTTTGCGGATGCATATTTTATTGATGTGGTGCCTCATAAATTGCTGCCAACCTGGACCAATGGTAGATTTGGTATAGATGGAGTACACAAGAGGTTGGATAGATTTCTTGTCAAGGCTAGCTTGCTAGGCCTTTTTCAGAAACATCATTCTTGGGTGGTTGATTCAAAATTCTCTGACCATTGGCCTATTGTTCTTCAATTGGAGGAACATGGTCACTATATTTCTTCTCCCTTCAAGTTCAATCACTTATGGCTTAGTGATGATAATTTTTGCAATATGGTGCGTTCATTTTGGTTGAGCTATGGAGCTTATGATGCAAATCTGGTTCTTAATTTTTGTTTTAAATTGATGGAATTGAAGGAAGCAGTTACTGTTTGGATCAAGAATAAGAAAAAGACTGATATGTTGGAATTATCTCAATTAGAAAAGCAAATACAGGATTCTTTGGTTGATAATTTTCACAATTCTCTGAATTTTGAATCTTTCGAAGTCTTGAAAAGGTATGAGCAAAAAAAGGAAGAAATTCTGTTGAGAGATGAAAAGGAATGGTGACTCAAAATTCGTGCCATTTGGATATCACATGGTGATAAAAATTCAAAGTTTTTTCACTCTTTCACTTCGGCCAGAAGGAATATGAAGTTCATATGGGAGATTATGGATGATTAGGGGCACCAAATTTCTAGACTTGAGCCATTAAAAACTGAAGCTGCCTCTTTTTTTGGCAACATTTACAATGACTCTGGTGACTGCAATGTGGTGGATCAGATTAATGTGGCAAGGCTATTTCCCAAGTTCATTAATGTGCAGGACGCTGAATGTTTGCAATAGGATGTCACATTAGAGGAGATTGAATCCACGCTAAATTGTTTCGCCAAAGATAAGGCTCCCAGCCCAGACTGCTGGCCGATGGAGTTATACATCCATTTTCTTGATATTATGGGTCCCAAGCTTAAGGATCTGGTGAATTGTTCCAGAATTAATGGATATATGCCTGGAGGCATTAATTCCACATTCATTTCATTAATCTCCAAAAAGAACAAGCCCAAATATTTTGGGGACTATCGCCGGATTGCTCTTTGCAATCTTTTATATAAACTTATTTCCAAGATTCTTGCTGATAGATTGAAGAATGTACTGTCTGATCATTTATCGGCTGAACAATTCAGTTTTTTATCTGGTAGATAGATACATGACGCCATTGGCATATCTTAGGAGCTCATGCATAGCATCAAGATTAAAAAGAAAAAGGCTCTTCTGCTCAAAATGGACTTAGAAAAAGCTTATGACAGAGTAAATTGGTCTTTCCTTCATTTAATCCTTATCAAAATTGGTGTGCCTCCTTTGGTCATTAAGTGGATAATGGCATGTATCACAACCATGAATATTGCTATATTGGTTAATGGTACTCCATTCAACTTCTTCAAATGCTCCCGAGGTATCAGACAGGGGTGTCCTCTCTCACCCTTTCTTTTCATATTAGTCATGGATGGCTTTAGCCGATTAGTAAATCAAGCAGTGGACAGAGCACTGATTAAAGGTATCAGATTGACAAAGGAATGTGTGATGACTCACATCTTATTTGTTGATGATGTTTTATTGGCTGGTTTGGATTTTGTGGAGGAATGGTGTATGTATAGTGAACTAATTCAGACCTTTTGCAATGCTTCTGGCATGAAGGTCAACTCGGTAAAGTCAAATTTTTATCACTTATCTATGAATGATGAACATCTCAGGGATATATTTGCTGTGCTTCCTTACAATTGCTGTCCTATGGATCAAGGATTTAAATATCTTGGTTTTAATCTAAATCCCAACAACTATCTCATCAAAGATTGGTATTGGCTGTTGAGGAAAATTGAATCTTGTGTTGCTCATTGGTCTTACAGACTGTTATCTATCGGGGGAAAACTTATTCTTGTGAAATCTATTCTCATGAGTATTCATGTTTACTAGTTCTCATTACTTGAAGTGCCTGCTTTCACTATCAAAGCCATCAAGAAATGTATTTTTAATTTTCTTTGGACAAGATCATCTAAAAGTGCTAAGATTTCTATGGTTGCAGCTGAGGCTCTCACAAGACCCTATAGGTTTGGTGGTTGGGATATTAAAGACCTTGAGGCATTCAATTCTTCCCTTAGACTCAAAAGTATGTGGCGGGGTATTTTTGGTAATACTCTCTGGTCTCGTCTCATTCAAAGCAAATATATAAATATGGTTGTTCATATATGGATAAGAAATCCAAAATTATCCAATTGGAACTTTTCTCCAATCTGGAGGGGCTTTATGAAAATTTTCAATTGTATAAAAAATGACCTTTATTGGCAGGTTGGTACATGTGTAAAAATCTGTGTTGGGTTGGATCCCATACTAGGTATGAATGACTCGTTCCTCCTATCATTCCTCAATATCTTCAGGTTATTGGTCTGTCTACATTAAATAAGCTTCAGCTGAACAAACATGGCGATGGCGGGACTTCAATTTGGATGTCTACTAGAGATCTCGGTCTATCCAGATTCTTAGCTCGAGTTTGGGATATCTATATCATGAAACTTAATGCTACTGGTGTAAAATTAAATAAGGAATCTGATCAATTAGTTTGGTGAGGGAATCCATCTACTGGTATTGTGACAGCCAAATCTGCATATAGAAGAATCATTCAAGATAAATATATCTTCCCCCCAGATTGGTGGTACAAGGGTTTATGGAATTGGTCTATTCCATTAAAAATAAAATGCTTCATATGGCTAGTCTTGCAGGACAAATTGAATACTTGGGAAAAATTGAGCAAGCGTGGTTGGATTGGCCCTAGCTACTGTACTCTTTGCTTCAATGCAGCGGAAACAAAGCAGCAATTATTTGTTTCTTGCAGTTTCACTCATCAAATCTGGGATTGTGTAACCAAAAATCTGAATATTTATCATCAATGGGATGTGGGTTAGTTCAATGCTTGTCTTCTGAATTGGTTCAGACATTGCAAACAATTTTTTAACATTGCCATTTGCATTACTTGGGCAATCTGGTACACAAGAAATTGTGCTATATTCCAAAATGTTCCCCCAGATATTATGAGATGCAGCCTGATAGCTCAGAACATGTTTTCATCTTATGAGAATATTGATCATAAACATAATAGTGCCAGAGATCATAATTTTTCTCTTAAAGTTGAACAACCTGTTCTTTTCTTTGATGGTGCTGCTCAAAATGGATTATGTGTAGTTGGGGGTATGCTATATCTGAATGATTCTCACTATTTCACCGTCAGGCTCAACTGTGGAGCTAGCAGCAATATGAAAGCGGAGCTTATGGCTCTCTTGTGTGTCTTGAAAGTGGCAAATATATTTTGTTTGGTCAACACTAAAGTTTATGGTGACTCCGAGGTTACAATCAAGTGGGCTGCTGGTGAATTCAAGTTGAATGTGACTAATCTGAGGCATTGGGTTTATCGGGTTCATAATGAAATATCAAAGCAATGAAATATTATTTTGAGCATATTTATAGAGAGCACAATACGCTTGCAAATATGTTATCAAAACAGGCTGTATCAGATCTGGAAGGTATTCTTACATGGGAGGAATGGTGCGATAATTGCACGCTGGATAGTGGTTCCATTTATTTTTTTTTATTAAGTTCTCAAGGGATTCTGAGTCTGCTGGAAAATCACATATGATGGTCTGTTTCCTAATTATATGTATAATTTTGGAGGTCTGAACATTTGAAGTTTTTTTTTGAGGGTTTTTTTTTAATATCAAATTGGGACTTGATGACCTTTATGTATATTTGATCAATGCTGTAAAGTCATATAACTGATTCGGGCACTGAATCATGAACTTCTTTGTACTATTTGATTCAATCGAATATCAATAGTAGTTTTTTTTCGCTGGAAAAAAAGATGAGATTTATCTAGCCTTAGGATTACTCATTAAAACCTTATAATAGTGTCAAGAGGTTTTCTACTTATGAGATACATGGTTTGTGCTAATAATGACACTATTGTCCATCAATAAATTTCACGAGTTCAATAAATATTTTCTCAATTGAATAATAAAATATCAATTCAACTAATTTTCATTACTAATTTATAATAGTAATAAATTAAAAATTGTTGTTTTTCAGTTATTTGTCAATATTAAAAACCTTAATTATTTATTTGTTTACATAATATTAAAATTAAAAATTGATTTTTTTTTTTTAGAAAACAAATATTTGTGAACTTGTTGTCCTTGAGGTATAAAGCCTCATAAATGAATCTTGTGAATTTATTTGTTTAAATAATATAAAAATAAATAAATGAATTTGTTGTGTAAAAACTCATAAATTAATCTCGATAACTTATTTGAATGAATAATAAAATAAAATAAAATTAATTAAGTTAGATATAAAATAATAATTTTCAAAGTTCTTGTGTTTATGGTGCAAATCCTCATATAATTAAATCCTACATGAACATGTCCATGTGACAAATAATAACTTAGCACCATTTATGGTATTTGCCAACATGTCATTTCCCTTAACATAGATAAAACTCAATCTCTAATATTAACAAACATTAACACCATTTTAACACCACAAATCTTAAGTGGTGCTAATACCACCACCTTAACACCACAAAATGTAAGTCATGCTAATATCACCACTTTAACACCACAAAATTGGAACTGGTGCTAATACGACCACCTTAACACCATAATATATAAGTGGTGTTAACTTGTGGTGCTAAATCATGGTTTTTCTTGTTGTGTTAGATGTTCAACAACGTAATGGGAATGAGGAAGGAGGAATTCCCACAATGTAGGGTGACTTGTGGGTCAAGAAAACAGAGCCCATACCTTCCATACGAATCTATGGGATCCCCATGCTCCATTGAAGCCATGGATTGATTTCTTCAACAAATTTCTTACACATAATTACATGCCAGCAAGGAAATCCAAATGGATTCTCAAGATGAAATTTGGTAGCCTATGGTTCAACCCCACAACCCCCTCACCACTCCCAAGTTGAATACACATGGCCCCTTCTCATTAGTTGTTTCCATAGCCAGTTTTTGATATTTTTATTGCAATATTAATATTTACATCATTTTACAATGTTCCGTGGCTTAATAGCACATGGAAAATGTAACATCAAATACTTTCATTTTTAGTAAAATCCAAGCATACACTAGTGGGACCTTGGCCTTGGGCTCCACGCTAGGGATACATACATCGCATGTATACAATATTTACAATAAAATCCAATATATCCTCTAGGTCAAAATGGGGGTATTACACACCACTCCCCTTTGGTATGGGTCATTTTTAGATCTCTCGAATTTCTTTCTAACTAACTTGGAATGATGAAGAGAAGCACTTTCTTATTGAGGAAGAATTCAAGGGATATTTGAAATGCCAAATGATGATAATAATGAGTATTAAATATGATTTCTCAAACTAATTCTTGCATCATAACCTTGCTCTATATTTTTCTTGTGAAATGTATGTTCATGGATTCCTTTTATACGCCGAATGGAGGAATTCAAACATTTACATATCGATGTGAATGCTCCAACTCATGAAGTGGTATTTAAGGTCCATGTATGGGTCTATTTAATGCTCCCAAGCATGTGAGAGACCAATTTGAATTTTTGGATCCAAAATGTGGTTGTCATCCTTTAATGTTTTGTAGATAGTTAATGGTTCACTAGCCAGTATCGCCACATGACGTTAGAGTCTTTAGCCATGCAAATACACACATGATTCCTTTATAAAAGTCACATGGTTGTACTAAAAGAAAATATTATACTAATCTATGGTTCACTTATCATGTTGAGTTTGATGAGGATAATGCTAATGAGTTGCATGACGTGTGTTGATGATGTCTTTCCATAGTAATTGTTGAAATGACACATGTGTGTGTGATTTATGTGATAATAGATGCCCCATGATGTGTGAAGTTAGGAAGGACCTATACTACATAATTCATAAGTGTTTCTTTTCCCCACATTGATATTATGAACTATGATAGTATATAACACTTCATGTCTTTTGCATCATTAATATATTTTACATAAACATGCAATGATCCTTTCTTTTTTATATTTACATTCTTATGTGAACCCATAATCTTTACCAAGTATATTTTATTACCTAAACAACACATATTTGCTTGTGTGTTTGTATTAAATCATTTATCCCAAAACTATTACAACTTCCTACCTACAAAATACTTTAGCCATTCATCAAGTAGTTTTTCATATATCATTCTTTTATATCACATTCCTAATGAATATAAGGAGCCCTTCCTTCATACATTACATACTTTTAGCTTAGCAATACATTTATGGTAAACCTATGGTTTATCCATTCCAATCACATGACATGAAATAAATATCTATTGTCCTTAGTTTATATAAAGGTTGTACTGTAAATATCAACATCGACATCAACATCATAAATAGTAATCATCCCTTAAGGTTTATAACTAACTTGTAACCAATTGGTTATATTGTACATATCAGTGTTAACATCTATTTTAATAAAATTTGAGTATAAGCTTCTCAAAATCCAATCCAAATGATACAACATAAACTATGGATTAACTCTTAAATATTATTTAAGAGCATACCCTTATGCTTACAATCATTTTATAAACAATATTGCATGCATTACAATTAAATAATGTACTAACATATTTATTTCAGGATATCTATGACATTTTCCAAACAACATTACTTATTAAACTTGATGGATAATAAATACAAAGGGATTGTAAAAGACTTATCTGAATTATGTTCGAAATATGTTTTCCCGCCAAGAGGTCACCCACCCCTGAGCTGGGAAACAAACCCGCTAGGCCCGAAGAAAACACTATCTCAATACCAAAACTTTCAACAATATAAGTATTAAGAGGATCAACTAAACGTTACTTCCAAATACACTAGTTTGAATTAGTAAACAAGGAACTCAATTTTTATTATTGAGTTTGGTCCATTAATAATTAATTTACTCCTTTGTTCAAATAATAATCTTTAGCCACTAGTGGTTCTTTCTACATAGTGCAATTCTCGGATACCCAAACCATATGAAGGGAATTGAGTTCCTAGCCTATAAAATATAGATTTTCTACCTCAACTCAATAAAGAAAATAAATATTATAATGGAGATATGGTCCTCCCAATAGAGTACGACGTTCAAATATACTATAACCATAATTAAAATTGTAATTAAGTCTTTACAAAATGCCACTTGATCGCAGTGATGGTATGTGTATTCATCCCAAAAGGGATCTGTCAACATTAATAAGGAAGTAAATAAAGATAGATTTAAATATCAACAACAACTATAAAGTTAGGGGTCGGCTTTCTCTATGGAGTTAGCTTCTCCTTCCAACAATGATTATAAGTCACATTCAAAGAAAGGTGGATGCAGGAACAACTCTCTCAAGTGATACGATGCTCTATGTTACGGCTTAAACCGTTAATGTATGGATTGAATTGAGCTTACACCCACACAGTCCACCAGGATGGCCTAGTAAGTGTAAGCACATAAATAAGAAGGTATGCCCTCTTTCAATGCACGACAGTGGATGGATACAAAATAAACACACAAAACAATCATTCTAACTTGAGGGGCTAGTGTATAAGTATTATGAGAAGAGTTTAGAATACAAAATAATTTATGAAATCTTAGCATCACTTACGAAGTTTATTGGTGAGGCTTTGGCTTTGAGCTTGTAAGAGTCATTCACCCGGCGCGTACGTGGAGTAAGAGACCACTCCACTCATCCATTGTGCTCAATAAATCTATCAATCCATCTACTAAGTGATCATCCATTGCATTAGATAGGTAAGATCACTTTTTTTGTCATTTTATTGATTTTTTTATTGTTTATTAAATTTTTAATCATTCCCAAATTAGTAAAATAATATAAATTTTTCCAATTGCAGAGTCTAAACCTATACAATGAATGAACAAAATATTAGCATGGATTTTTGTGGAACACAAGAAAACAAAAATCTTGGAACCAATGAAAACCCTCAACAAAATCAAAATGCCCAATAATATTTCGACCAAGATGACTTGAACCATTACCTAAATGAAATGAGATTGCACACTTGAGAATTAAGAAACACAGGGGAACCACCTTGAGTGTCCCTTGCCACCTCAATTGAGATCTCAATTGACTCCCTCATCCATGCACATCACCAATTGACTGACATGACCGAATATAGTGCTAGGCTGTAGGAGTATTATTCCACGGGCATTTCCAAGGTGGAAATAAAAGCATTGAATATTACAAAGGCCCAATTATACAGTATCTTCACCGATCCAAGAACACAACAACCACCAAACATTGGAAAACCACATGTCTTCATGGATTGGTGTCATTTCCAACCATGGAGGGACAACTAGATGAAGAGGTGGTTCATGGTTTAGGATAAACCTCCCTGTAATAATAGGGAGGTTCCACAGTACTTCCTTCGACAACAGTGGGATGAGTTTGTGCTTGGTTTACATGTCAACTATTTTGATATAATTGAGTTTCAGGGTGTTGGGCTTGGCTCTTCCCAAGATCGACCTTCTTCCAGGAGAAACCCACTGAGAGGGACACCAGCTCCTAGGCGTGATCCCAACTGTTGAGATATTGTAACTTCAAAGAATATTGTATTTGTACTTTATTATTTCGGAGATGTTTCATTCCTCCGTGAAGATCTTATTGTATATTCGGAGATGTTTATTCCTCCGTCAGAATGTGGTAACTTGGGTTATTAGACTTCCCTAGTTGGGGTCGGCCCTATATGTATTATGTGGGTCAAAGGGTTATTATACCACCCTAGAGGGGTCGGCCCATTTAGTTGTAGTGGGGTATTTAACCCATTGGTTAAATACGAGCTTACATGTCTTGTGTAAAAGACAAGTCGGAGTAGTGTATAAATAGAGGAGGTGTATTCCTCATTTAACACACACACTCACTCACTTAAGAGTGGTGCACTTGTGGAAGAGAGGTCTACTATGGAGAAGGAGGAGCTCATGCTCAGGTTTTGCATCTTTGTATATTGCTGGTCATCTATATTGAGGAAGCTTTGCTGGGTTTTCTACCCCATGAGGGTTTCCCAGGATAAATCTATGTCTCTTGTGTTTATGTTGTGTTTGTTGTTTCTTCAGTGATCGTGTATATGCTATTATTGTGAAATGGAATGTAATGCTGCTATTTTATGTCTTAGCATATTAAATATTAACATGGTATCAGAGCTAACCTGAAGGAAGGCAATGTATGGCACTTACGACACTTGCTTTACTTACGACAATTTGAAGGTTAGGGTTTTATATAGCAAAAACCAGTCATCGTGAAACTTTTGCCATAAATCCATTTTGGCGAAGTTTCAGGATCTGAAACCTTTACAAGTCATAAATAACATCTCTAGATATCTTGTGTCCAAAGGGCACCCTCAGATTCATTGTACTTTGTAAGTTATGATCAGTGCAAGTTAGGGTTTCTGCCTCTTCCACATCTCAGTCAAAATCAGGTGACCTAGGAAAAAAGGTCATAACTTGGGCTAGGAAGCTCCAAATGAAATTTCATAAAAAGTGACAGGTAATAAATAGACTGCACTATCTCAGGAAACGTTTTCAGAGGCTGAAGGTGAACCAGTGACATGTGGCACGCCGTACAAGTTCGCTCTCCCGTTTTATCCCATAAACAAGTCACATTGCGACACTTGGAATAACTTGGGCTAGGAAGCTCCAAATGAAATTTTGTAAAAAGTAGCAGGTATTACATCGACTGTACTAGATCAGGAAACGTTTTCAGAGGCTGAAGTTGAACCAGTGACACGTGGAACGCCGTACAAGTTTGCTCTCCTGTTTTATCCCATAAACAGGTCACGTTGTGACACTTGGCATAACTCTCTCTCAGAAAATCCAATTGAGTTCAGACCTGTCGGGATGGAAATATGACAGGTAAGGCTACCACAGAAAATGTTTTCAAACCCTGTGGAGCGAAAAGTTCAGAGTTACAGCAGAAACAATCAGGTACATATTTCTATCAAAACAAAATTATTTTTGGAACACCTTCATTCATGGCTTCCAGAATATAGGGTTTCGGAGAAAGTTAGAATTTTTGGAATCGAAATCCACGGCTGAATGCTACTCAGAAAAATCAAAATTTAGAGTCTAAGATCGATTTTTTTTGGTTGGAAAGAAGACCGGGCTTGATCAAACCCCAGTTCAGGATTTTGATCAGAAAGATGGAAAATTAGGGCTTCAGCAAAAGTTGGAATTTTTTAAGTCTGTAACCACGGCTGGAAGCTCCTTAGAAAAATAAGAGTTTAGAGCCTTGGATCAAACCTTTTGATTTGGCAGAAGGGTGGGCTTCATCAAACCCTAGTTCGGGTTCCTGAAGATCCAGAAGTTTCGAAGGCAATTTTGAGGGGTCAAATTTTGGAGATTTCAAAATTGAAGTATGCTAGTTTGATTAGCTTAGCAAGACACATCCTTCCATCCATTCAAAAGTGTGAAAGTCAAATATTGAATTTTTAGGGTTTCTCTAGCAAACCCTAATCAAGCTCCAAATCAAGTTTCAGGGGGATTTAAGGCTAAGGCATTACATAAGAAGACTACAAGAAGTCTCGACAGGTATGACTTAAGGAGTTCAGGTATGTCTTGAAATCTGATTCTTGATTAATTCATAATGTGTTTGTCTTCATATTATTTATTAGTACAATCTTGATTAATGTTAGAATTGTCTTATCACCCTAGTAACAGTATTAATACATGTGAATGATCGAAGACATTCATTGATTAGGGCTATATGATTGTACTAATGCATTATGGTGTTGTGTGAAGTTGATGTTGTCTGCTAACAAGATACAGGTACATCACAAAAGACAAATCAAGTTCCATGACCATGACAACATGAATACAAAGACTCATCCATAATCTTTGTTTTACTTACGAGGTATATATGACTTTGTTATATTATGCTTAACCTATGAGACATGCAGGATCTAACTCAGGATCTCTAAATCATTGAAGAGATTGTTTAGGTATGTTGTACATAACTAAGCAGGTATACTAATCCAGGTATGTTTTCCTATGTTAAGTTAGAATCTTACCTTGTGTTAGGATCCCTTATATAAGTATACTTGGTATGATTGGTTATGCTTATTCATAAAGTTAGTAATCAAGGGTTTATGCATATTATGTCTCTTATCTTGATGATTTAATTAACCAGAAGAGTACTATGATCAAACAAGAATATGCATGAGTAAAAGAAGACTTCCTTGAAACCCTGGTGATCATGACTATACATATTCAAGATTATTTAGGATTAGAATGTTTTGAATATACTAATGAATGTATGTTTGTGTATGAGATCATGATGATGACACTAGTGCACACTTGAGCATGCACAGTGGTACAAAATGAATAAAGTTCAAAAGACATATAGAAGATCAAGCGGGAAGCAATCACACAAACATAAAAGATAAGTATTTGAGTTGTTATTTGAAATAATAAATGATATTGCTTGTATGCATATTTGTATTCCTAGAATATATCATGCTGAATGTAAACATTCATAGAGCATTGAACAATATACTACTAATATCCATATGATTGGTAAGTTGGACAAACATTCCATTGTTGCTTGTCTAGAATGAAACCTCTTTGCTGACATGCTGAGAGCTGTGCACACTCTCGATAGTATTTTCTGGTAGAGATGGAAGGCATCTAGATAGCTACTGTATGCATATAGGATATGGGAAAGTGTTGTGCCAAAGTATTGGTCAAAATAGTTGCATAACTATGTAAATGATATATGTATGCATAATACGTTATCATGACAATATGATTTGATGATTATGAAGTATTACTAATCATGTACTTAATTTTGATTTGTAGGAAAGATCATGATGAATGATGAACACTGAACAAGCGATGGATGCTCAACAAAAGATCTACAATTCAAACACACTATAGAAGGCTTGTGGCTAGAAGATTATCCTAGAAAGAGGAAGAGAATCATGATGAGATGTTTGCTCCAAGTGGCTAGATAAGACCATTCCCTTAATGGTGTAATTAAAGAAGAAGTGTTAATCAGGTTTTGTATGGGTTCCCAGGATCGATAATCAATTGATGAGCTTAATGATCACCATGGGTGATGTGGATCTCAACCTTTGCTACAAGGTTGAATATGGTTTCTATACACAGATGACATGGATGAAAGAAGGAACTCACCACAGAGTTCGAATGATATTGAGGCTCATATTAGTAGACCCGTCTAACAAGAGATGGCACAGATAGATATGCAGAAGATCAATCAATGCAGAAATGAAAAATGAAAGATCTCAGATTGATGCATTACTTCCTAGGTCTGGAAGTATGGCAAGGCTCAAAAGGAATATTTTTCAACCAAGGAAAGTATGCTGAGAAATATTAAAAGGACTTGATGTGTTGGTATGGCCACTCTTGAAGTTGTTAGCAGATGACTCATCAGAGTTAGTGGATAGAACTCTGTACAGACAAAATATTGAGTCATTGATGTGTCTAACGAATACTAGGTCAGATATATGCTTTGCTGTGAACACCTTGAGTCAGTATCTAGTGGAAACTAGATGTGTTCACCTGATAAGCTGCAAATCATGTGATGCGGTACCTAAAGGATACAATAGACTTTGATCTATGTTATCTTGGAGATCATGACTTCAAATGGCTACACAGATGTTGATTGTGCAGGAAGTGTATCAGACAGGAAGAGCACATCAAGAAGATGTTATTGTCTGGGATCAGCCATGATCTCGTGGTTGAGCAGGAAACAATCTAGTGTGGCTCTTAGCACAAGCAGAATAAATGGCTGCTTGCTCTGCTAATTGTGAAGTGGTATGACTTCAAAATTGACTTAGAGATGGACCCAACTATGATCCTATGTGACAAACAGAGTTGTACCAAAATGGCAGAGAATCTAGTGTTCCATGATAAGTCAAAGCACATAGAGATCTGACATTTCTATATACAAGATATGGTTAATGTTTGAATTTGTAACAAGTTACCAATGCACTAACCAAACCTCTACTGATCCGATGTACTAACCAAACCTCTACCTCAAGTAAAGTTTTCCAAGACAAACTTAATATAGTTAAGAAGGACCCTCCTCGAAAGGCGGAGTGATGTGATCACTTATGATGAGATTTCCCGCATCGACAGTGAGGTCAATGATGTGGATACCTATATTGGTGATGCTGATAGAGAGGTTGGTGGATGGTCCTTAGACAGGGTCTAAGGTGACAAGGGGATTGCATCATCCTTGAACATATATTCTAAAAGAAGCCGTAGATAGGTGTCTCCGAGAAAGAAGAGGGATTGCATCATCCTTGAACACATGTTCTAAAGAGAGCCGTAGACGTATGTCTTCGAGAATGAAGTCCTTGGTGGACATGATAGGATTGCATCATTCTCAAGAGAGCTGTAGACGTATGTCTTCGAGAATGAAGTCCTTGGTGGACATGATAGGATTGCATCATCCTCAAGAGAGCCGTAGACGTATGTCTTCGAGAATGAAGTCCTTGCTGGACATGATAGGATTGCATCATCCTCAAGAGAGCCGTAGATGTATGTCTTCAAGAATGAAGTTCTTTGTGGACATGATAGGATTGCATCATCCTCAAGAGAGCCGTAGACATGATGTCTCTGAGAATGAAGTCCTTGGTGGACATTTGGGGATTGGATCATCCCTGGACTTCAGTCCTAAAATGAGCTGTAGACAGATGTCTCCGAGAAAGAAGAGGGATTGTATCATCCTTAAACACATGTTCTAAAAAGTGAGTCGTAGACATGATGTCTCCGAAAATGAAGTCCTGAACGAACAGGTAGGGGATTGTATCTTCCCCGGACTTAGGTCCCAGAATTGATACGTAGACTGATGTCTCCGAGAATTGAATATAGGACTGCATCGTCCTTGGACCTCGGTTCAAAATGTACGTGACGGGATTGCATTGTCCCTAGACATGACACTTGCTTTAAATTGATAAGGACTGATCATCCTGGAACTGGATCGGGATTGCATCGTCCCTAGACATGAGACTTGTCTTAAATTGATAAGGACTGATCATCCTGGAACTGGATTGGGATTGCATCGTCCCTAGACATGAGACTTGTCTTAAATTGATCAGGACTGATCATCCTGGAACTAGATCGGGATTGCATCGTCCCTAGACATGAGACTTGTCTTAAATTGATAAGGACTGATCATCCTGGAACTGGATCGGGATTGCATCGTCCCTAGACATGAGACTTATCATAAATTGATAAGGACTGATCATCCTGGAACTGGATCGGGATTGCATCGTCCCTAGACATGAGACTTGTCTTAAATTGATAAGGACTGATCATCCTGGAACTGGATCAGGATTGCATCGTCCCTAGACATGAGACTTGTCTTAAATTGATAAGGACTGATCATCCTGGAACTGGATTGGGATTGCATCATCCCTAGACATGAGACTTGTCTTAAATTGATAAGGACTGATCATCCCGGAACTGGATTGGGATTGCATCGTCCCTAGACATGAGACTTGTCTTAAATTGATAAGGACTGATCATCCTAGAACTGGATTAGGATTGCATCATCCCTAGACATGAGACTTGTCTTAAAGTGTTAAGGATTGATCATCTTGGAACTTGATCTGGATTGTATCATCCATGGACCCATGTCCTAAAGAGAGCGGGATTGATCATTCTGTAATATGATCATGTGTGTTGCAGGATATGCTGCTATGTATTAGTGAGAATACATGCTTTTGATGATAGATGTATTAGTGAGAATACATGCTATTGATGATAGATGTATTAGTGAGAATACATGCTTTTGATGATAGATGCATTAGTGAGAATACATGCTTTTGATGATAGATGTATTAGTAAGAATACATGCTTTTGAGAATACATGCTTTTGATGATAGATGTATTAGTAAAAATACATGCTTTTGAGAATACATGCTTTTGATGATGGATGTATTAGTGAAATACATGCTTTTGATAATAGATGTATTAGTGAGAATACATGTTTTTGATGATATATGTATTAGTAAGAATACAGGTTTTGATGATAGATGTATTGGTGTGGATACTAATATAGATGATCCAGATGTTGTAGATCGTGATGATCCAGATGCTGTAGATCGAGATGATCCAGATGTTGTAGATCGAGATGATCCTGATGCTGATAATTGTATGATGACGATGCTGATGATCATGTGGATCCAGATGTTGATGGTGTTGTAGCTGTTCGAGTGCTGCATAAGATAAAGACTCAGTACTAAAGATGTTGATGTTCCAGTATTGAAGATATTCCAGTAACTGCTTGAGTTACTGATGATGTTGAGAAAGCTTCCAATGATTTATAGATGTATCATATATGATGTTGATGACTCCTTGCTCGTGCAGATGCTGTTATAATATCCTTCTCGTTAAGGGGGAGTGTTGAGATATTGTAACTTCAAAGAATATTATATTTGTACTTTATTATTTCGGAGATGTTTCATTCCTCCATGAAGATCTTATTGTATATCCGGAGATGTTTATTCCTCCGTCAGAATGTGGTAACTTGGGTTATTAGACTTCCCTAGTGGGGGTCGGCCCTATATGTGTTATGTGGGTCAAAGGGTTATTATACCACCCTAGAGGGGTCGGCCCAGTCAATTGTAGTGGGGTATTTAACCCATTGGTTAAATACGAGCCTACATGTCTTGTGTAAAAGACAAGTCGGAGTAGTGTATAAATAGAGGAGGTGTATTCCTCATTTAACACACACACTCACTCACTTGAGAGTGGCGCACTTGTGGAGGAGAGGTCTGCTATGGAGAAGGAGGAGCTCATTCTCAGGGTTTGCATCTTTGTATATTGTTGGTCATCTATATTGAGGAAGCTTTGCTGGGTTTTCTACCCCATGAGGGTTTCCCAGGATAAATCTGTGTCTCTTCTGTTTATGCTATGCTTGTTGTTTCTCCAGTGATCCTGTATATGCTATTATTGTGAAATGGAATGTAATGCTGCTATTTTATGTCTTAGCATATTAAATCTTAACACCAAACCCCCTCCCCAGCCACCTCAGTTACTACATAGACTTGATCAGGTCGAGGGGGCGATGGGGATTTTTGCACGTGGACTCCTTAGAAAGACTATGTTTGTAGTAGTGACTACAGTGGAGGGATAGGCTAACCTTGATAGAGACTCTAGTGCAGGGCCTTCATGATAGGGTCAGGATAGACATGTGACCGGTGGTAGCCATGTTGGGCCTTCTAGTTCGATAGGAACAATGCCACATCTTTGTCCCGATTGTGGGCACACTTTCACTGGCCCGATCGAAGGCTACTATATTGAGCAGGTTAGCACTTTTTTAATGATTTTTCAATCATCACTTGAGAAATTGTAAAGTAATTTTAAAGCAATTATGTATGACTTGAACTGTTATTTCAATGTATAGTTATTTAGAGTGGAGACGCGCTGACATGGGATGACGTATGATCTCCCAACCTGGATGCAACAATGGTAGCAACAACTGAAATTGTAGCACCTCACATGGAGGTATTTTGCGTACCTCACACAATATTGTTATTACTTACGTCATTTCTATTATTTATTTATTTATATTTATGAAATACACGATGATAGTTCCTATAATATTTTGAGTATTTTGATTGCCTAAATAATTACTTGTTTAATATGTTCATAACGTGCATGCATTTTGGTGTCCATAGGTATGCACATACTATGATGACTATCCATCTCCGCCAGGGATTGATAGGTCACCATACACACATGTATAGTCATGTGTAGTTAAAAGCACACTTTTAATTTGAATTGTTATGACTTACTATGGTTTAATTTGATTTTTGCCTACTAAACTATGATATTACAAATGTATATTCATGTGCCACTATTCCACCTCCCCACTCCAGTCTCATTTTTCCACCTTCTCCCATGAGTCTCCCCCCCCCTCCCCCGCTTCCATCCATACCCCTCCCTTCATCCACCCACTAGTAAAAAATGAGATATAAGTGACTAGGTGACTAAAAATGTTATTCACCATAGCTTTTTAAAGGGATAAACAACTGAAATTGATTAATTTTAAGTGATCCAACTAAAAACGATTAAGAAAAATGACTAATTTAGTCACATGATAAAATATATGACTAGATAACAAGTGACTAAAATAAAAATGACTAACATAAATGACTAATTAGTCATAGGAATACAAATATGACTATATAACAATGACTAAGAATATGAATTAATCATTTATGTTAGTCATTTTTAGTTGTTTCGCCCTGGCAATGGAAAATTACAATTTTGACAATGAATTCGTACAATTTACTAAATTTTAACACCGCATATGTTAATGGGGTCTTTGAATCCATCTAGAGTGTTAAAATTGACTAAACTTTAACTTTTTATATGGATTTAGAGACCTGTGTGATGTTAATGGTGTCACTTAGCAATGGAAAATCCCAGTTTTGGCAATGAATTGTTATTATTTAATACTAAATTTTAACAATCTAGATGGATTCAATGGTCTCTAGATCTACTTGAACCATGCTAGTGTTAATTCTCAACATCGATGATTTTGAAGTGTCAAAAAATAATGGCTCCAACAGTACTGCACCTATCAAATTTTGTCATCCATTAATCATTCTGATCATCTCACCTGCATCATCATGCAGTCAACTAGTTTGAAGAACATTTCATATGCATATCTCATTTCATCATTTTCACAGCTTCCATATATTAATGGACCCCTTCAATAGACTTACATCCAGTTTGCATCTCATGTACTGTGGTCGTGTTGTGGTTAGGTCAAGTTTGGGTTTTGGTAGTTTCTTGTCAATCATTATATTGTCATGCCACAAACTGGTCATGATTGTCTGCATCATTATATTCACCTAGTCACACTGGTCATGTCCATTTTTCATTTGAAGAAAAGCATTATCGGTTGATCCTCTCGGCACTTAGTTGAAAATTCGGTATTTCGTCTCATGACAATTAAATTTTGTCATTTTTGCATCCTTCATTAATTCACAAGATGCATCCATGAGTCAGTGTTCTCTAATTACGTCTATGCTTGGAATTAAGTTGAAAAATATTCCACTCCTAAGTCTAGTTACATAAAAAAAAAAACAATATCCCATATTTTATAATAAAAATATTAGTGCTTCCCCCTTTTATTAGTTATATTTTCCCCAATCCTAGCTTTTAAACCCTTTTGTCTCTAAAATCCTCACCCCTTCCCATTTTCATTTACATCAATAAAATTAAACACCTTTAATCAATCCCAAACCCCTTCATCTTACGTCCTAGCTTCCAAAATTCTCCTCCCTCGAGCTCCTTTTGTCGACTTATCCTAATTAGTTTCCTAATATTCCCGGCCATAATTAATTTTAAATGGAAAAAGTGACATTTCTCGACTAATCCCTAATCCCCTTTACAATGTAAATTTTTTTTTAATATCCTTTATAATATGTGTGTGTGTGTGTGACTGACCTTTATGGTAGAAAAAATAGCCATGAGGTGGCAATGCTAAACATAAATACAAGTCCTTTATAACTATTTAGCATCTTTAATAAAGTTTCATGTGTCCAAAAACAAATGCCATATTGGCATACAAAAATAAGTAGAAAAGTCATACAACCAAACATGACATAACAATATGGATCAAACCCAATGCAAGTGGTAAATCACCTTTTATCATTTTTGGGTGGGTCACCACACCTCTCATTCTACAGCTCCATATCTGGGGCAACAAATTTCCAACCACCATTCTGTAGCTTCTTCTCTACCTCTTAAATGACAAGTTGAAGGGCCAATAATTTATCAAATTTACACAATCCATTATGGAAAGCTTGTTTTTCCCTCCTACAATCCCTTTCTCAAGATTGCTACTGGTACATAGATATATTACAAAGAGAAAACATAACACCAAACCTTCCAATATGTTATGTTGTCTCCTTCCAACATTAACAATCGAAAGGTAGAAACATTTGATTAATTATCATGTGAAATAACTTTTCCGCAGATTTTTATTAAGCTTGATAGTTCCGGAGGAAAATTTCTTTTCCCCCAAATCTTTTGAAAATAGCTTTGGGGGGGTTTGTGATTCAAAATATCTTAGTATTTGTGGGTTTGGAAGATGCATGTATCTCTGGTTTTGAGGCAACAGGAAGAATAATATTGAACTTCGAAGAATTTTAAATAACTTACCTCAGAAGGGCCATTGGTTCTGTTTTTCATTAAAGAAAGAATAGGTATAATATTCCGTGGATTGGCTGGTTTTGTGACTTCGGTGGTCTGGTTTTAGGTATTTTTTGGAGTGACTTCTGTTTGAATTTTACTATCGATGGAAAGAGATGACTCCTGAATTGAGAAATCTAGCTTCATTGTCCATCAATTTCGTTATTGTTTTTTTTGTTGAAAAGAAAGATTGATAATTTTTTCCATAAAATAACAAATGTTTGTGCAGAAACCTATGAATGTACAAGGACGTGGTTGATTTGTTACTGCAATTGTCAAGGAGGGAGTTCAAAGGTTTTTCGTTGGTCTAGGTGTAACATACCCTTTTTGCTGAAAAACATTTTATGTTGGAAACATTATGTTAACTTTTATTGTAAAGTTTTATATGGGATAAGTGTCCAAGGATGACTGTAATTGCACAATATGTTATTATTTAATAAATTAAATAGGAGACAAACACTTAAGGGGACTGTTGAAAGAGTGTTTACTAACCCACTAGGTGGAATGGAATCTAGGGTAGAAAGCAATGGACAAGTGGCAGCATCATGATGCAATAAACTAGCTATTGGTATGTGATAACTCCCTTGAAATGTGGTCATACTTCCCTGGAAGGTGGGTCTGGAGCTTGACGCTTATTTATTCAAAACTAACCACTAAAGACCTAGGCAGTCTATATAAGAGCCATAGAATTATGAATTGAGGTTCATCACTTTTCCTGACGAGCAAATTTACCTTTGGGTTTTGCTGTGCTTGCACCCAAGAGATTCGATGAGGGGATATGCTGAGTTTTTTATCATGGTGTAAGTCTGCCTTTTATACTACTAAGTGCAGAAGTTACATTGTTGAGTGTAGAAGGCATATTTTGAGTGCAGAAGTTACACTATTGAGTGTAGAAGTTATATTACTGATTTCCTTGCTTCTACACAGATTCTATCTAATTAGTGGTTCAGTACGCAAGCTTGGGGGTTCAAAGGAAGCAAGTAGTTTTGGCTGCTTTTTTTGGAAAAGGTTGGGAGGAACAGGCCTCCTTGGGTGTTTTTCATACTTATATTCATTTACAGGTTCTACTTGTCTTTTCTAATTCTAAGTAGTTAAAGTTTCTTTCTGCAATTATCGATTTACTGTTTGCAAGGATATTATTAAAAAAATGCATTTATTTTAGTTTCTGACCTAATTAGGATTTTGTATAGTAATGATTATGTATGATGAATTGAATAAAATATTTCTCTTCATTTTTCCCCGTGCTATAGGTTCTGCATCGTACTCTAGTACAGAGAAGAAATTAAGGTAGATAAATTGATAGGCAGATTGCCAAATGAATGAGAAGATCAATATTGTTGTATTTCATTAGTTTTTCCTTACCATTAATATTCTGTATTAAATAATATACTTTTATGTCTTTCTCTTATCATTCCTTTCATCAATCAAATGTTTAAGGTTCACTGTATTTTTATTTCACAAATTTTTATTGAAATAATAGCTACAAAATGATTATTTCCTAAGTACATAGTACTATTATTCAATATTGCTAGCAAGTAAATATAATCGCATAAACAAAAAGAACTCTCTTTATTTCAAACAATGCATAATTATTTTGCACTAATCTTTATGCATAGTACTCATTTTCTATTATATTATTTATTCATTTAAACTACAGTTAATCCCATTCACATTTAGCATAGGATTAGAAACCCTATCTTGTGGCTTCATCATTTTCCATAGTTATCACAACTAATAAAACAAAGAACTATTATGTTATCCAAATAGAGTTTCGTTTCAAACTTAAGTTTTATGACAGGTTCGTACCCTTCACTTATCAAACCCTAGAAATATCAACTTTTATCTTTCAGTTTAAGATTTTAGTTAAGTTTCAAATAAAGCAAGAAACTCATCATGATTCATTTCATAACTAAAAACAGAACATTGGATTTTGGCTCACGACCATCACAAAAATTGACAGAAAAGAAAAACAAAGAGAAGCTTTCAACTCCATAAGCTTAGGCACAAAAATGATTATCATTTACATTCTTTAAGACCAATTTTAAGAGCATCTCGGCATCAACATGAGACTATATTATCACATTCAATTGAAAACTATTAAGCAGCAAACCATACGATTTACTCGATTTAGATATCTACTTTCAGAAGCTAAACATTTGTTATCATAACAGCAGAACATTTCCGAGAACCACACATTAGGGTTTGGACATTTTAAGCACAAGGTTAAACTCTCAGATTCCGAACTTCTCTTCAAATACAATAGTGGCAAAATGATAAACTTCAATGCATACAAACTGGAGCCTTGCTTTTAAACTAAAAAACAAACACGATAACGTAGGAAAAAAAAGCTCTTGTATTATCAAAGACATAGTAGTTTTCAAACAATAAGATTCGCTTCCTTTACAGAAAATAGAGCAACGCTCACAGTATCATCCACACAAACACAGGTCGAATGAAAACACAAATCCTTTCAGTTACCGAGAACAGTAGAAGGGTGAAACCCTCTCCTTAGTATTTTCTTTTACGGATTATACAATGGAAAACAAATACTACTGAAAACAATGACGAAAGTGTCGAGGGTTAATCCTCCCCAAACTGTCAAAACAACTCACAAATATTTCAACAAAGGTCACCCCTCAGAACCCAAGAAAAAACGAAGTCTCAGAAAAGAACACAATGAAGGTCCACTAGTCATCTAACCGGAGTAACGAGTAACCACTGAAGATTACCGGTCTTTTGTAGTTGCCTGTTATCAAAACCTAAGTTGGGAAGCCGGTCGGTGAAGATACATGCCATTTGAAAACAAACATGGTTAAAACAAGCTTTTGACAGAAGTCATTACAAATGAAATAACATTAACTAAACTCTCAAAATAGAATGGAAGACACAGAGTTCGAACCGAGGTCCGTTACCTTTTAAGTTATCACCGAAGCAGAATGCCAAGACAGTGCAGACTGGAACAATTACTCCACCACGAAATGCAAAGAAGGGTGGAAAACAACTCTGGAAAAACTACCACTGGACACACATGGAAAGCCAAGTATCAAATCAACTATCACGAAGCATTTGTCACACACCCTGGAACCTTTAATACAAACTGCTACTGTAAAACACCATGAGTGTATCGACTCTTAAGCTATCAACAGGTCACGGTTTTGAACTTTGGGAACTCCACAAAAACCTGCTAACAAAACCCTGAAGGGTCTTCGCCTGTCGGCCTCTCCTCAAGGTGACTACCCCGAATGCCAAGGAAACAATAACTCTGTATAACATAGTGGCGGTTAGGGTTAGATCCCAAAGCCCAAACCCTTGCTAGATCAACGGTGGAGATCACCAAAGGGTTTTCACGTAAACCCAAGCAACAACCATATTAAAGACACCATCATTACCATAGCCACCTGTTGATGTAAATGTAACTTCGGAATGTATTTCACATATATGTATATTGTATTCCTATAGAGATGTTATTATTCCTCTATACGAAAGTGGTTGTATTCCTATAGAGATGTTATTATTCCTCTATATGGAAGTGTCGTCATTTATATTGTAAGTGTCGTAACTTATACTTTATGGGTTATTAGACCACCTTATTAGGGTTGGCCCTGTATAAGTCATGTGGGTCAAAGGGTTATTAGACCACCCTATTGGGGGTCGGCCATGTGGTTCAAAGGGTTATTAGACCACCCTAGTGGGGGTCGGCCTAGTCAGCATTATGTTCAATGGTTAAGTTGAGGAAGACCTCGTTGAGTAAAGGTCAAGTCAAGTAACTATATAAATAGAGAGTGTGTCTCTCTCATTTTACACATTCTATTCTCTCACTCACACTTGGGATATTGGCGCACTTGTGGAGGAGGAGGATCTTCTTCTAGGAGAAGACTATCTCTTGTATTCTGGTTGTATCATTGATCTATCTATCTCTGAGGAATTTATTGGGGTTTTTTACCTTTATGGTTTTCCCCAAGTAAACTTTGTGTCTCTTGTGTGCTTGCATTATTGTGTCCATGATTGATATGCTGTATATTTGCTATACATGTTGTTCTTTCAGTTAAGATCCTAGATCAGATTGAAGTAAATTCTGAAAATTTAATATGGTATCAGAGCTAGCCTGAAAGAAGGCATGATATGGCATGTATGACACTTGTTGCACTTACAATGCTAGGGCTTGATATAGCAAAAAAAACTAGTCATCGTAGCACTTTCACTATAAATCCATTTTGGCGAAGTTTTTAGATCTGAAACTTTTACAAGTTGAATATCAGAGCCCCGTGTACCTTGTGTCCAAATGAAAACCTCTAATTTGTTGTACTTTGTGCTTTATGATTTGTACAATATAGGGTTTCTGCCTCTTCCATATCTGAGTCAAAATCAGGTGACCTTGGGAAAAAGGTCATAACTTGGTATAGGAAGCTCCAAATGAAATTTTGTAAAAAGTGACAGGTAGTACACAGACTGTACTATCTCAGGAAAAAATTTTAGAGGCCGAAGTTGATCCAGTGACACATGGAATACCAAAAATGTTCACTCTCATGTATTATCCCATAAACAGGTCACGTTGCGACACTTGGCATAACTCTCTCTCAGAGAAACCAATTGAGGTCAGACCTATTGGGATGGAAATATAACAAGTCAGGCTAGCTCAAGAAAAAGTTTTAGAGGCCGAAATTGAACCAGTGACACGTGGCACACCATACAAGTTCTCTCTCCTGTATTATCCCATAAACAGGTCACGTTGCGACATTTGGCATAACTCTCTCTCAGAGAATCCAATTGAGGTCAGACTTGTCGAGATGGAAAGATAATAGGTCGGGATATCTCAAGAAAAGTTTTCAGACCCTACGGATCGAAAAGTTTGGAGTTACACCAAAAACAATTAGGTACATATTTCTATCAAAATAGAATTATTTTTTATCACCTTCATTCATGGCTTCCGGAATTTAGGGCTTCAGATAAAGTTGGAATTTTTGTAATCGGAGACCACGGCTGAATGATACTCATCAAAATATAAATTTATAGACCAAGATCAGAATTTTTGGTTGGGCAGAAGGCCGGGCTTGATCAGACCCTAGTTCGGGACTTTGATGAGAAAAGTGGAAAATTAGGGCTTCTGCAAAAATGGGAATTTTTTAAATCTATGACCACGGCTGGAAGCTCCTCATAAAAATAGAAGCTTATAGTTTTGGATCAAACCTTTTTATTGGACAGAAGAGTGGGGTTCATCAAACCCTAGTTTGGGTTCACATCCAGTGAATCCGAAAGTTTCAAAGGCAAAATTGAGGAGTGAAACTTTGCAGTTTTGAAATTCTGAATATACCAGCTTGATCCGCTCATCAAGGCGCATATTTCTATCCTTTCGGAAGTTTGAATTTTTGGGGTTTATCTGACAAACCCTATTACAGCTCCAGATCCAATTCTTGCAAATCAAGTGGATTGGGTCAATCCTAGAAGAGGATGGATTGGTCACTTGCATAAGTGAAGAAGTTCCTGTTTCAGAGGGAGATGAGGCTAAGGCCTTCCCTAAGAAGATTACAAGAAATCTTGACAGGTATGGCTTACAAGTATGTTTCATGGTTAAGTTTATCATATGTTTTCCTTCATATCATTACAATACAATCTTGATTAATTACTAGACTTGTCGTATCACCTTAATAGAATATATTCATTGATTAAGGTTTTGACACTTATAAATGTACTAATGCATTGCGATGTTGTATGAGGTTTATGTTGTTCGCTAACATAAAAGGTACACCAAGAAAGACAAATCATGTTCTACTTCAAGAACATATGATCATGGTGACATGAAGACAAAGATTCATCCATTGTCATGGATCACATAGAAGATCTACTTTCGAGGTATTTATAACTTGGTCCTACAATGCTTAACCTATGAGACGTGCAGGTTACTAGCACAAGTGACTGAAGAGAACCATAAGACATTATGCGGGTATGTTAGACATAACTAGCTAGCATGCTAATCCAGGTATGTTTTTCCTATATCAAGCTAGAATCCTACCTTGTGTTAGGATCTTATACTGTTGTGTTGTTGAAGTCATAGGTTTGAATAATCATGGTTGTATGCATATTATGTTTCTTACTATAATTGATGATGTGACTAACCAGAAGAATCATGAAGGTATAGGTTTGAATAATCATGGGTTTTATGCATATTATATCTCTTATCTTGATTGATGATTCAACTAACCAGAAGAGTCCTATGGTCAAATAAGAATATGTATGAGTAAAAGAAGACTTCCCTGAAACCTTGAATACTAATGTTTATTATCTGTGTTTGAAATGATCCTGACTATACATGCTTGAGATTATTGTGTTTTTATAGTATTAATATTATACTAATAAATGTGTGGTTATGTATGAGACCTCAAGGATAACACAATGATGATACTAATAATTATGCATAGTGATTAAGGATGGATGTAAGTTCAAGGAAAGGTAATCTAGGAAGCAAAGTTCAAGAGGGAGCATGCTCTAGTTGTTCCTACAAGAAAGCAAAGGAGCACACTTCAGTAGTTTCTGCAAGGATGCAGATATTCAAAGGGAGTTGACCACTTCTCACAATCCACATCAGAATGGAGTTGCAAAGATTCAGAGGGAGTCCACCCAGCAACCAAACAAAGATAAGTATTTGAATTGTCATTTCTTACATAATGTTATTCAATGATGTTCCTAAGAATTAGGTTGTGTATTATGCATATTAGAATAGTTGCATTGATGAACAGTATACTACTAATTTACATGGGTAAGTGGCCTATGGAACTGTACAACATTCCATTGCTACTTATCTAGAATGAAACCTCTTTGCTGACATGTTAGGAGTTGTGCACACTATTAACAATGTTCTGGTAGAGATTGGAAGGCATCTAGAAAGTTACGGAATGTGGATAAATGTTGTATTGGCTAAGATAATTGCATGACTATATGACATATTTCTTTATGTATAAGAATTTGTTTTGAAAACTATGAGATGCTTTCTAATCATGCAATTTAACTTGTTGTGTAGGAAAGATCGTATACCATCACCTACAAAAGAAGAACTGCAACATTTGTTCAGCAATAAAATTATCTATTGAAGATATTGAAGTTCCCAGGATATGGAAAGAATGCCATGATCCATCGATCATGAAGAATGATGCTTGGGATGTGGTCCGAAGACCTGAAGGGAAGTTTGTTATGACTTCCATGTGGATCTATCAAGATCAATCATGCTGCAGATGGCAACATAGAGAAATATAAAAGTGATGAAGTGGAAGATACACCAGATGGATTTCAAGACAACCTTCTTGAATGGTGTAGTTGAAGAAGAAGTATATGTCGTGAAGCCACTTGGTTCTGAGACATATGACAGGGAGTCATATATGTGCAGAACTTGGTATGGTAGGATAGACAACTTTCTATCCAGTTTGGACTTTACCAAGAGTAAAGCGGATTCCAACCTTTACTACAAGGTTGATGAAGGAAATCTAGTGATACTAATATTGTATGTGGATGACCTGTTCGTAACAGGTGAGGATAGATTGATTACCGACACACAACGGAAGCTTGCTGCCAAGTTAGAGATGAAGAACTTGGGGCTGATACACTATTTGTTTTTGGCATGGAGGTGTGGCAGAGTGCAGATGGAATCTTCCTTGGACAAGGGAAGTATGCAATAGAGATCCTGAAGAGGTTCGGGATGATGGACTGCAAGGCTATGGCCACATCTATGGCATCGAACCTAAAGCTTCTGTGTGATGCTTCATCTAATCTGGTCGATGTCACAATGTATCATCAGATGATTGGGTCCTCTATGTACCTAACGAACACGAGATCAGATATTTGCTTTGTGGTGAACACATTGAGCCAGTTCTTGACAGATCTGAGAGATGTTCACCTCGTTGCTGTAAAGAATATTCTGAGGTACCTGAAGGGTACAGTTTATTATGGGCTCAAGTATGATGTGAATCAAAAGTTTAAACCTACAGGTTTATGTTGATTCAGATTGGGCAGGCAGTGCTGCAAATAGGAAGAGCACTTCTGGGTGCTTCTTCAGTATGGCATCAGGTGTGATCTCTTGGTTTAGCAGGAAGCAATCCTATGTAGCACTGAGTACAACTGAAGTAGAGCATGTTGCGACAAATGAGAATGTTGCAGATGTATTGACCAAGCCATTAGCCAAAGTGGAGTTTGAGTACTTCAGAGAGAGGCTTGGTGCAATTCAGATCGAGATTCCTTCCAAAGGGAAGTGATGAGTCCGAAAGATGCAGATGCACATGAGCTTTTCTGACATGGTTGATGTGTTCTCCCTTGGTCGTGATGTAATTGTTGAGCCATTTTTCACATGGTGGTAGATGTGTTCTCCCATGGTGAAAAAGTAAGGGATGGAGCCTTCCCCAAATGGTGGTAGATGTCTTCTCCCATGTCGATGGTGTAACTGCTGGATTATGTGCATCTGGGCTGTGCTTCATGGACGATGAGATGATATGAAGAGGACGATGCTATGATGATCAGGAGGATCATGGATGATGAGCATCAAGACGATGCTCCCGTTATATGTATATGCATCATGTTGGATGCTTATTATGATCAGTTGGATCATTTATGTATATATGCATCATGTTGGATGGTGGATGTGATCAGTTGGATCATTTATGTATGCATGCATCATGTTGGATGCTGGATATGATCAGTTGGATCATTTGTATGTATTTTGTATATGCATCATGTTGGATGCTTGGACCATGTATCTGTATATATATCAGGTGGATACATTGTATGATCAGGTAGATCATGTATGTTGATATGTATCATGTATTTGTATTTGTATCAAGTGGATACACTGTATGATCAGGTGGTTCATGTATGATGATATGTATCAGGTAGATACTTGGTATGCATAAGGTGGATGCATTGTATGATCAGGATGATCATGATGATGAGCTTCAAGGTGTTGCTCCAGATGATATGTACCAAGATGGTACAGTGATGATGATCAGTGTGATCATGAGCATTAGGATGATGCTTTGTGCGGTGATGATCCGTTGGATCATGAGTATTAGGTTGATACTTGGAGGTCAGAGATGATATGTGGCAGGTTGTGCAAATAGCATGTAATCAATCCTAGGAGATCTTGCCGATCATGCTGCGTCACATAAATGTTCTTGGGATACTCTTTCCGATATTTCTATGTAGTATGTAATCAGTCCTCAGATATTCGATAGGTTGAGTTGTGTACTCGTAATCAGTCCTGGGATGACGTATTACTACGGAGACATGTAATTAGTCCTGGAGATCCAAGAGGTTGAGCTGTGTCCTCATAATTAGTCCTGGGATGCTCTTTAGAGATCTTATCGATCGTGCTGCAGCACATAAATGTTCCTGGGATGCTCTTTAAAGGTTTTGTCTATCCACATGTAATCAGTCCTGGAGATCCGAGAGGTTGAGTTGTGTGCTCATAATAAGTCCTGGGATGCTCTTTAGAGATCTTGTCGGTCGTGCTGTGGCACATAAATGTTCTTGCGATTCTCTTTAAAGGTATTGTGGAGGAGATGCATGTAATAAGTTCTGGGAGATCTTGCCGATCGTGCTTAGGCACATAAATGTTCCTGGGATACTCTTTCCAGTATTGCATCCGCACATAAAATTAGTCCTGAGAGGCCATCTCTATTAGACCATTCGCATAGATGATGAAGACCTGCAGGAGGTGGGCCTACATCCAGTATGAAAAAGGACTGGCTCTGTAGAAATTCCTATGACGAGTAGATTCAAAGATTGATTGAGATAGCAGCAGCAGTGATGATGATGATGACTCGATGACGATTATCTAGTGATGATGATCCAGATTAGATGACTTGTGCTAGAAGACCTGTGTCGACAAATACCTTCCTAGTTAAGAGGGAGTGTTGATGTATATGCAACTTCAGAATGTATTTCATATATATGTATATTGCATTCCTATAGAGATGTTATTATTCCTCTATACGTAAGTGGTTGTATTCCTATAGAGATGTTATTATTCCTCTATATGGAAGTGTCATCATTTATATTGTAAGTGTCATAACTTATACTTGATGGGTTATTAGACTGTAAGTTTAAAACCTTAACAGTGAAGTACAAACATATATCGATTCTTAAGCATTAACAGAAAATACACAATGGCACACACATTACACAGAGATTTTCACCTGGAAACCCTTAACCGGGAAAAAACCAGCAAAACTTAGAGCCGCATAGCTCCTTTTTCATTATATGTTTATTTTACATGTACAATACAATAAATGGTATTCTGCAGCATCTAAAACCCTAATTCGTTTACCCGAATTAGGTTACAACCCTAATTCCTTTTACCGGAATTAGATAGAGTACAATGGGTCAAAAATCGCGAAAAAAGCAAAAAAGCAACCCAAAGTGCCGTAGGGATCATGTTGTACACGCAGCGACCATGTGAAGAGATATAACATACCCAACATTCTCCCACTTGTTGTTCTCTTCACATACAGGAGAAATTTATGACTTCAACAATTCAGGGAAACAATGCCCATGTTCTCTTTACACCAAGAGAACTTCTGAGTACTCACAGACTTTGTCAAAGAGTCTGCAACATTTACCAAAGTGTCAACCTTCTCCAGCAACACTTTGTTTTGTTCAACCATGTCTCTGACGAAATGGTACTACACATCAATGTGCTTTGTCCTTGAGTGATAAGCAGGGTTATTTGCTAGAAATATTGCACTTGAGCTATCACAGCCAATCTTTACTGCATTCTGAACAAAACCAATCCCTGAACACAATATTTGCAACCATACAGCTTCCTTACTTGCATGGGTAGCTGCCATGTATTCAGCTTCTGTAGTTGAGAGTGCAACTACAGCTTGTCTTCTACTCATCCAACTGATTGCTCCTCCAAATAGATTAAAAACGTAGCCACTTGTAGATCTTCTGTGATCAAGATCTCCATCCCAGTCAACATCAGCAAATCCTTGTATATTTATCTCTCTGTTTAGACCGGGTCTTCCTTGGTAGCAGATTGCAGAATCTGTAGTGGCACGCAAATACCTGAAGACCCTTTTTACTGCAGTCCAATGTTCCTTTCCTGGTTTTGACATGTATCTACTCAAAACTCCCACTGCATGGGCTATATCTGGTCTAGTACAGACCATGGCATACATCAGACTGCCAACTGCACTAGCATAGGGAACATGAGACATGTCCTCTACCTCTTCTTGTGTAGTGGGACACTGTTCTGCAGATAACCTTACACCTACAGGAATGGCCACCTTCACTGGTTTGCTTTCCTGCATATTAAATCTCTTCAATATCGTTTCAACATATTTCCTCTGATTTAACCAGAGTTTCCTGTTTTCACGATCTCTTTTTATTTCCATGCCCAAAATGAAATTTGTAGCACCAAGATCTTTCATGTCAAATTCAGATGACAACTGATTCTTGACATCCTTGATGATTTCTTTGTTGTTTCCAATTAGCAACATATCATCAACATACAATATTACATAAATAAAATGATCACCAATTAGCTTAAAATAAACACAGTGATCAGCTTTGCTTCTTGAGAAACCAAGTCCCAGTATATAAGTATCAAATTTTTGATACCACATTCTGGGAGATTGTTTCAAACCGTAGAGAGACTTTTTCAGCTTACAGACAAGCTCCTTTCTTCCTTTCACCACAAACCGTTCTGGTTGCTTCATATAGATCTCTTCATTAAGATTTCCATGTAGGAAAGCTGTCTTTACATCCATCTGTTCTACTTCAAGATCAAAAGCAGCAGAAATAGATAAAAGAAATCTAATAGAAGTCAATTTTGCAACAGGTGAAAAAATCTCACCAAAATCGATGCCCTCAATTTGGGAGTAACCTTTCGCAACTAGTCGAGCCTTGTACTTCTCCACTTTACCTGCTGCATTTAACTTCTTCTTGAATACCCATTTGATTCCAATAGGCTTTCTTCCTTCTGGCAACTCAACCAGATCCCATGCCTCATTTTTGTCCAAGGAATCAATTTCTTCTATCATGGCCTTCTTCCATAGTTTACTATCTTCTGAATCCATTGCCTCTTTAGCAGTTCTAGGATCATCATCAGTAATAGATAACACAAAATTAGAACGAAAATCAGGGGGACTGTACCTTTCAACTTGCCTTCTTTCTCGGTCAGATCTCCTCAATACCGGAGTCTGTGGATCCGCCTCTTCATCTGATTCAGACGATTCTGCCTCCTCATCTGATTCAGACGGATCTGGTTCCTCAAAAGAGTCACCTCTTTCATCCTTGATATCAAAGTGTAGCTTCTCTGAATCCTTTTCCTTTGGTACATCCTCAATCTTGGAAGTGCTTTCAACTTCTCTGAAGATCACATCTCGACTGTAAACTGTTTGCCTTTTTACTGGGTTCCACAGCTTGTAACCTTTCACTCCATCCTTGTAACCAATGAAGATACATTTTTCCGCTTTATTATCCAACTTGCTCCTTTTCTCCTTTGGAACATGTACAAAAGCATCACACCCAAACACTCTGAGATGAGAGAGAGAGGGTTTCTTACCAGTCCAAACCTCATGAGGTGTCTTGTCAACCAACGCTGATGTGGGTGTCCTATTCAGTAGGTAACACGCAGTGTCAACAGCTTCTGCCCAGAATTGTTGTGCTAGCCCTGCACCACTAAGCATACTCCTTGCCTTTTCCATCAATGTCCTGTTCATCCTTTCTGCAACCCCATTCTGTTGAGGTGTGTATGGAGTAGTCTTTTGCCTTGCTATTCCACACGTTTTACAGAACTCCTCAAATTCACTTTCACAGAATTCTCCACCGTTATCTGTTCTGAGTACTTTTATTTTCTTCTCAGTTTGATTCTCTACAAGAGCCTTAAATTCTTTGAATCTATTAAAAACCTCAGATTTCTTACGCAGAAAATAAATCCAAGTTTTCCTTGAGAAATCATCTATAAATGAAACATAATACACAGATTTACGAAGTGATGGAACAGGCACAGGTCCAAAAACATCACTGTGTATTAACTCTAAGATTCCTTTAGCTCTTACAACACCAGATGAGAATCTTACTCGATTCTGTTTACCATATAAGAAATGTTCACAGAAATCAAAATCTAATGTGAAATCAGACATGCCTTCAGCCATACTTTTACCTTGTAATAGTCGAAGACCCTTCTCTCCAATATGTCCCAGCCTTCGATGCCATAGCGATGTCTTCTCACTAGAGACAGTAAGGACTCTGTCTCCTCCATTTTTACCCTCAGGAACAATAGTACTGTTACATCCATTTTTGAAGGTGCTTCCCAACAACTTGTATAGAGTTCCAATCCGAACTCCCCTCATCAGCACCAATGACTCTCGAACCATCTTGCATGTGTTCTTTTCAAATAAAGTTTTCACACCTGCATCATCCATTTTACTTACAGATATAAGGTTTCTAGCCAACTTTGGAATGTGCAGAACCCCGGGAAGAGTTTTAACCCTTCCATCTTTGAGCAGTAGCTTGACCTTTCCTCGACCTATGATTTTCGCTACTGAGTTGTCTCCCAGAAATACATCTCCTCCATCATACTTTTTCGTATTCAGAAAACCACTCCCTGTGAGGAGTCATATGATAAGACGCACCTGAGTCAATCAACCACGAATCATGCTCTGCATGTGTACTTGAAGATGCCAGATACACATCTCCTCCTTCCTCTGTAGATTCTTTCCCATCTGCGGATGGAGCGTCATTTGGTCCTCTACTTTTATCAGTAATTTTCGATTTACAATCCTTCTTGTAATGCCCAGCTTTTCCGCACTTCCAGCATTTTCTTACAGAAGGTCCTGGAGATTTAGATCTCCCTCTAGATTTAGATCTACCACCTGAAGACTTATTTTTAGATCTGTCTCCAGGGCGACCTCTTACAAATAAGGCATCCTTGGCTGAACTATCTATGGATCTTCGCCTCATTTCCTCCGATAGTAGGGATGCAACCACATCATCGAAGTTTAGCGTGGTTGCATTACTCCCAATAGCTATGACCAGATTATCCCATGAATCTGGCAAAGAGCACAACAGACTAATACACTTTTCATCATCATCAAGTGTAATACCAACAGATGTCAACTGACTTACCAGAGTATTGAAGGCGTTTAGATGCTCTGATACAGAGTCTCCATCAGTCATCCTCAAAAGGTACAATTTCTTTCGCAGAAATAACTTATTTACCAGGGACTTTGACTGATACAGATTTCCCAGTTTGTCCCATAGCTTCTTTGCACTGTCTTCTCCAGATACGTTCACCAATACCGAATCTGCGAGGCAAAGACGAATGGTGCTCCTTGCTTTTCTTTCCATCTTTTCCCATTCTTCTTTTACCGCACCAGAGGGCATGGTACCTGGATCTACAGCGATCCATTGTTCTCTATCTACCAGAAGATCTTCCATCTTGAGCTTCCATAGCTCAAAGCTCTGACCGTTAAATTTCTCAATCTCGAATCTAGAACTGCTCGCCATTCTTTAAAGAAAAATAAATCACCGCTGCAAAGCTCCCACTGAAACCAGGTTTATCACAAATCCAAGATCGAGCCAAACCCTTGGAAACAAAGGCGTCCCTCTGAACCCAAAAAATGATCTGATACCAAATGTAAGTTTAAAACCTTAACAGTGAAGTACAAACATATATCGATTCTTAAGCATTAACAGAAAATACACAATGGCACACACATTACACAGAGATTTTCACCTGGAAACCCTTAACCGGGAAAAAACCAGCAAAACTTAGAGCCGCATAGCTCCTTTTTCATTATATGTTTATTTTACATGTACAATACAATAAATGGTATTCTGCAGCATCTAAAACCCTAATTCGTTTACCCGAATTAGGTTACAACCCTAATTCCTTTTACCGGAATTAGATAGAGTACAATGGGTCGAAAATCGCAAAAAAAGCAAAAAAGCAACCCAAAAAATTTTGCGCTCCGCGCGGACTCCGGGGGCCTAACGGCCCCCTCCATGTCGTTTCGGAACCTAACGGTCCGAAACGAAGGGGGTGGGCCCTGTCGGGCTACCCCCCCCTCTAAACCCCCCCCCTCCGGACGCGCCCGGCGCAGGCGAATCACTAGTGCCGTAGGGATCGTGTTGTACACGCAGCGACCATGTGAAGAGATATAACATACCCAACATAGACCACCTTGTTGGGGTCGGCCTTGTATAAGTCATGTGGGTCAAAGGGTTATTAGACCACCCTATTGGGGGTGGGCCATATGGGTCAAAGGGTTATTAGACCACCCTATTAGGGGTCGGCCATGTGGGTCAAAGGGTTATTAGACCACCCTAGTGGAGGTCGGCCTAGTCAGCATTATGTTAAGTGGTTAAGTTGAGGCTGACCTAGTTGAGTAAAGGTCAATTCAAGTTAGTGTATAAATAGAGAGTGTGTCTCTCTCATTTTACACATTCTATTCTCTCACTCACACTTGGGAGAGTGGCGCACTTGTGGAGGAGGAGGCTCTGCTGCAAGGAGAAGACTATCTCTTGTATTCTGGTTGTATCATTGATCTATCTATCTCTGAGGAAGTTATTGGGGTTATTCACCGTTATGGTTTTCCCCAAGTAAACTCTGTGTCTCTTGTGTCCTTGCATTATTGTGTCCATGATTGATATGCTGTAGATTTGCTGTACATGTTGTTCTCTTAGTTAAGATCCTAGATCAGATTGAAGTAAATTCTGAAAATTTAACACCACCAAGGATGACAACTCAGTTAAACATCCAACCAAAACACTTACAGCTCGTCACAAGGCTTGACCCATCACCACACCATCACGTGCCTAGCACCACGATGATGTCCACAGATACATTCCATTGTCTTGACAGTTGGGAGTATTAAATGCCAAGGAAGCCAAAGTGCCTGCCAGCATGAAAACCTTCATAGTGTTAATGTCATCCATTCATATAATGTATCAATTTCATTGATAAAATGCCCAACTCGATTATGTAATAACACCTTTTAGTAAGACAAGGTGGTGTCAGATTCATTGCTAAGAAGCCATAATGTCAAATAGGGTCACGTAGATGCACACACAACACCATATAGTCATTGATCATAGGACTATGTATAGGACTTGGCATATATATATATTTGAATATAGTAGAAAATTAAATAGAAATTTGTATATAGTTCATAGGATAGCATTGGACTATGATATGAATTGCAATCATTCCTAGGTTAGAATTTAATCAAATCTTACATGTAATTATTAGGCTCTAGAGTATATATAAAGAATTGCATATAGATATTGCATTTTTATTTGCACTTAGCCATCACAGATAGACATTTGTTATTCTCATAATTTGCATCGAATAGAAACTCACGATAACAATACATAGAGTTAAACTATGATATATGGATCCTAATCATTTGTTTGAACAATTTAATAAAAGGTTAGTACAGGGATTTCGAATATTACAACTGACATGCTTCTGTTTTAAAAACTAGGCTAATTGAAGTTCTCACCAATAGCATTTTCGACATTATGTCTCTTAAATCATTAAGACTTTGGAGACACAGAAACTGGTTAGAAACTCTTCGGTCACATGTTGTAAACACTAAATCTCTTACCTGTAATCTGCAAAAAAAGGACGATTCAAATGCTTTAGCATTAATGCTAAGTAAGCCTCGGGGCATCCGTAGGACCCCTTCATCATCACACAGAAGAAACAATAGTTAACACATATAAATTATATCATTGGATTAGCAACAAAAGAATTGTGAAAGTACAGTTGAGTGAGTTTAACATCAAAATGAAGATACTAATTATCTTGTCGCAAACATTACACTTTTGACCAACACAACATTTAGTACAGCAATACGAAATTTAAACATTTATTATATTTTCGTACAGTTAGAATACGCATTAAAAGCTACATCGAAAAATTTTAATTTTATGTAAATTTCGGGATGTTACACTAGGTGTCGTCTTTCTTTGAGGTAAGTGGTGTCCATGTTCACTTTTGGTATTTTATCAATGACTAATTTGCAGTGAGAATTTCGTTCTTGTTTGTGGATATAGATTAGCATTTTTTTCTGTAAAGGAAAAAAGGGAGTCTTGTCCAATTATTTATTTATTGTGGCTAGTATGCCTCTGTATATGGATATTCTTAATGGATTATAGGAACAATGGGAACCCCTAGATTTGTAGAGTGGCAAAAAATATAAATCCTAGCCGACATAAAATGATACAAGTCACGGACAATAAGGATAAATTTTTTCAAAAATTCAACATTCAGAAGAATGGTTTCCTTAGATGGCTTCAGAGACCCTTGGCCAACACTTAGAATTTGGGTGTCCATGTCTTATTTTGTCCTTGTATCGATAAGTGTTCTGCAATAAGATTTAGCATTTTTTTGGCTGGATTTAGATTACCATTTTTGCTTTCAAATATATCGACTTCTGATCCAATTATTTTGTTGGTAGCATGTCTATGGATAGTTTTCTGGGGCCTTATTTAGTGCTTTTATTGCTTAGTTCTGCTTTGAATTTCCCCACTAGTTGGTAAGTTGTAATATACGGTGTCCTGAATTGGGGTTTGGACTCTTCTCACATCTCTTATGTTTTCTTGGATCTTTTGTAGAAGTGTTATGTGTCATAGTCTAGATATTCTATTGCAGGCCGTAACTAAACTCAAATTATTTTGTCCATGAATTCAACAGAAATTATGTACGATTCTTTAATTCCCTATCATTTTCCTTACATATTTATTATTTACTATAGAGTCAGGCAATTTTTCCCACCCTTCCACTTAGATTTTCTAGAAGAGTAACTATAGTGAAAGGTAGTAATGGGTATCTTCTTTTGTAGAAAATTCCTATGATATCAATTGTTTATATTGTATTTTTTTCTGAAATAGTGCCCTGTCCTAAATAGTTTCTAGATAAAAATATTATTTATTAGTGAAAAACCTATAGGATGATAATGATGAATTTTATTATTTCTATGTACTTAAAATGTTTATGCAAATTCAATTATTTTCTTCAATCAGTTCATGAACATCATATCTCCATATACTCAAATAAGGTTATGTTTCTTTTTATGGTTATTTGTATCTAACCAATTAGTTTGTCCAACTTGTTCTGAGATGACCTATATATATCATTTCCTAGTTTCCTGCACATAGTCTAGAGGTCTTAAGTTCACCTGTAGGTACTATCTGCACAAATTAATAATCAATATGATATTCCCTTTAGGTATTCACAAGATTACTCTATGGTTTGGTTAATGAAATTTCCATACATGTATCGATTAGCGATACAATGCTTAACATAGGATCAAATTTCTGTTTCATTTAGGAACTAATCAAATGAGATTCCATACTTGAATAATAATTTCAAATACCAACGTAATATTCGGAGTTGCAAGACATAGCAGATAATAACATTTTATTTCAACAATTTCTCATTGTAAATATTCAGAAGTAAACCGGTATTTATGAATTAAGAAAATAAAACTTCAGAGAAAATAATAATAAATACTTAATAATTAAAATAAGAAGCATATATGTTTAACTTCGTTGTCAGGGAAAGAGGAACATTGGCACAAATGCACCAACCACCCGACCGTAGGATGATTCCTCAACAATGGCCACACACGAACTGTCTGCAACTTCACGAGGAAAGAAAAACTCTCCCTTGGATATACTAACACTCTCTGCAGTTTTTTTTAGTATTCCAGTCTACTACCCCAAATTTAGCCTCCCATCTTCTCTGGTTCTCTCGGCTTAATTCATTTCCAAACAGAACCCCTGTCCTAAAGGTGTCCCTTCCTTTTTAACCTTTTTCTCCATACCTTCCCCTCAACGGAAGGTAGTTAGGTTTTCCCCTTGTGGTTCTTGAAATTAATTAAAAAATAGAATAATGAATTCATGGAGCTCATAAGGAAGCAATTCCGAGAGTAATTAAATATATATTTTTTCCTCATTCTCAACAGACATAATGCTCTCGGTGATATGTCCAGTACCTTTCTAAAGATGAATTTATATTACTTCAAATCTAAATTACTTAAGTCATCATTTTCTAATATATATGCAAAATTATTCTATGTTGAAATACTTGGGCATTTAATGTCTCATAGTCGTATAAAAAACTTAATTAGACATGATGTATCAATAAATAAAATACTAACTCTATTCTAGGGGATATCGCAGGTAGTCGAATTACACTTGCGTGTCACACAGCTTTGGGTGGCGATTGAAACAATAGTCCTGTCACTTACCAAGGTGACCTATGTCACCTAATATTGGAACATAGTTGGATCCCTGAGGGTTAGCTAAAGTGGTTGATGTTTCTTGGGAAGGTCACATGTTTGACTCTTTGATCCCTTTGGGGTTAGGTGCTTGGAACTTAGGCATATGTGGTTTACCTTGGTTATCACCCATTGATGGCATTGAATTCTTTGGGATTTCCCATGGAAAAATATATAGAGATTTTTTATTTCTAAAGATACCAAAACAGGTAATCATAACATAAAAAAATCCATGAAAACCAACAATTCAACCTTTCTCTCTTCGTGATTGAAAAGAGTGACATATGGAGAAAAGAGTAATTCCTTTCCCTTTCTCTTTTTTAGTATTGTCCATTCCTGCTCCTCTTTCTTGTGATTGGTTCCGGATGGATGCACTGCAGGTGGCTGATTTACATTGTCATTTTCTATAGTATGATTAGAACTTTCATGTTCCCAGTTTTGAGCGAACTGATGGTGTCGAGTTTTCTTTTACCTTTACTTTTTTTGTGATGGATTTTGGGATGCCTTCTGATTGATCTAAATTAGGAGGGTTCCGAGTTCCATCTCCCGGCTCCAATAGATCTAAACCAGTTGGTTCCCCAGGAAGTAGTCATGAGACATATGGAGAAAAGAGTAATGCCTTTCCCTTTCTCTTTTTTAGTATTGTCCATTCATGGTCCTCTTTCTTGTGATTGGTTCTGGATGGATGCACTGCAGGTGGCTGATTTACATTGCCATTTTCTATAGTATGATTACAACTTTCATGTTCCCAGTTTTGAGTGAACTAATGGTGTTGAGTTTTCTTTTACCTTTACTTTTTTTGTGATGGATTTTGGGATTCCTTCTGTTTGCTCTAAATTAGGAGGGTCCCGGGTTCCTTTTCCCAGCTCTAATAGATCTAAACTAGTCGGTTCCTCATGAAGTTGTCATGAGAAATATGGAGAAAAGAGTAATGCCTTTCCCTTTCTCTTTTTTAGTATTGTCCATTCCTGCTCCTCTTTATTGTGATTGGTTCTGGATGGATGCACTGCAGGTGGCTGATTTACATTGTCATTTTCTATAGTATGATTACAACTTTCATGTTCCCAGTTTTGAGCAAACTGATGGTGCCAAGTTTTCTTTTACCTTTACTTGTTTTGTGATGGATTTTGGGATGCCTTTTGATTTCTCTAAATTAGGAGGGTCCTGAGTTCCTTCTCCTAGATCCAATAGATCTGAACCAGTTGGTTCCTCAGGAATATCATTCTTGACTAGGGGCTCCACCCAAATGTCATTGTCTTTTGAATCCATCCACTAGGAATACATTTTGTTAGTTTTTCATAACTTTAGCATTATAATATTCCAATTCTTAATCATTTTTTTCATCCCACATTCATCATTGCATAATATCATCATTAATTTGTAGCAAAAATAAAATCAAGGATCATTGAAAGATAACCATGCACAAGAGACAAAAATAGTTTCACCTATGAAACCCAAATGAGAGAAAACCTAACAAACTTTTCCCACAATAAATAATCAATCCAATACAAGAACAATACCAATCATGAAGATTAATCCTTAGCACAAGAATGTTCTCTTCTTCCACAAGAACCTCGAGAGCGATAAGATAGTAAGATAACCCCACAATTTGCTTCACTTGATCTTCACTTGTCCTCCTTGAGAAGTGCACACCACTTGAGAGAGAGAGATGTGTGTTGTGTATGTTCAAAATGAAGTGTGGAAGAACTATATTTATATTCTTCTTTTCACTAGAAGTTTCCACAATTAGGTCATCTTGTACTTTTATTTAATCTTTTATTTTCTTCCAAGCCAACTTGTCATTTTGTCTTCTAGGGCCAATTTACAGCTTTCATTGGGGTAATTGTTCTCTTCATTGCTTTCCAATTTTTTGGGGAATTCTTAAGAATATGTTTCGATGCTACATTAACGTCAACACATTTGAGGCTTTGGGTGTCGTTTAGTTCTGTGAAATGACCATTCTCAAAGCATGTTTGAAATCAGAAAGCTACCTACTTGAAATCTAATTGTTGAGTTCATCAATTTCCTTTGTTTTGTAAGATGAAGATCCATCTACATGATAACCTCAAAAAAAATCCTTGCATATGATATCTCGAAAAAAATTTAATTTAAGGAGTGGCGTACGGATATGAATCTCCCATTAAAGTTCCCAATGGATTCCAAATAGTTGGCATGTCTCTATTCTTGAAGGTTGGGAAGCCATACCCATATGGTCATTGCTGACAGGGATTTCAAATGTGGATCAAAGCCCAATCGCCAAGGTCTCATAAACAGATCCACACTACCCCAAAATCCTTAGTGTTTTCAATAGTACTGTTGCTAGTAGTCCTCTGACAGCTTAAAAAATATGGTTGTTGAAACATTAAGGCTATTGAATAAGCGTTAATTATTATTTCAGGACTGTCATTTTCTATCCTTTGGATGTCCATACTTGCTTCTGCTATTGTTTTAATGGGTGCTTTGTAGTGAGAATTTAGTCCTTTTATTAAATTTAGATTTATAGTTTCATTTTAAAAATATTGCACATGTTCTTCGATTGGTTATTTTGTCACCAGCATCCCTCCAAATATGGATAGTCGTAAGGAATTATAGGGACAACCAGAACTCTGTTGCAATAATGTGTAACAAAAATGCTTGGGCTTTAGGGGATTGTTCTCCCTAGCAGTTCTTTGGTGCTTGGGAAAACATATTGCATTCAGAACAATAGTTTTCTGTTGATGTATATGTAACTTCGGAATGTATTTGATATATATTTATTGTACCCTTATCAGAGATGTGTTATTCCTCTATAAGGAAGTGTCATCATGTGGATTGACAAGTGTCGCAAGTGTGTGTACTTGCCGATGGGTTATTAGACCACCATGTGTGGGGTTGGCCCTGAAATATATATTATATTGTGGATGTACCTAGCTAGACAAGTTGGCCCCATAAGGTCACTAGGAAAACAGGTTAGTATAAATGGAGATCAAGAGATCTCTATTTAGATCATTTGAAAAGTTATCTCTCTCTCACTCAGAAAGTGGTGCACTAGTGAGGAGGAGGATCATCTGCTTCTAGGAGACTATCTCAAGTGTATTTTGGTTGTACTTTGGTTGAGCCATTGCTCTCTCTATCTCTGAGGAAGTTGTGGGGTTTTTCACCTTAGGGTTTTCCCCACGGAAACTCTGTGTCTCTTGTCTCTCATGCTTTTGATTCTTATGATGCTTGTCATGCGTATTGTGATTGTATGCATTGATATACTGTATATGTTATTCTCTCAGTGAAGATCCTCGAGTATTGTGAATTAATGCTCAAAATTTAACATGGTATCAGAGCCAATCTGAGAAGAAGACATTTTGCAGTGATGGAAACTTGAGTTTCTTGTTTATTGGGTTTCTCTCCACAGTTTTTGGAAAAGAAGTATAGTAGATTGACTCTACTCATCAAGGAGAATCTATCTGTCCAATCAGAATTCAATTCTAAGCCTTTTCAGATTTAGCCCTAAACATTAGGGTTTCCACAACAATAGGAATTTCTGAAATCTGAAGACATAGCTGGAAGCTCCTTGCAAAAATCGAAGTTTAGAGGTTTGGATTGAGATTTTTGGCTGGGTAGATCTCGGGGAAACTCAAACCCTAATTCAGGGCTCTGCCAAGTGAACCCAGGAGGACAAAAAGGAAAATCTGAAGGGTAAATCTTTGCTGATCTCAAATTATGAAAACACTAGGCTGATCAGCTCATCAAGGTGCATCTTTCTATCCTTTTAGAAAATTGAAATTCACATTTTGAATTTTTAGGGTTTTTCCGACAAACCCTAATCCGGGACAAGATCTAGTTTTCAGCATTTCAAATGGTAAGACCTAAATATTTTCTATTTCCATTTGAAGTACTCTTTAAGATGTCTCACGACACTAAGCTTGAGGATAAGCTTGAAGGAGCTGATAACTTCCAAGCTTGGAAGTATAGGATTGGGTTAATCCTGGAAGAGAATGAGTTGGACTCATATGTAAAAGAAGACATCCCTATCCCAGAGGATGAAGAGGCTAAGGTATTGCATAAGAAAAACTTGGTCAAGGCAAAGAGAATCATTGTTGATTCTATCAAAGACCATCTCATACCCCATGTGTCTTCTCTAAAGACACCCAAGGAGATGTTTGAATCTTTGACCAAGCTATTTGAAGGGAAGAACATAAATTGGAAGATGACCCTGTGGAACCAATTGAAAGGAGTAAAGTTTTAGAATGGAGAAACCATTCAATCTTATTTTTCAAGGGTCTCCCAATTCAAGGAACAATTAGAAGCAGTGGATGAAATGGTAGAGAATGGTGAAGTTGTGATGACCACTCTAAATGGCCTACCGAGGTCATGGGATTCTTTTATTCAAGGAATTTGTGCAAGGAAGAAGTTGATCTCCTTCAACAGATTGCGGGAAGAATGCTCTCAAGAAGAAGCTAGGCGTGTGGCCCAAGAAGAAAAGATGGAAAATGAAGATCAAGCCCTCACAGCACATGCCAGGAAAGGCAAGTCCAAGAAGTAGTCATCTCATAACAGAAGATTCTCAGACCACCATTATCATAAAGATAAGAAAGATCTCAGATGCTTCAATTGCAATCAGAAGGGACACTTTGCTTCAGATTGTCCCAAGAAGAAGAAAGACAACAACAACAACTTCAATAAGAAGAAGAACAAGAACAAAAGAAGATATCATGCTCATGCTGCCGAAGATGATGAACCCGCAAAGAAGAAGGCTAGGGTAGAAAGTGAAAGTGATGATGACTCATCAAGTGAAGAAGAATATGTTCTAATTTCTGCTCCAGGTACTATATCCCATGGTTGTAATGATTGGTTGATTGATAGTGGGGCTTCCAAACACATACCTGGGTTTAAGGAATCTTTTGTGAATCTATCTGAACATGAATCACCCCATAAGGTGAAACTTGGGGATGATTATCAATACCCAATCAAAGGAAGTGGTGAAGCCTCCTACAACCTAGATTCTGGAAAATCTTTGAAGATGAAATAAGTCCTTTATGTAACTGGGCTCAAGAACAACTTACTCTCCATCTCTGCATTGGATGCAAAAGGTATGAAGGTTGCATTTGTGGATGGACAAGTCCTAATGTGGCCAAAGGGAAAGAACATAGATGATGCAGAAGTGATTGGAGAGCAAGAGGGAGGTTTGTATAAATTGAAGGGACAACCTAAACATTCCATGGTACATGAATCCATGGAGCCAAGTGAACTTTGGCATAGAAGACTTGCTCATATGCACTATAGGGCACTTCCAATTGCAAGCAAGGTTGTAGAGGGTCTTCCTGAAATCAAGACCAAACATGAAGGTGTTTGTAAAGGATGTGCAAAAGGTAAGAACATTAAGAATGCTTTCCCAAGCAATGAAAGCAAGGCAAAAGACATCCTAAAAATCATCCACTCAGATGTATGTGGTCCTATGTCATCTAGTTCTCTGAGTGGGTATGTTTACTATGTATCATATATTGATGACTTCTCCAGGAAGACTTGGGTATACTTCTTGAAGGGAAAAGATGAGGTGTTTGATAAATTCAAGCAATTCAAAACCTTGATGGAGAATCAAACTGACAAGAAGATAAAAAAATTCAGATCTGACGATGCTGGAGAATTCACCTCAGGTGACTTCAAGAAGCTTTGTAGTGATTCAGGGATTAAGAGGGAGTTGAATGCTCCTGATAATCCTAAACAGAATGGAGTTGCAGAAAGGAAGAATAGAACAATCATGGAAGCAACAAGGGAAATGTTGCATGACCAGGATCTACCTATGCATATATGGGTAGAAGAACCTACAATAGCTGTATATGTGCATAACAGAACACCCCACAAGATATTGGATTACGAAACACCAGAAGAGGTCTTTTCTGGTAAGCAACCTGAAGTCAGCCATCTCAGAATATTTGGTTGTCCAGTATACACTCATATCCCAAAGGAAAAGAGGACTAAACTAGATCCTTCAGGAAAGAAGGGTATCTTTGTGGGTTACAGTGAAAGATCGAAGGCTTACCGAATATACTTTCCAGGGTTCAAGAAGATTGATGTCAGTAGGGATGTAACATTTGATGAAAACTCAGCCTTCATCAAATCAAGGAAGGCACCTATCAAAGTTTATGAAGAACCTAAGGAAACTAGATTTCAAGACACTACCATGACTGAAGCAGTTCCAGAAGTTTTTCGTGAGTTTGAAGATCCGCAAGAACCTGTAGATCGACCCCGTGAGGATAACTCTCACAAGAGGAAACCTGCATGGGCTAGAGAGCTCATTCAAGATGCAGAAAGATTTGGCATTCCAGAAGAAGAACACAGAGCAAAGAAGAGAACCAGATCACATACCAACTATGTTGCTTTACTCTGTGACATTATGAACAAAGAGTCTTCCAGTTATGAAGAAGCAACGGAAAAGAAAGAATGGAAGGATGCCATGGTTGAGGAATACCAATCAATAATGAAGAATGATGTTTGGGATGTTGTACCAAGACCTAAAGAGAAGTCTATTGTGACTTCTAAATGGATCTACAAAATCAAGCATGCTGCATATGGCAGTGTAGAGAAATACAAAGAAAGATTTGTAGCTCGTGGCTTCTCTCAAAAAGAGGGAATAGGTTATGAAGAAACTTTTGCACCTGTAGCTAGGTATACTTCCATCAGAACAGTACTTTCCTTGGCTGCAGCGATGAAATGGAAAATACACCAGATGGATGTCAAGACTGCTTCCTTGAATGGTGTAGTTGAAGAGGAAGTATATGTGGAGCAACCACTCGGTTTCGAAATACATGATAGGGAGTCATATGTGTGCATATTGAAGAAATCCTTGTATGGCTTGAAACAAGCTCCTAGAACTTGGTATGGTAGGATGGACAGTTTCCTATCTAGTTTGGGCTTTACCAAGAGTAAAGCGGATTCCAACCTTTATTACAAGGTTGAGGAAGGGAATCCTGTGATTCTACTCCTGTATGTGGATGACTTATTTGTAATAGGAGATGACAGATTCATTGCAGATACTAAGAGAAAGCTTGTTGCCAAGTTCGATATGAAATATCTAGGAATGATGCATTATTTTTTAGGTATGGAGATGTGGCAGAGTATAGGTGGGATCTTCGTTGGTCAAGGTTGTACACAGTAGATATCCTGAAGAGATTCAGGATGATGGATTGCAAGTCCATGGCCACACTTATGGCATCGAATCTAAAGCTTCTATGTGATGCTTCATCTGAGCCGGTTGATGTCTCTATGTATCATCAGATGATTGGGTCCTTGATGTACCTGACGAAAACGAGACTAGATATTTGCTTTGCGGTGAACACATTGAGTCAGTTCCTGACAGATCCAAGGAGTGTTCATCTGGTTGTTGTAAAGCATGTTCTGAGGTACCTGAAGCGTACAGTGGATTATGGGCTCAAGTATGAGGCAAATCAAAAGTTTAACCTGCAGGGTTATGTTGATTCAGATTGGGCTAGCAGTGCTGCAGATAGGAAGAGCACATCTGGGTGCTTCTTTAGTATAGGATCAGGTGTGATCTCTTGGTTTAGCAGAAAGCATTCCTGTGTAGCACTGAGTACAGCTGAGGCAGAGTATGTTGCATCCTATTCAGCTATTTGTGAGACAGTATGGCTATGGAAGCTACTGTCTGAATTATTTGATCTCCCGTTGGATGCTACTGGTATCTTCTGTGATAATCAGAGTTGTGTGAAGTTGTCCTAAAACCCAGTGTTTCATGACAGGTCGAAACACATAGAGATCAAATATCACTATATCAAGGATATGGTGCAGAGAGGAGCTATGAAGCTCTTGTATGTTGCGACGGATGAGCAGATTGCAGATGTGCTGATGAAGCCACTAGCCAGGGTGAAGTTCAAGTACTTCAGAGAGAGGCTTGGTGTTCTTCGGATTGATGACACTTCGAGGAAGAAGTGATGGACACATTTGCTGAAGCAATTCCAAGCATGGTGGAAGGAGGATCCTTTAGATGGCTGTGGATGTAAGCGCTGGATGATGAGCATCAGGATGATGTTTTGGTTTCTTCTTTGTATGATCAGTTTGATCATTTTTATATGTATGTATGTATGCATCATGTTGGATGCTCGATATGATCAGTTGGATCATTTATATGTATATACGCATCATGTTGGATGTTGGATATGATCGGTTGGATCATTTGTATGTATTTTGTATATGCATCATGTTGGTTGCTTGGACCATGTATCTGTATATGTATCAGGTGGATACATTGTATGATTAGGTGGATCATGTATGGTGATATGTATCATGTATTTGTATTTGTATCAGGTGGATACACTGTGTGATCAGGTGGATCATGTATGATGATATGTATCAGGTAGATACTTGGTATGCATCAGGTAGATGCATTGTATGATCATGGATGACGAGCTTCAAGATGTTTCTCCATATGACATGCAATAGGAAGTTGCAGTGATGATGATCATGATGATCATGAGTACATCAGGATGATGTATAGTGAGTATCAGATTGATACTCTGTGGCCGTGGAACAAGTTGTGCAGATAAGCATGTAATTTGTGCCCTGGGAGATTTACAGATAGTCTTTTGAGGTTTTTCCTATGGCATGTAATTTGTACCCTGGTATATCTAGCAAATGCTCTTTCGAGGTTTTGCTTGGGAGGACATATAATTTGTGCCTCGGGAGATCTGCAAATAGTCGTTCGAGGTTTTTCCTATGGCATGTAATTTGTGCCCTGGGATATCTGGCAGATGTTGTTTCGAGGTTTTGTCCTATGGCATGTAATTTGTGCCCTGGGAGATCCGATAGGTTGATCCGTGTGCTCATAATCAGTCATGGGATGCTCTTTTGAGGTTTTTCCATGACCACATGTAATTTGTGCCCTGGGAGATCCGATAGGTTGAGACTTGTGCTCGTAATCAGTCCTGGGATGCTCTTTCGAGGTTTTGTGGTGACCACATGTACTTTGTGCCCTGGGAGATCCGATAGGTTGAGCCTTGTGCTTGTAATCAGTCCTGAGATTCTTTTTCGAGGTTTTGTGGTGTGGTCACATGTAATAAGTCCTGGAGATCTGGAGAGGATGAAAAAGGCCTCAGATGCTCTTTAGGGTTCTTGCTAGTCAAGAGAATCTTTTAAGGTTTTGTGACGCACGTAATAAGTTTTGAGATTTCCACAGTATGGCCAGTGATAATGAAGACCTGCAGGTGGTGGGCCTACATCCAGTATGAAAAAGGCCTGGCTCTGTAGAACTTCCTATGACGAGTAGAGTCAGAGATTGGTTGAGATAGCAGTAGCAGTGATGATGATGATGACGATGCATCGATGTCGATGATCCCAAGAATAAGACTTGTCTAGCATATATGTATCGAGAAATACCTTCCTAGTTAAGAGGGAGTGTTGATGTATATGTAACTTCAGAATGTATTTCATCTATGTATTTGATATATATTTATTGTACCCTTATTAGAGATGTGTTATTCCTCTATAAGGAAGTGTCGTCATGTGGATTGACAAGTGTCACAAGTGTGTGTACTTGCCGATGGGTTATTAGACCACCATGTGTGGGGTCGGCCCTAAAATATATATTATATTGTGGATGTAACTAGCTAGACAAGTCGGCCCCATAAGGTCACTGGGAAAACATGTTAGTATAAATAGAGATCTCCTGATCTATATTTAGATCATTCAGAAAGTTATCTCTCTCTCACTTAGAAAGTGGCGCACTAGTGAGGAGGAGGATCATCTGCTTCTAGGAGACTATCTCAAGTGTATTTTGGTTGTACATTGGTTGAGCCATTGCTCTCTCTATCTCTGAGGAAGTTATGGGGTTTTTCACCTTAGGGTTTTCCCCACGGAAACTCTGTGTCTCTTGTCTCTCATGCTTTTGATTCTTGTGATGCTTGGCATATTGTGATTGTATGCATTGATATACTGTATATGTTATTATCTCAGTGAAGATCCTAGAGTATTGTGAATTAATGCTCAAAATTTAACATTTTCTTGGATAACTTCAGAGACTGTAACCAACAGTTGGAATTTTAATCTCCATGTTGGTTTTTTCTATTGTATTAATAAGTGCACTGCAATAAGATTCTAATGCTTCCTTTTGTGAATTTTGATTACTGCCTTTTCTGTTAAAAATATGTACTTGTGATTTGATGACTTTGTTCCTAGTATGTCTATAGAGAGGATTTTGGGGACTTACTTTCCTAGGAGTTTTTGTTTGTGCTCAGAATTTTTGATTATACATCTTAAGGGCTTTCATTAAATACTTTTTTCAGGTTCCTGGATATTCACTCTGATTTATTTGTTCTCTTAGGAATTTTCTTCCATTACTCATTCTATTTTTATGCTCAAAATCTCAGATTATATTGTCTCTAGTGCATCCATTAGATAATTCTGCTTTGAAGTTTCCCAGTACTTGCTCTGATGTCCTTGTTCTGTTAGTCAAGTGTTCAATGGTCTTCTCATGTAAATTTTAGTTTTATATTTTCCTGTAAAAAAATGGAGTTGTCGCTCAATAGATGACATATATCATTTGTACTACTATAGCTATATTGATATCTTATGGTGAGTATAAATGTTTCGATTTATATTTTCCTGTAAAAAAATGGAGTTTCCGTTCAATAGATTCGAAATATCATTTGCACAACTATAGCTAGTCTTGATAGCTTAGGGTGAGTATATACTTGCTATAGTAGTGTCTCTTGCTAAAAATTTTAGGGTTTAAAAAACCTTTGTTGCTGGAGGCTCTTTGTTTCCTTAAAAAAGTGTCCTTTGAAAAGATATTTGTTGCTAATGTTGATAAATTAGGGCGAGGAAATACTTTCTATGATAGTGTCTCTTGCTAAAAGGTTTTAGAAAATTTTGCTGCTGGAAGCTCTTAGTTGCCTACAAAAAGTATCATTTCAAAAAATATTTGTGTACAATGAGCACAAAAGAAATTGTTCTTATTTATCATAAGTTAAAGTGGCAAAGTGATTTTGTAGGGATATACCCTTGGCAAGAGGATGGATACCGAAGTAGTGGGAAATGGGTTGGAGATACCAACGGCTATGAAGGGAAATCTATGGCCCCAACCAGCAGTGAATGTGGAAGAAGAGATATATTCATAAGGGCATATGTAATCATCCTAAACCCCAACCTAGTCATCGATCTATAGTTGGGTCTACTCATATGATTCATGAAGGGGCAAAAAGCACCGAAGGATCAAGTGCTATTATCAAAGTTGAAGGTGGGAGTCCATGGAGAAACATAGAACTTGGGCTCCTGAAAGATAAATATGCTACAAATTTCTCATTAGGCATGGAAGAATGAACTTCTCGAGAGGTTCTCATCAACATTTGTTGTAACTCATCTTTCAGATCCATCATCAATAGCCCAAGTTCAAAGCTCTAGTCACCTAGATTTACTAGGTACTCCAAAGCCTTCATCAACTCTAGATAGTGATGATGATATGGAATATGGAGGTACAAATGATATCAAATCAATGGGAGATGTTGATGATGAAAATGAATCTGATTCAAAACGCATGTATTTTTAACTTTTCTATAAAATTTAGTTTTGAAAATATTTCACTATGCTTTTCTAAGTGGAATCTGTCATTGTGTCTATGATGAATTCTTGTTAAAAATGGCAGGAAGAAGGAAAGCAGTGCAATAGACATTGTTGCGACATATAGAGCTATTCGTGAGCCACGTGTAGTGGTACAAACAACCAATGAAATTGGCATCCTTGATGATGGATACCATTGGCGCAAGTATGGGCAGAAGGCAGTGAAAGGAAATCCAAATCCAAGGTATAAGTGTATGCATTTTTTAATCTGTTGGAAACACTTTCCTTCTACTCACTCTTTTGGATACATTTTCTTTGTATTACATAGTTTCCTTGCATTCTGTTAGGAACCTATGTCAACCCTTCTCTTTACTATGTTAGTATATTGTTGTTGGACGCATATGCTTTGTAAGTCGTCCCGTAGTATTTGTTGATCCATAGTTTATATTAGCCCATAGTATTGACCCATAGTATTGGACGCATATGCTTTGTAAGTCGTCCCGTAGTATTATATGTCCCATGGTTTTGACTCATAGTATTGGGCATAGACTTAGTATATAAGTGTGTGTTGAGGTCATTGAAGGCACCGTGAAGTTAATTGTATTGAGCTTGCTCAAAGGAGGTTGCCCCCTCGAAGTGGCCCGTGATCAATATAAAAGCGATTCTGTTCTATTATTTCTGATATCTCATGTATTTGCATTAATTAATTATTGCAGGTACATCTCATCTGGTATCAGAGCACTTTCCTTGGCACAAGTGGGAAATTTTTTTTTCTTTTTTGGGCGGCGACTTTCAGATCAATTTCTGAAACTTTCTGCACAAAATCAGAAGAAACTGATTGCATATCTGAATCCCTCTTTCAAAAATACGCAGTTTCAAAAAAAAAATCATCTCATTTGGAGTTCTAAAAGTGGAGATATTGCGGATTTAAAATCAGCAATTTTTCAGAATTTCGCTGACGGCCGCGGCAATTACGGCGAGAAAATCTTTTGACTGAGTGCCCAGATTTCTATTCTGCTTTCATGGGAAGAAGCAGAGTGGTTGTTCCAGTTCCGGAAACATGCTATAATAGCGATTCTCAGCAATATAGATCCGGTTTTTGAACATTGGGTGGAATTTTTGCCCAAATTTTTTCTGTTGCAGGTTCGGATCTGGGAATAATCCCTATCCGCTTAACTATGGGAAGTACTTGGGAATAAGCCCTAAAACTCATTGTGAGGAGTACCACAGGAACCCCGAAGTAGCTGGCCATTGAGAGGACCTGCCAAGCGAAAAGGGCAACGACCCCTACCTGATTGACTAGTTCCCACCCGTGAGGTAAACCAAGAGCTGTCGTTTGTGGCAAAGCGGTTATCAGTTTTACCTGAGCCGTGGAGTGAGGGGTACTGCCCCAATACGCAAGCCGTCAGACAGCATTGGTGGCCGAGTGAAAACCCTGAACTATTAGGAAGCCGCACATACCTGGGGTCCATATCTACTTTCAGCTGAACTATTGTCGATCGCTGCTGCACCGTTTCAGATCCATTTTGCAAGCCGTTCCAGATCCAGCTGTTCGACATTGTTCCAGATTCCTTCCGAGTCGTAGCCGCTCCAGTCTAAACCAAAAAAAAAAAACTAACTTGCAGGATCACACACCATGGAGGAAGCACTTGCAGCCATCCAAACCAAACTCCAAGATCTGGATGAAAAATTTCTCAGCCTCCATCTTCAGCATTCAGCCATGAACAATACCAGACAGCCAAAATCTTTTGCAGCCACCAGGTTCTCTTCTTCTAGCAATTTTCGTGGGCCGAAGCTTGATTTTCCTCGCTTCAATGGTACTGATCCGACTGGATGGATATACCGAGCAGAACAATATTTCAATCTGCATAATACTTTTGATGTTCAGAAAGTTCCACTTGCATCCTTTCATTTGGAACAGGAAGCCCTTCAATGGTACCGTTGGTACATTAAAGCTCATCCCGAGCCAAATTGGACAGATTTTTGCCAACTCATTTTGCCACGATTTGGTCCTAGTGCTTTTGACGACTTCACAGGAGCACTCACTAAACTTCACCAAACTGGCACAGTGAGAGAGTATCAGACGGAATTTGAGAAACTAGCCAATCACACAGAAGGATTGTCTGATGAATTCTACAGGAGTTGTTTTATCAGTGGTCTCAAGGATGAAATCCGCTCAGAGGTCAAAATGTTTTGTCCGAACACCATGATGGAAGTCCTAGGGTTGGCTAAGTTGGCCGAGGACAAGATCGCAGCGCAACAACGCTCCAAACCCACCTTTGTTCCCTTCAGAACTATGGGTTCCCAACGACCTCCCATTACGCCTGCTCCTCAACCAACTCTTATCAAGCATTCGTCTGAAATAGAAATGCAAGCACGTCGAGAAAAAGGGCTTTGCTATAATTGTGATGAGAAATTCACTCGGGGACATAGATGTGTTCAACAAAAGCTCTATCTCTTGGATGTGGATTCTCCGCCTGCCTTAGAACTTGGTGAAGAAGCTACAGATACAGTAGATGATCAGGCCGACATTCAACACCCGCCTGTTGACACCCCATCTCAGGACGACCCACCCGAGATCTCTCTCCATGCTGTAACCGGCGTCACCACCCCACAAACAATGCGGGTCAGGGGATACTTCAAGAAGCTCCCTCTTACCATACTCATTGATTCTGGTAGCACTCATAACTTCATTGACCCTCGGATTGCCAAACAGGCTGATTGTTTTGTCCATCCTTGCTCTAACTTTGAAGTCATGGTTGCCAATGGGGGCACCTTACCTTGCAAGGGGAAGTGTCACAATGTGCGTATCTCTATGGAAGATTATAACCTACGCTCTAACATGTTTGCCTTGTCCTTAGGTGGATGTGATGTGGTTTTGGGCGTTCAATGGTTACGCACACTTGGCCCCATCTTATGGGATTTTGCTGAACTTTGGATGCAGTTTAAAGTCAATGGGGCACAACACAAATTTATGGGCTTACAACCAGGGTCTCTCTGCATCATCAGTTCACATCGCCTGGAAAAAATCCTTAAGAAGAATTCACATGGTGTCATCGCTCAGCTCAATTCCATTCAGATGCAACCATCCACAGTCTCCACTACTTCCTTGGATAGATATGCATGTATCTTTGCTGAACCAGTGCGCTTGCTGCCTTCAAGAGACCTTTCCAGTAAGAATGTAGCCCCATCTACCTCTCAGCCGGAAATGATGGCTATTTTTCATGCAGTACAGAAGTGGCAGCCATCCCTATTAGGGAATTATTTCTGCATCAAGACTGATCTCCCGAGTCTGGAAAATTTTCTGGAACAATGGGTCTCCTCCCCAACACACCTGCAATGGGTTATCCAACTCATGGGTTATCCTTATGTGATCACTTACAAGAAGGGTAAGGACAATATGGTGGAAGATGCTCATTCTCGCACAATTGATGACCCAGTTTCTCTTACAGCTCTTTCTCTGCTTGTTCCAAATTGGTTGCCATATGTTCAACAGGGCTATCTCTTCTATGAACTCCATGCTTCTCCATCAACAGAGCACTCTGGGTTCTACAAAATGTATGACCGGGAACAATGTAACTTCTTTTGGTCGGGACTAAAAATGACAATTCAACAGGTGGTGGCTGACGATGATAATTTCCAAGTCAACAAGGGGGAAACGACACTCCTTTTGGGATTGCTCAAACCCTTGCCCATCCCTACACAGCTTTGGCAAACTATTTCTATGGATTTCCTAGCAGCGCTCTGGTGGTACAACACCACATCTCAAAGGACACCATATGAAGCAGTCTATGGAACAACACCACCAGTTCTTCTTCCATACACCCTTAGCAGCTCTCCAGTTCAGGAAATTGACTCGGTTCTTCGAAACCGCGATCAGATTCTTCCCATTTTGCAGGACAATCTTCACATGGCCAGAATTCGCCTGAAACAACAAGCCGATCAGCACCGTTCTGAGCGCATCTTCCATGCAGTTGACAGGGTTCTTCTTCATCTACCGCCTTCCAAGCAATCCTCCTTGACACTCCAAAGGCGTCAGTGGCCCGAAATGCAAACCGAGGATGCTACCGGGGAATCACTCCTTCAGATTCTGCAGCAATTTCTCCAACCAAAGCTTTGAGGACAAAGCTTTTTCTAAGGGAGAGGGGATGTTAGGAACCTATGTCAACCCTTCTCTTTACTATGTTAGTATATTGTTGTTGGACGCATATGCTTTGTAAGTCGTCCCGTAGTATTTGTTGATCCATAGTTTATATTAGCCCATAGTATTGACCCATAGTATTGGACGCATATGCTTTGTAAGTCGTCCCGTAGTATTATATGTCCCATGGTTTTGACTCATAGTATTGGGCATAGACTTAGTATATAAGTGTGTGTTGAGGTCATTGAAGGCACCGTGAAGTTAATTGTATTGAGCTTGCTCAAAGGAGGTTGCCCCCTCGAAGTGGCCCGTGATCAATATAAAAGCGATTCTGTTCTATTATTTCTGATATCTCATGTATTTGCATTAATTAATTATTGCAGGTACATCTCACATTCTTTTTACTTCTATTAAGTGCATGTCAAGCATGAATCTTTATAATGATAAAAAAGGACATGATAGAATTTTAACTTGCAAGTAAAATATCTGCATTTCAATGTTGTGCTTTTGGTGACATATTGATAGACCATTGGTCTTGACAAGGCACTTGAAAATGAATTAGTGATTGGGGATCAAACATAAAGGACCAAACTTGTGAAGGTAGTGGCAAGTTTTCTCTACCATAGAAGCTTTAAGTTTGTAAAGTTGTTTGGACTTCTCATGTCACACTTTTGTTACGGTTTTGGCTGATTTTAAACTCTCTTGAATTTACAGTGGTAAAGTTCTAAATTGGAAACCTTATTTTAAGGGCCTGCATGATAGTATCATGGGTTATGAAATGCAACAGTGTCTTTGAAAATTAGAGATTGCAGTTCTTATTACATCTATAAATTTAGATGTGAATCTTGAAAGCTTTGCTCTTTATTTTTACATGAGATAGTCCATGAGCTCCATCTAATTTCATGGTAGGTTTGGATTAATGTCTTAAAAGCCAAGTAATTGTGGGTTCGTGTCTTAAAAGTAGTTTAACATAAAATTTGAATATCACATGAAAGGAAAATGTTAAAATTTATGCTAAATCGAAGAGTATATGGTTGTTAGATATGGGGATGCAAACTTCTATGAACTTTGAGTTTGAGAGGTCTTTGAACTTGAAATTATGAGATTGTATGCTTGTTGAAAGTATGCCACAATTGGCAAGGAGGGATTGGTCTCTATTGATGGCATATATGTCAAAGCGTTTTGAGTTGATGTAATACTTGGTACATTTTCATGTGGATAAGAATTTTTCTCTAGCAATATAAATTCGGTATACTACTTGGAGCACTTTTTTCAGAGAGAATCTTTTCATATAGGCTATAACAACGGTGATATTTCTTGTATGTCTGGAAGTCATTTTTTTCACAAGCTTGTTTTTTTTTTTAATCCAAGGAAATCCTTGCACAGAAACCAGCCAAGGGATGCATCCCCACATTTGTGGATGAAATCCATAGTAAACCCATTTGCATAAACTAGTGTGCCTCACCCATACGGGGATTTGAATTATGCAACTGCTGGCACAGAACTAGCCAAATGCCCAACAACATTGGGGACAACTAGTTGAGCTAACTACTTGAGATTTCCAAGTGTTTGTTACATGGTCTTACCAAGTATTTTTTTTTCTTATTTAAGTTGCTATAGCAGATGACAATGGAATTGATTTTCAATATTCCAATTAAATAGCTTTTTAAATTTGAGCTATTAAGGAATACAGTTAGTTTCATAGTATAATCGTACTAAATAGAACATGAGTGGCATGTGGCTACATACGCTTTGTAACTATTTTCTCAAGATCTTCCAAAATGCTCAACGATGAAAACAAATCATTTGCTCAGATGTTTCATCCATCAACTACTCCAGCAAAGAGGTATTTGTCATCAGGGAATCCAACCTCCTTGATTAGGTTTAGGGTATTTATTCCATAGACAAGATCAAAACCGATACCAAATATACATGAAACAAACCCATATTTCCAAGAATTATTGCGTAAAAATACATGAAACAAACCCATATTAAACTTTCCTTGATGCTCCTTTCGAGAGGGTGTTTCTCATTCCAGGGTATTTAATGGCCTTCTAGTGTTGGATGACTCCTTGATGCCACAAGTCATCCTAGCATAGCAATTTAGCATGTTTGGGATGACAGATCCATAAACATCCCTTAAAGGTACCCACAACTACTTCTTACATATTCTACCGAACCCCAGGCTGTAGAGCACCTCACTTCTCTCGTTCAAATCATATTTCAGATTGAGTCATTATTGGAATGTGAGGGAGCACATATATAATGACACCGTGACAAAACATTGCACTACCCTATTTAAATGAATATAGTAAAAATAACAAAGTATATGAATTGGAAGACATAAGATAGAATCCTGATGTGACTATAATGTGACACGCAGTGGAAGAAATGCACAAGATGTGGTCCACTGCATTTTTGGTACATTTTAAACCACTTTAAATCTAGCTCTACTCTACAAACTATTACAGTTATGCAACTGAATCACCTTGCATAACTTATCTACAAACTTTTGGATTTTATTGGGTACAGGAAGATCTCCATGATTTCCAAATGCAGTGACTAAGAACACAGGTAATGCACATACAGAGCACTACAGACTAGAGGGCCAGTCAAGTAGATGGAGCTCCTTGATTTTAGTTTTAGGAGATTTTCCCTACATGTCCCTTTCAGGACTTGGACACAAAGCACCAATGCTTTACAGTCTCTTGCATATTCTTCATTCTTGTCAATATTTTCTGCACTTTATTTACATGATCAACTTTGTAATTTAGGTTAGTTGTGAATCGTGATTGAGGCATATCCCTATCTATCTTTGAGCAGTTAATTGATTCAGATATTAAACCAAGCTACATGTTTCACACAACACTGCCATATAAACCTATTATTCCTCAAAAGTCCCCCATGCCTTCACTTAGGAACTAGGAACAACTAGAATAAAGATGGAAAACAAAAGGTGTAATAGGAAAGAGAAAATTAAGAACATATGTAAGGCACAATATATAGCACCTAAAGCTTCTCCCATGAAAAGAGCAAAATAAACCCATCACAATTGCCTTGCAAAAAATAGATAAGTACCAATGGGCATAGCTAGTAGTTGCAAATCAACTAATTATGATTGTTTATTACGATCCTGATCTAATTGATGCCTAATGACTCAGGCATCAGTGGTGACAGAACAGAGAGATGGATAAAACACATCTAGCTTACAGGTTAGAGTATTATTGAAATTGGTCAGCACTAAAGACCAACCACACCCGGATCAATCGATGACAATCTAAAAAATTCAATCAATCAAATAGTTTAAATAAAAACAATGATCTCAAACATGTACAGTTCATTCAGTTCATGAATCCTTTAAAAATAGATGTATATGCAACCCTTTTGCTATGAAAGGAGATATTGCAAACCACATTCTACAATAAATATAGGTAGAGAAAAAGAAAGAAGCAAAAGAAATAAACCATCTCAATCTACAATTACACATCTAACTAGAGGTGATCAATAGGGATGGACATTTTTCCTAGGAAAAACTCACAAAGAAACCCAAGGGATGCTTCCTGACATTCATGGATGGCATCCATAGTAAAACTGTCATCATAAACCGGTGTGCTTGACCCAGAGGGACTCTAGAAATGCACCTGCTAGCAAGGAACTAGCCAAATGCCTAGTAACATTGGTGCCAATCAAATGAGCTAACCCCTAGGGCTATAATGTATGCATAAATACATGGTAAAGGATAGACATTCAATGAAAATTGAGATAAAACTTGATGAAATCTCCCTTTGTAGAACAAAATGATAATTTTACACAAGGTAGAAAGCCAAACATCCTTCAGTCATTGGGTATTGGCAAAAGGTTCCCCTTCCCCAAAAAAACCAAAAAGAGAAAAACTAAAACTCTGCTGCCTTACTTCTAGACTACTACCATAAAATCAATTCACATTTTTCTTACCTTTTATAGGCATCAATAAATTATAGACTTCAAAAAACCCAAGATAACTACTTTATTCCTTCGTTTATGTAATCAGGAATGAGGAATCAAATTTCTTGAGGTAGCGATCTCAATAATCCCACTGCAATGGCTCCATGCTAGATATGAAAAAAATAAAAATACCCCACTTTGTATTGGCTACTCCAAAAATACCATTTCTTTTGTATTATCCAGCTTATGCTCAGCCATAAAATGAAGCCTCTTCATTTTCTATAGTAGAAGCGATGGCCTTGAATATTGAACGCAACTGACTCCCATTTTCTGCAACAGTTTTATACTTGTGGAGTTTCACGTACTAGCATCTAATTAAAGGCACAAAGTAGTGATCAAATATTTGGAACAATATAAGCATGGCAAGGAGAACATTATAGATGCCCCAAGAAAGCCTATGGATAATTGGCACCTGTGAGAATCCATGCGCCTGTAAACAGAAATAGTGTTGACTTGTGCTATGACTAATGATAGTACTGATCTATATAAGCATTAATAACCAATCCCAAAGCAAAGCATTCTAGTCATAAGCTGTGTTTCTTCTGCCAGAGTTACAGGAGCACAGCCATGAAAAGTTAAAACACCCCAGTTATGAATATGACATGCCAATGGAATACTAAACTGTAAGTAAAAGGAAGGAACCTACAATAGAAATAGGGATTAGGTTGTCACAGGTGTACCCACAACTTATTTGCACGTTTTGATAAGGTTTACAAGGCTTACATAAATTCTACCCAGTCAATTTCTCTATACAGTCACACCAAGTGGACAGAATCCCTCCAAAATATGAATGCTCTCAAACGTATTGATCCAACTTCAATCAACATGGGTTAATATCCAAAAACGTGCATTCAAATCCTTCCACATGGCCAATGCTCCAACTACATGTTGTAAAGTTATGTCTTAATTGATCATGTGATTATTATTCCTAGGCATGGACATGTATCATTTGGTAGTATATTAAGTAATCCCATGGAGCATGTCCATATTTTTTATTTGGAATGATACCTTATCGAGGAACATAACCTCTTCATTGCACTAAGATTTTGAACTTGGTTGAGAAGCTGGCTTGACGAAATTAATCGTAGACAAGCAGAAATGGTGGCTCCTCAAATTGCACCTGAAAAGATTCGATAGAGGGATCCGTTCCTGACTACATAGAGTAATATGTTAAAGGTATGAATTTTATTATACTAGATTTTGGATCCTGATTATAGATAATACCATTTTATAACAAGAACAAACTACTGGGTTGTAAGTCATATTGCAGAATTTGATTATCGTTTTCAACCATATTCTAGACAGACAATGCTAATCAGAAGAGGAAGATTGTGGAGCTTGAGGAAGAGATTAAGAAGATTTCAGGGCAACAAAACCTACACCAACAAATTCATCATCATGCAAAAATTAAGGCAAGCATATTTTATCTAAACATATTAGTTTAGTTTGTAATAAGAGGATATTGCAAGATGATATAAGAGTATTTTCATTTGGAGCAAATAGATTCGTGTTTATAATATAAGTGGACATTAATATGAGATTTTATACTTTTTCATAAATTTATGTTGAATGTTAAAATTCAATGCTGCTTCATGTCACAGGAAGAAAATAATACACTCAGAGCTCAACATGAAGAAATCAGTGGAAGACTAAGGCAGACAGAGGTTGTTCTAGCTCGTGTAAGTGATGAACTTGCTCGATATCGGACGACTGATGGAAGGACACCTTGTATTAGTATTGATGAAGAGAAAAGGTTGCAGAACAAACTTCAGGTACCTTGATGCCATCCTATCTATCCTTTGAACAAAGAAAGCTGTAGACCCTTTTCATCTTTCATTTTCATGATGCGTATGCTTTTTTGTCAAACAATGGATTTCACCTTAATTAGGAAAAAGATGATGCTTTTCAGCATAAACACTGTCTTGAGTATTTATTAGGCAATCTAATTCCATATTTCCAGGAAGCCGAGGAGGAAAGGGTGCAGTTTGCACAAAGTTTAGTGAGCTTGTGTAACAACATCTTGTAGGTTAGTATAATGTACCGAATATTCATGGATTCTGTGCATGTACAAAATACTCTCTAAGACAATGCAAACATGAAACCAAACAAGTAGCTGGAGTTGTTGGACCACCAAGGGAAATTGATCCTTCCTTAGCAATTGAATCATTGCAGTAACTAAAAGAGAGACTTGATTATGCAGAGAGAGAGTTACAAGACTTGAAGCTCAAGGTATTGATTCAAGTGTCATTATTACTTATTTTAGCATAGAGATATATTATATTGAACTAAAAATGAATATTCACCTAGTTGAAAGACCCAGCAAAATTCACTCACAACTTCTTGATTTTTTGCTTCAGAGGATAAAGATTTCTTACATCATTCACTCTCACTTACAACATGACACTCTGGTGTTTGCACACACCATTTATGAACATCATTTCTTTTGGTTCTGTATGATCATGCTGTCGCTTGACATCTGTATTTCATGCTTGCATTCATTGTTTGGTGTTCTCTTACTACAGACGAGAATCGCTAGTGTTATATGGGTGTGGAGAATAACACCATCCCACAAATACTCAAGCTAGACCCAATTGACCATCATCGGTTTTGTACTTATTGATCACTTCCTTGATTTATTAGATGGAGATAGTACTATTATTTTTATTATGTTGTTTGTTTTATTGATGTGTTCAAGAAATTGATTGCTCTGTAGGAATACTAGAAAAATCGAATAGTAGAATGTAATTGAAATAGGAGGATTTTGAGTTGACTGAAATATGATGTTTGTGTGGAAGCAGTCTGTAATTAATGTGTTGAAAGAGTGCATCTAGAGGTAGATCTCCCTTTGCTTAACTATTGTCTGACTGATTCATGAACTTAGAGGTGGTCTTATATAAATGTTGTTATATTGTCGATGTTGTTTTTACTGAAAGGATAAGCAACTAGTGAACATGAAGGACATGAATGTGCAAGGAAAGAGTTTTCCAAATGTTGTTGTTGTTTGGTGTTTCATATATATTGATATTCAGTTGTATACAGTGTTTCTCTGGGCTAATAATAATGTAGCATGGTATAGTTTGCTTTCACAGCTTCTCCAGAAGAATTATCAACAATGTGCATAACGACAAGGTGTAGGGAAATCAAGTGAACAATTTCTTATGTAAAATGTTGATTAGTTCTTAACATTAGATATAAAAAGCATTATTGGTGCTCTTCCTGTGGGCTCAATATTTTCTTGAACTATTTAATTTTTGAATAAGTGAAGGAAACGCAAACTTGATGGAATGCAAATATTTAGGCTTATCCATGTTCTAACTGGACTACTTTTAGGGTCTATCATATTTTATAATTGTAATATTTGTTTAATTTTTGGCCAATGATTTCAACAGGAATTTTGTGTTGTAATGTGATTTTGAGTTATTTTGATGTCCAGGTATGCGTGGCATTGGTTCAATTACTTGAGATTCATCCTGATTTGCTGCAAGTGAGTTGCTATAATCTGTTGTCTTGTCCACTAGTGGATACTTGTAGTATGTATGTATCTTACAGGTAGATCTTTCAACATATTTTCATTCCATTTTAATTTACTATTTTTTCTATTTATGTGAATCCTCCTTTTGTTATTGTTTGGTATTAATGTCACAAATAGTAGGTCTTGGTTCTATGATTTATATTGTGTTGGCAGGCAACAACCCTCTCAATTTTTTGGTTCTATTCAATAAAATTGATCAGTTCCTTTTATAACTTATCACAATTAATTCTGAGATATCATTTGAATTTTTTCTTAAGGTATTCTCTAAAGGAAGGTATTGATAATTAAAACAAATTGAGGAAATGATTTTAATTCAAGTTCATGATTGTTTGAAAATGATTTGGCTAGCAGCTGTTAAATATGAACAATTTTCAGTCCCACTTCAAGTGATGATATTTATGCTCTGCTAGTCATTGATTAATTAGTTTCATTGTTTGCATTGGATTTTATCATTTCTTGTTTTATTTTGTTATCTTATTTCTCTTAAGATATGATTTTCTAAGATTAAGCATATGATAATATATATTACTTAGGGTTAATTAACTGTGTGTCATAAACCTTTTAACCCTTAGTAGATATTAATATTATTCCTATCTTATGAAAATGATATTTTAACCTTATACATAAATAAAATTTTCCATGTAAATATGTTTTTCACATTAGAATTCATGTTTGATCCAAATGATGAATGAAAGTCGTTATGATAATCTTTTCAATGGATGACATTTAGAAGTTTGAATTTAGCCTATGGGAATGTGATCTATTATATTCATTAATTTCTGATTTTTGAAACCATAGGTCATTAGTTTCCACAATGCGAAGATTTATATCATCAAACCTAAGTCTAATTACTTCATATGATGCACTCCTATCAAAATTAGAAAAGATTTGCATAGTACGACATTGATATTTGGTAATTAGTTTAAACAACGATCCATGTTTTGGAATTATGCAAAATCATTGATGATTTGAAGTAGTATAATCACTATTGGTCATTTCATAGGAATTTCAAGTTGACACATCCAACCCTTACATAACCAAAGTGTCAATCAAAACCCGGCAACATAAGTTTTGGTGCATGCCACGAACTCATTTTGTTTACATCACATGAAGGTATTATCCAACTTACAACTATGTTCAAACATCATATTCGAAATCATTTCATTTAATTCCCAAGTACCTTACAATCATTCCACACTGTATCAATATGATGGTTTTGGTATGAGAGCCTGCGTTTATCAGCTTGAAACACGAGTCTAGGGTTTCAATGGAGTTAAGTGAAAGATTGATATCATGTCTGTTAAATCCTCGATACCTATTCCATCGGTCTTTACCTCATCCTATGTTTCCCAGTCAAGAGAAAATTTGCAGGAAGAAGAAATGGCACCATTATGCAGATTCAAACCAGAGGGTTCAGAATGGCATATTGGGGATCTTGAGTCAGCCTGTTTCTTTGATAAAATTGGTTGGGGAAAATTCTTCGATAGCTTCAGTGGCCATAATGTGGAAGTTACACGAAGATTCACTCTGTCTTTTAATGGAAAAATTGCACAAATTGGTGATTTACAGTTGACCCTGTCTGAGCAATTCATTGCCGAAGCAACCAGGCTACCATTAGATGGATAAAAATGGTTCAAGAAAGGCGTAATGTATAAAGACAAATGGAAAATGTTTCTTTTACCTGTACCTAAAGATTTTAGTGACAGGTATGGCTTTCCAGTAAAATTCTTGAAACCTAATTGGTTGCGTGTATTTAGGTTGATAGTCCGATTTATAACCTGTGATGGTCAATTTTTGCATGTATGCTTTTATCATCTTAGATTGCTAATGGCATTGAAAGGATATAAAATGTGTTTGCCCTTTTTTCTACTCCATAGTTTAGAGAAGATGGATTTGGCTAATCAAAGTACAGTGAAGGTTCATGATCAAAGTCTCTTTCATCATGGATTAATTAAAATTTTAATCAAACACCAATTATCTCTTCATGGCCGAACCTTGGATCAATTTTTAATGGAGAATGATTTCGGGAAAAATGAATTCTGGCCACCAGATAGACCTAAGACTTGGGCTAAACAAAAGAAGCTTCCAGTCTTTGAGAATTTAGTATTGCAATCAGATATTATGTTAGAGGATTCGGGTGTTAACAATTCAAAGAGGGAATTGATAAATGATGAAGGTGTTGCTGAAACCCTCGTTTCTTAGCAAAAGAATACTCAAGGTCATTGTGTTGATAAGCTTGAGAAGTTAGCAGAAGTTTGTAGCGATGAGGTTAGGTTTGAGCAAACAAATGTAGTAGCAGAAGTTCCCCAAAGGTTCACTTGAAGCATGCCTAGCTTGTCTATGCCTATAGCAACACAACAAAACAGTAAGCCTGTCATTAGTCAACTTGAAAATGATGATGATTTATCACTTCCAACTCTTGAGATCATTCAGTATAATGAACAAGCTTCATGTGTTAATGACCTTAAGTCGCCTTTGGAAAAAGATGAAGATATCAATACAACTCATCCAAACGAATCGGGAATAGAACCTTCATTTGGAAATATGCCCCAACCTGTTCAAGATGTAAAAGAACCAAATTTGCCTCATTCTATTGACCATATTGATCAAGATGAAGAGACACTCAAGCAAATTCTTGATGGAGTGTATGAGACTAGGATCTCACAGTTAAGAGCAGAATTAAAAGATTGCAAGGCTAATGTAATATCAAAGGATGAGGAGATTAAAACATTTAGGGATGAAGTGTTAAGCTTGGTGGAAAGATGGCATAAGGCGAATTTGAGGAAATGGAAGTATAAGGAAGCCAAGAAAGCTGTGATAATAACAAACACACATTTACTTGAACAAGTTGAAGAGCAAAAACTTAAGATCTGAAAACTAAAGGTTAGGCTGGCCGAAGCAAGAAGGGCAGTTAGAAATTGACATATGCTCTGTTTTGGTTTTTGATAGGTAATACTACAATTTAATAAACATAACTGCAGAATCTTTAATTCTGTAGATAAAATTTTATTAGTTTGTATTATTCCTTATTATCTTTAGCTTAACATAAATTAATTGTTGACTGTCTCAGGTATACATATATCACGAACAGGTCAGAAATTTTGTGAAGAAAGACAAAGTATATTCTAGAAGATGGATATTCACGAAAAACAATTATGCATGCCATGTGTAATTTGTTCAGTTTTTGGTTGAATGAATAGTAAGGTTACATGTTACAACAATCAGGATTCTTGGGATAAGATGATGCAGTTACAACTGTTTTGGCTACCAATTTGGATAAGACACGCCAGTTAAAACCTATTGCTCGATGCTTATGAACCCACATCATGAGTCGATGCTTATAGACAGAAGTTAATACAAACCGATCATCCTAGTGACAATTACAACTATCATTTCATATGATGATCAAATATTCCAAGTTCCTTTTTCATGAAGGAATTTGATGTAACAGAACAATGACAAGACCTTCTTGTTTGTTTTTATGTAACAACTGTTAAGATCCAAATGATTATTTTTAGAATAGTTGTTACATAAAAGGCTCTAAGCAGTTAGTAGCTTTGGAGATAAAAGCTAAGAAGAAAGATTGTATTATCGTCGATGGAGTACAAGAGAAATGCTTATTGAAGTCATACTGTTCCTGCTAGTTTTGATTACTCTGCTGGATTTCTCCGTGGATGATTAGTGCTAGACTTCTAAACTAGTATCAATGTTTTGATTACAGTTTTTGAAAACTTAAATACTGATTTTAATACATCATTTGCTCAATTTTATACTTATACAATTTTACCTGTGTGTGATTGTATGCGTCATTTTATATTACTCTATTTGCATAGTACCTTTATTTGAATTAATCATTACTACATCTTATCATTTGATATGCTTTTGGTGATAGGAATCTGGTAGTGATACATTATATACTTGAGACTATTAGCATTCGTATTTGTACGATGCTTTCATGCTGAGTATTATTTCCTGTCCAAATATTGAGTATTGCAGTTTTAGTTATTAGCTAATTGAATATCATAGTTGAATAAAATAGTTTCTGTTTTATCCTTCTGTGTGGATATACATATATTGTAGAGTATAGTTATGATGGATGGTTGATGATATTTTTATCTCTGTTGTTATCATATTTGATTCTTTGATATCTTAAACAATTAGTTAATTATTAAATTTAGCTTTAAAAAAAAAACGCTCGTAGCTAAGATAGGATAGAATAGATAGATTAATTAATTTTATTTTAATAGGTTAAATTCTAGCAATATATAGTTAGATTTTATTTCATGTAAGTTAGTCTAAAGTTTGAAGTTAGATAAATCAGAAAACAAAACCAAAACAAAAAACATAAGACTTTCCTTAAGAAAGCACTTTCGATTAGTTTTGCATTTAGTGATTAAATTTAGGATTCATTACATAAACAATAGATTAGCATAAAATTACATTTTTGTTAAATTTTACAAGTTCTCCTTAAGAGAATAAATTTTATTGGTAGTAGGAGACCATAACCTGCGAGATCAGACTATACCAAACATACCGAGAGCTGTCTTAAGCAATCTGTATGGGTTTGATTTCTTTAAGTTGGCCTAAGTAAGAAATTCCGGCCAACAAATGGCGCTAGAAGGAGGGCCTGATAATGATTAATGGCTGATAAACCTATTAGTAAACCTTGAACCAGTCAACAACCTCTAGTACGGTCTGATTCACAAGCTGAAATCAGTAGTTCACAACTTACTAAAACTGTCAGAACTTCTGTTACACATGAGCAAAATATCAGAGTTTTAGCAGACACACGTAGAATCTTTACAAGATCTTATGCTCGTCAAATTGGTTTACCACCTGTTGATTACGGATTACCCCGTAGACAACAACATAGTACTTAGTTAACTCAAACTGAACCAAAATCAACAGACACTAATATTGTGTTAACAAGTACATTAAATCCTCAAATTGCTAGAACACACACTGCTCCTGGACTTCTTAATCTTGGAGGTTTTGGACAACCACCATCCCCTCCAGATTCTCCACCTGATTCTCCCAAACGTTTCAATCAGGATAGTTTCTCAGATTCTGAAGAGAAGCCTATGGCAGGTAATAAACTCAATCCACCAGCTCCATGGCTAAGGACAGCTGCTGTAGCTGTACCTAGTGTCCAACATGCATTACCTAAACATCCAAATAAGCTTCTCCCGAAGTTTAATCCGGATAACAAAGAACCAGTTGAAGGACATATTGATAAATTTATTTTAGGTATTCAAATGATGAACGTTCAACATGAAGACGTAGTGTGTCATCTTTTCCCATTAACTTTTGAAGGTAGAGCATCAACTTGGTACTTTTCATTAGTCCAAGGTTCAATTACCAATTGGGCAGATTTCAGTAAAGCCTTCTTAGAAAAATTTGGTGAAGACAAAACACCCACAGCCTTGGCACTTGAGTTGTCTAGAATTAAAATGGAAACCAAGGAACGAGTTAAAGACTTTAATCAAAGATTCTTGACATTAAAAAATAAAATTCCTACTGCATCACAACCACCCGAGGACATCATTAATGAAAACTTTGCTTCTGCTTTGCCTAAACACTTAGGGATGTGGGTTAAACAAGACATGTATCAAATTGAACCTAGACAATAGAACTATCAAACCTAGGGATGTATCAAACCTAATTTTGCTTCTAATGGTCATGGTTGGTTTAAATGAGGTTGAAATATTCTTTTTTCTTTAGGACTCTTTTAATCTTGTCCGTGACTCCCTCAATGTAAGGGAGGTAGGCTTTCAGAGTGTCTGGTCGATTATGGGGTGTAGATGTGTTTTCTTCCTTTCCTATAGCCCTCCTAATGTCTTTCTTCTTATAACTGGGTAGAGACTCTTTTGATGGCAAAATTGCACAAATTGGTGATTTACAGTCGACCCTGCCTGAGCAATTCATTGCTGAAGCAACCAGGATACCATTAGATGGAGAAAAATGGTTCAAGAAAGGCGTAACGTATAAAGACAAATGGAAAACGTTTCTTTTACCTGTACCTAAATATTTTAATGACAGGTATGGCTTTCCAGTAAAATTCTTGAAACCCAATTGGCTTCCTGTATTTAGGTTGATATTCGGTTTATAACCTGTGATGGATGATTTTCACATGTACGCTTTTATCATCTTAGATTGCTAATGGCATTGAAAGGATATAAAATGAGTTTGCCCTTTTTTCTACTCCATAGTTTAGAGAAGATGGCTTTGGCTAATCAAAGTACAGTGGAGGTTCATGGTCAAAGTCTCTTTCATCATGGATTAATTAAAATTTTAATCAAACACCAATTATCTCTTGATGGCCAAACCTGGGATAAATTTTTAATGGAGAATGATTTAGGGAAAAATGAATTCTGGCCACCAGATAGACCTAACATTCGGATTAAACGAAAGAAGATTCCAGTCTCTGAGAATTCAGTATTGCAATTAGATATTATGTTAGAGGATTCAGGTGTTAACAATTCAGAGATGGAATTGATCAATGATGAAGGTGTTGTTGAAACCCTCGTTTCTCAGCAGAAGAATACTCAAGGTCTTTGTGTTGATAAGCTTGAGAAGTTAGCAGAAGTTTGTAGCGATGAGGTTAGGTTTGAGCAAACAAATGTAGTAGCAGAAGTTCCCCGAAGGTTCACTCGAAGCATGGCTAGCTTGTCTATGCCTGTAACAACACAACAAAATAGTAAGCTTGCCATTATTCAACCTGAAAATGATGATGATTTCTCACTTCCAACTCCTGAGATCATTCAGGATAATGAACAAGCTTCATGTGTTAATCACCTTAAGTCGCCTTTGGAAAAAGATGAAGATATCAATACAACTCATCCAAATGAATTGGGAATAGAACCTTCATTTGAAAATATGCCCCAACCTATTCAAGATGTAAAAGAACCAAATTCGCCTCATTTTTTTGACCATATTGATCAAGATGAAGAGACACTCAAGCAAATTCTTGACAGAGTGTATGAGACTAGGATCTCACAGTTAAGAGCAGAATTAAAAGATTGCAAGGCTAATGTAATATCAAAGGATGGGAAGATTAAAACATTCAGGGCTGAAGTGTTAAGCTTGGTGGAAAGATGGCATAAGGCGAATTTGAGGAAACGGAAGTATAAGGAAGCCAGGAAAGCTGCGATAATAACAAACACACATTTACTTGAACAAGTTGAAGAGCAAAAACTTAAGATCTTAAAACTAAAGGTTAGGCTGGCCGAAGCAAGAAAGGCAGTTAGAAATTGACATATGCTCTGTTTTGGTTTTTGACAGGTAATACTACAATTTAATAAACATAACTGTAGAATCTTTAATTCTATAGATAAAATTTTATTAGTTTGTATTATTCCTTATTATCTTTATCTTAACATAAATTAATTGTTGACTCTCTCAGGTATACATATATCATGAACGGGTTGGAAATTTTGTGAAGAAAGACAAAGTATATTCTAGAAGTTGGATATTCATGAAAAATAGTTATGCATGCCAGGTGGAAGTTGTTCAATTTGTGGTTGAATGAATAGTAAGGTTACGTGTTACAACAGTCAAGATTTTTGGGATAAGATGTTGCAGTTACAACTATTTTGGATACCAATTTGGAGAAGACACGCCAGCTGTACCTATTGATCGATGCTTATGAATCCACATCATGATTCGATGCTTATAGAAAAAAGTTAATACAAACCGATCATCCTAGTGACAATTACAACTATCATTTCATATGATGATCAAATATTCTAGGTGCCTTTTTCTTGAAGGAATTTAATGTAACAAAACAATGACAATACCTTCTTGTTTGTTTTTATGTAACAGCTATTAAGATCCAAATGATTATTTTTAGAATAGTTGTTACGTAAAAGGCTCTAAGCAGTTAGTAGATTTGGAGATAAAATCTAGGAAGACAGATTGTATTAGTGTCGATGGAGTACATGAGAAATGCTTATTGAATTCATAATGTTATGCTAGTTTTGATTACTCTACTCGATTTCTCCGTGGATGATTAGTGCTAGACTTCTAAACTGGTATCAATGTTTTGATTACAATTTTTGAAAACTTAAATAATGATTTTAATATATCATTTGCTCAATTTTATACTTATACAATTTTACCTGTGTGTGATTGTATGCATCATTTTATATTACTCTATTTGCACAGTACCTTTATTTGAATTAATCATTACTGCATCTTATCATTTGATATGCTTCTGGTGATAGGAATATGGTAGTGATACATTATATACTTGAGACTGGTAGCATTCGTATTTGTACGATGCTTTCATGATGAGTATTATTTCTTGTTCAAATATTGAGTATTGCAGTTTTAGTTATTAGCTAATTGAATATCATAGTTGAATAAAATAGTTTATGTTTTATCCTTCTTTGTGGATATACATATATTGCAGAGTATTGTTATGATGGATGATTGATGATATTTTTATCTCTGTTGTTATCGTATTTGATTCTCTGATATCTTAAACAATTAGTTAATGATTAAATTTAGCTTAATAAAAAAAGCTCTCAGTTGAGATAGGATAGAATAGATAGATTAATTAATTTTATTTTAATAGGTTAAATTCTAGCAATATATAGTTAGATTTTATTTGATGTACGTTAGTTTAAAGTTTGAAGTTAGATAAATCAGAAAACAAAACCAAAATAAAAAACAAAAGACTTTCCTTAAGAAAGCACTTTCGATTAGTTTTGCATTTAGTGATTAAATTTAGGATTCATTACATAAATAGAAGATTAGAATAAAATTACATTTTTGTTAAATTTTACAAGTTCTCCTTAAGAGAATAAATTTAACTGGTAGTAGGAGACCATAACCTGCGAGATCGAACTATACCAAACATATCGAGAGCTGCCTTAAGCAATATATGTGGGTTTGATTTCTTTAAGTTGGCCTAAGTCAGAAATTCCGGCCAACATATTGTTAACTTTTTTCCTAGTTATCTAACATTATAATGACTTGGATTTCTAGTTTTTAGATTTGTACTATGGAGTAGATTGCGTGGAAAAATGACCTTTCTTTTACGTTACTGTGAATTTTCTTCTGTTGAGTTTTAGAATTTACACTTTAGATTTGAAAACTATAAAGTTAGGGGTTCTTATCCCGACAATTGGGTAAAAATTTATTGTGCACCCCCACATGAGAAACATCATTGAATACATGCTACAAGAAAATTAAGACAATGATGCGGATGTGGCTCTTAAAGCATGTGAATTCTGGTATTCTATTTTTACTGTCATAAATATCAGTATCCTTGACACTACTAGTGAGTTAAAATTTCTACAAGAATGTGATATATAGGAGTTAAAGTTTCTGAGCATAAAATTCATCCATGGCATCAAATTATGCATAATCAATGTCCTTTCAAGTGGCATATCTTTTCAGTTACACTGGGAGACTTCAATATTTTACCTGAGTATTGTTTTATTGTTACTAGGAAGTTTCATAGATCTTTGGGGAAAATTTTCAGAAGTCATGGTTTCCACTTTTTTATATCAGGTCTGCATTTTGCAAAGCTCATCTCCCCACAAATATATTGAGAGAATTTATGTCATGCTTGATTGTGGTATTTTTAAATCTATGGTCCGAGCATTAGTAATAATAGCTGGCATCTTTATTGGCAATATTTCAAGAAATGACCTTATAGTGTATACTTTTGTAATTGCTTCCTATTTTGTAGGTATTGTTTTTTAACATGGTATATGCAGATGATGATGAAGCACTTGTTGATGCGGAGGTGGGTCATTTGTCCTGGGGTAGTTAAGGTGTTTTTAAAAATAAGATATTGTTATTATTCTGGTTCTAAGATTTTATTTTTTTTATGTTCCATGACTGAATGTTTTCTTATCTGTTATTGCATGTGGATGAAATTGTGCCTGACAGGGATCAGGTTATTTTGTTGATTATGTGATCTATGTCATGGACTGGTTAAGGATTCTATGTTTAAAGTTGTAGTTTAAAAATAAATAGAACTATTTTTCAAATATTTGTCCACAAGATTTGAAGCCTAGGTTTTGTAATTCACGAGCTCATGGGGCAGATGGTGCTGATGAGGAAGAAGATGTATGTTCTTTTTTGTTGTTTATTTTTTTTGATAATTTTGCTGGTTGCTCAAGGCATGTGTTATAGTATAATACCATCTTTTAGTTTTTATCTGGAAATTGTTTTGGTTACTGTACAATGTGGTTTGGCTACTTTTTCCTATTACCCTGCTATGTGGTCTCATGTCAAGTGCCATTATGGATCTATAGTAACTTGGTAATCGTTATTTTGTATGCTTGAATGATGCAAAATTTGTTTGAATATAATCACTGTTAAGCAATAACAACTTCTTAAAGGGTGCAAGCTCAATGGTAGAGCACCTGCCTAATTATATGCAGGAGATTGGTGGTTTGATTCCTCCATACCCTATCATAAATTAGTGATTAAGATAGTGACTAAATTCACATATATACGACTATTAGTAGTTAATTTCCAGTATCTTATAGTGCGACTAGCGTTTAGTCGTATGTAGCTTAGTCATTAATATGTTATCATCTAGTAGTTTATTTAGTCGTATATTTGGTCATTAATTGTGGCGATCAATGACTAAATCAATGACTAATAAGTCAACCAATTAATGACTAGTGAAGTACAATTAGCTATAAGATAGTGGAAATCAGCTACTATTAGTCACCGACTCAAAAATAGTCATTTATAGTCAAATTTTAGTCATTTTTTTAGTCATTAATTCTTGATTTTGTACTAGTGGCCCCCTCCCTTCCATCCAACCTCCCCCCTTCGTCCATACTCCCCCATCCATCAATCCTCCCACCCATCCATCCTCCCCCATTCGTCCAAACACCCCCCCATCTATCCATCCCCCCCATTCGTCCAGGCCCTCCCATCTATCCATCCTCCCCCATTCATCCATTCCCCCCCTTATAATAAGCTTCCCCCCTTCATCCACAACCCCCCTTGTATCCATCCTCCTCCCGCTATTCAGGACTTCCCTCCCATCCGCCATCCCTCAACATCCCCCCTATCCCTTTCAGGTCAATAACCCGTATCATACAACCAATAGGGGTTCATCGTCCATGACATCCTCCTCCACCCTTTACCACCATGCCCTCTTCCACCCTATCTTCTTCAGTTCCCGCCACTATTGTGGAAACTACTATTGCAACATCTGTCGATACATCTACAGTGGTTGCACCTGTATTTTTTGCAACTACATATACCGCCCCCCCATGACTGGATCGGAGCAGGTTGTCCATACAATTGCTCCACCTGCTATCCCTAAAGCCCAGTCATCTACATTGTCAGAGGTTTTCATGGTAAGAATCAAGTTAATTTATGAAAATATTCTAATGCATTAACAAAAATTAATTCAAGCAATTATTTTTTTCAATGAAATTATTGTTGTAAATGTTGTAGGTTTGCATTACTGAGAGGCTCAGTAGATAGAGGACACTTTCCTTATGTCTCCTATTCCCATCAGCAGTGAGTTATTTAAGATTTGAATTCTGCATTCATTTTATAAATGTAGTAAATGTTACAAATGCTTGAAAATGATGGTATCTTATATCATTTGTTTCAGAGCCTCGAGAGACAGTCTACTCCTAGACGGAAGAAGGCCTGAGATTCCACTAGCTCCAAGAAGAGGAATATCGATTTCAGAGATGCGCCTGGGAGTGATGGGGGTGGGCATAATGCTTGACATTACATTTTATGCACATTAGCTGTGATGTGGCATTTTTGGGCACAAGTTTCCATGTACTTGGTATCTAATGCACAAGTTTCCATGTACTTCGTATCTAGTGCACAAGTTTCCATGTATTTTGGATCTATGGCACAAGTTGCTAGACTTGGTATAGGGCATGAGTTTCCATCGTGTGTACATTGGGAACCATGTTCCACTATTTGCCAGAAATTTTATATGTTTGGACGATTTTTATAGCTTTGATGTACATGGATTTTCATTTATGTGATTTATATTCATGTTGTCTATATTTGTATCTTGTTGTCTCTTGTTGTGTGTAGTTGCCTAATAAACAACATCATGTTGTTAAAAAAATGGTTGAGCTTGAATGGATTTTGATATGATTTACTTCATTTATGATGAAATAGATAATTTTGATCTCCAATGGCCTCATATAATCATTGTTGGATGGTCGATAGAAAAAAAATATTGCGTTTGAACTCTAACAAAACATACTCACTTGACCATGTTTGTAGCATTTGGAACCAATGTCATAACTGTAAAAAATAATTATTTCCACCGATGTTTAATATTTGATTATATGCCAATCAATAAGGACTTGTCAATCGTATTTAGTTGTGAAAAACATATGCTATCATCATTGTGTTCAAAGATATGAAAAATATTTTCCCATCCCCTTCACTTGGAATGTTTCCTTGTGAAGGGATCATCATCCATCTACCACTGTGTTTATCTTAGCATGGATGCTTTGTTAGTTTAAGTGTGACTTTAGATTTAGAATTGACATAATGAATATTATTTCAATTGGTTTGTATTATGAAATGTATTTTGATCGTAAAATGTCATTCTAATAAGATCCAAATAGTTTGTATACATCACAATGCAAGTATGGAAGTTCAATGGTAAAATGCAATAGCTTCAGTAGTTATTGGAGAAATTTTATGGGGCCCTTGATATGATGACTAGGGAGATACTTGACCTTTTCCTATACCTTATTGTTTTGCCAAGTTTTTTCTAAAACATTGTCATTGTATATGAAATTGTTTTGTAAGTGATGAATGATAATGGCGATCTTCCCAAATACCAAAAGGCTCCTTATGTTTGTTGAAGAGGTGATCTCGATCTCTTGAAGGAGAGCATTTAAGTCTATACTCTAGTGTTTGAAGAATTCCCTATAACCCATGATATTTTGATTTATTTAGTTCTCTCTGGATCAATGAAGGAGCTTCCTTGTGTACCTACCACCCCTGGTCACCCCCCTTTTGTACCTACCACCCCTAGACACCCCCCTAGTGTACCTACCACCCCTAGTCATTTACACACAAACACACACAAGTTAGATGCACAAAATTATATTTGCGCGCATATTAAAGATGTACAGATACATATATATTTACACTACAAAAACCTACACACATAAAAATATTTATACATAAACATACAAAAAATACATGCACATAGGCAAATATCTATGCACCTATACAAAAATTTACATGTTAGAAAAAACACACATAGACAAACTTGATTTACACACACACTTGCACAAAGAAAACCATACAAATATTAATATAATAAAACAAACAACATCAACTTTTCAAACACAATTACACACCTAAATATCACTTTCAAATATTTTGAATTTTGAAATATGCATTAGGCTCTAAAGGCACCTTCTAGGGACCAAGGTTCATGAATGATGCCTTGAAGCAGTACAAATGACCCATCAAATTGATCATTGGTCCTAAGCCATAAATATATATTTCTATCCTTTAGATGTTGGTCTCCCTCCTCGAATCATGTTTATGGATTTGAGTTCCACCCATAAATCTCAAAACCTACTAATGGTTTCCATATTGGCATTCAAATATTTAAGTTATACTAGACCAATCTTATGTGGTTGGTTAATGATTCACATTTTCCCCATCCTTGGAAACTTCTTTTAGAGACTAAGGTCAAGGTTTCATCGTTTGATCATGTTTAGTGCCATAATACTCATACTGGGTGCTAAAATACTCTTTTTTGCACCCATATCATTTATTGGAGGATAAACATATCCTTGTCATTTGAGGCCTCTTTAATGGTTGTGAAGCTATGTAATTAATACACCTGTAAGGTTGAAGCCTCAAGTTTCCCTTCCCTTAGAAGCTTTATTTTTATTAAAGTTCACAGTCTTCCTCCCAACCATGTACATGGCCCTAATATCAATAAATGTTTCTCAAAATATCCCAATGAAGTATGTATAAACACTTGGAAGACAAAGAACCCTAAGGCATGTCCTATATGGTTGTTTGAAATCTCCTTTCTTTCTCTTAATCGCTAAGTTTGTGCATTTAGGGAATAACTCCTAGGTTTCCTACAGTTACCATGTATCGATTCATGACTTGTATACGGGGCTAAAACATTCCCAGTGGTTATCATATTCCTCTTGTATTCCCACATAGAGAAAGAATGCACCTAGTAGATTCCAAGTGTTATGGTCCAAGACCTTTCCCATGGTCATCAAGCCCTAGAAGATTCTCTTAGGACCTATGGGATACATTTCATCCTTTGACCACTTCCATATCCTAAGAACCAATTTTGGTGTTCAAAAACTCCAAATAGTGTCGATATCCTCACCAATACGCTAAATATTCACAGCCATATCTAGGCCCTCAAAACCAACACTTGGTGTTCATAACCTCCTAATCATATCTGAGTATGCTCATATGGAGGCCAAATATCCCTCGTTCCTAGATGTGTTGTGATTTGACACATCATTCTTGGTCCTAAATGCATAGAATCCTTGTTTAGTGCATAAGGCATGTGTTTCCTCCACTGAACATGTTCATGGTCCCAAGACCCATACCTAATGTCCACAATGTACTGTAATACCCCAAATTTTGGACATATAACTCTTATATTTGGTTAAGTATTATTTCATTTTACTTAGGTGCGATTAGAATTTTGAGAAGTTAATTTCTGATGACCATGTGGACTAGCACATTAATGAGATGGGAGTCACAGTTCCTATGGTTTGGAGGATAAATACCAAATAAAATAATAATGAAAAATTATTATGGAGACAATTGTAAACCCTAAAGAAAAGTTTAGGGAGAAAAATGGAATTGAAGAAATAAAAATTAAGATAACTCACACCAAGGAGAATAAAAAGAGAAAAGAGGATTTCATTCACACATTATCATGACCATTATCACACAAGAGAGAAAGGAGAGCGGGGGATAAAATAACCAGAGAAAATGAAGACAATGAAATGGGGGAAGTTTGGAGCACAAATTGAACCCCAAAAAAGAGAAATCATAGCAGTTGGGTGTGGCTTGGAACACTAGCTGTGTTCAGGTAGGAGTACTACCACAAGCCTGCAGGAGCACTGTAATTACTCTTAATAGGCTGTGACTGGTTGTTCTCTTAGGAGCAGAGACTTAAAAATCCCTGGAGCTCAGGATCACTGGGTTGGATGTTGGGTTGTCTGTTGCCACGGAAATTTTATAAATAGCTTGGGGAAAAAGTTAAGGGAAATTAAAATATAAACTCTGACCCAGAGGGACTGTGAATTCAACTCGGGAGTGACCAAGAAGCAAGGAGAACTTGTTGGTCAAAGGCTGGGATGTTTGTGACTACGTTCCATTGGTCATCAGAATACATATAAGTTTTATATGTTGTATTTACACGATATTATTATGGAACATTTTCTAGGGTTTGTTTATGTATATTTCTGATTTACTTATGACATATTTGTATTACCAAATATGAATAGGAATATTTTATTATACTGAACTGTGAGTATGTATCTTGTATAGATTTTATTTCTCTGTAATTTTGCACAGATTGGGGATCCTATTTGAGAATCCTTCAGTAGTGATAACATATGTTTAAGGTGGAACTGAAAACATTATTTGTACAATGTGTAAACAAATTTTTATAGATAAATAATGATATATAATATCCTAAGACAAGGTTTTATAGGATAAGCTTTAGCACAAATTTAAAAAAAATGACATACGAAGATAAAAATTTGTAAATTATATGTATATGGATAGAGGATTCATTGACAAATCCAATGGTATCAACTCCACCCATTAATTTGCATTTAATGACATAGTTTAATCCTATGAAAGGTAGACCAATTTTTTTTTTCTACAGTGAAAAGGGCTTTCGGCCTGTTTTTAAGCCCTTGATTGAGGGTTTTGAAAAAGCTCGATCGAGGGCTAAAAAGAACCTTGATCGAGGGTTTGAGAGAGACCTCGATTGAGTTCTTGTAAATCTCTTGATCGAGGTTTATTACTTCCGCGAACCCTCGATCGAGGTTCATTGCTATCGTGAACCCTCGATCGAGGTTCATTGTTGTCACAAATTTGTGCCACGAACCCTCGATCGAGGTATTTTAAAACCCTCGACCGAGGTACTTTAAAGCCCTCGATTGAGGTATTTTAAAACCCTCGATCGAGGGCTTTAAAATACCTTGATCAAGGGTTTGCGTCACAAATTGTTTCCACTCCGCTTGCCAAAAATCATGAACCACCTTCATGGATTGACCCAAGAAGAAGAATGTAAGAGATCCCCTTTCCAATCCTTCTATAGTCATTCAAATTTCCAAGGAAGTAACTCCAATTCCAAGAGAGGTAACTCAAATTCACCGAGGGTTATTCAATTCATGAGAGGGAGTTTACAATTAGAGATTCCCTTTCCCAAAATATAAAAAGGTGAAATAGAGAGGGGAGTTACACTTTTTCAAGGAGTGCAGGCTAAAAATATCTAATGAGGGTGCATGAGTGGATGAAGAGAATCACAATACGCTAAGGAGGGCACACTAGCCAAGTAAGACCCACTAAACATCAAAGAGGGCTCAATAGTACCTCCATAAACCGAAATAATAAAAAATAGGGTCCTACAAGTAATGTTAGGGAGAGAAACAAATCCTAGTCTCCAACCTCCTCACAAGTGGAACCCATTGTTGATGTATATGTAACTTCAGAATGTATTTCATCTATGTATTTCTTATATATTTATTGTACCCTTATAAGAGATGTGTTATTTCTATAAGGAAGTGTCGTCATGTGTATTGACAAGTATCGCAAGTATGTATACTTGCCGATGGGTTATTAGACCACCATGTGTGGGGTCGGCCTTGAAATATATATTATATTGTGGATGTAACTAGCTAGACAAGTCGGCCCCATAGTGTAACTGGGAAAACAGGTTAAGTATAAATAGAGATCGGGAGATCTCTATTTGATCACTCAAAAACTCATAGTTCTATCACTCAGAAAGTGGTGCACTAGTGAGGAGGAGGATCATCTGCTACTAGGAGACTATCTCAGTGTATTTTGGTTGTACTTTGGTTGAGCCATTGCTCTCTCTATCTCTAAGGAAGTTGTGGGGTTTTTCACCTTAGGGTTTTCCCCACGGAAACTCTATGTCTCTTGTCTCTCATGCTTTTGATTATTGTAATGCTTGACATGCTTGATATGATTGTTATGCATTGATATACTATACATTTTATTCTCTTACTAAAGATCCTAGAGTATATTGAATTAATTCTCAAAATTTAACATGGTATCAGAGCTAACCTCAAAAGAAGACATTTTGTAGTGACGAAAATTTGAGTTTCTTGTTTATTAGGTTTCTCTCCACGGATTTTGGAAAATCAATATAGTAGATTGACTCTACTCATCAAGGATAATCTATTTGTCCAATCAAAATTCAATTCTGAGCATTTTCAGATTTGGCCCTAAAAATTAGGGTTTCCACAAAAATAGAAATTTCTGAAATCTGAAGACATAGGTGGAAGCTCCTTGCCAAAATCGAATTTTAGAGATTTGGATAGAGATTTTTGGCTGGGTAGATCTCTGGGAAACTAAAACCCTAATTCAGGGCTCTCGTGGTGAACCCCGGAGGACAAAAAAAGGTAAATCTGAAGGGTAAAGCTTTGTTGATCTCAAATTCTAAATACACCAGGCTGATCAGCTCATCAAGTCGCATCTTTCTATCCTTTCATAAAGTTGAAATTCACATTTTGAATTTTTAAGGTTTTTCCGACAAACCCTAATCTAGGACCAGATCTAGTTTTCAGCATTTCAAGTGGTAAGACCTAAATATTTTCTATTTCCATTTGAAGTACCTTTTAAGATGTCTCACCACACCAAGCTTGAGGATAAGCTTGAAGGGGTTGATAACTTTCGAGCTTGGAAGTATAGGATTGGGTTAATCCTGGAAGAGAATGAGTTGGACTCATATATAAAAGAAGACATCCCTATCCTAGAGGATGAAGAGGCTAAGGTATTGCATAAGAAGAACTTGGTCAAGGAAAAGAGAATCATTGTTGATTCTATCAAAGACCATCTCATACCCCATGTGTCTTCTCTAAATACACCCAAGGAGATGTTTGACTCTTTGACCAAGCTATTTGAAGGGAAGAACATAAATCAGAAGATGACCTTGCGGAATCAATTGAAAGGAGTCAAGATGTCGAATGGAGAAACCATTCAATCCTATTTCTCCAAGGTCTCTCAGATCAAGGAACAACTTGAAGCTGTAGATGAAATGGTGGAAAATGGTGAAATTGTTATGACCACTTTGAATGGCCTACCTAGGTCATGGGACTCTTTTATCTATGGGATCTATGCCAAAAAGAAATTAATCTCCTTCAGCAGAATGTGGGAGGAATGTTCTCAAGAAGAAGCAAGACTTGTGGCAAGAGAAGAAAAGATGGGGAATGAAGATCAAGCTCTCACAGCTCACACTAAGAAGGGCAAATTCAAGAGGGAGCCATCCCATTACAAGAAGAAATCTTCTCATCATTATCACAAAGACAAGAAAGATCTAAGGTGTTTCACTTGTAATGAGAAGGGTCACTTTGCTTCAGAATGTCCCAAGAACAAAAGGGACAACCACAACAAAAACAACTCCAGCAAGAAGAAGAAGTCTAACAAAAGAAGGTACCATGCTCATGCTTCCAAAGATGATGAACCTCCAAAGAAGAAAGCTAGGGAAGAAAGTGAAGATGACTCATCAAGTGAAGAAGAGTATGTCCTAATCTCTGCTCTCACAGGTACAATCTCCCATGGTTGTAATGATTGGTTAATTGACAGTGGGGCTTCCAAACACATGACTAGTTTTAAAGAATCTTTTGTAAATCTATCTGAACATGAATCACCCCATAAAGTGAAACTTGGGGATGACTATCAATACCCCATCAAAGAGAGTGGTGAAGCTTCCTACAACCTAGATTCTATAAAATATTTGAAGATGAAAGAAGTCCTTTATGTACCTGGGCTCAAGAAGAACCTACTCTCCATCTCTGCATTGGATGCAAAAGGTATGAGGGTTGCATTTGTGGATGGCCAAGTTCTAATGTGGCCAGAGGGAAAGACCATAGATGATGCAATAGTGATTGGAGAGCAAGAGGGAGGATTGTACAAATTAAAGGGACAACCTGAACATGCTATGAAGACAAAGATTCATCCATAGTCATGGATCACATAGAGGTATGTATAATTTGTTTTTGCAAAAGTTAACAAATGAGTTATGCAGGTCATTGAAGAGAACAAGAACACATTGCTAGACATAACTAGCAAATATAATGACCAGGTATGTTTTGTTATATATATCATATACTTTTGTATGATTGATAATGATTACTCTTGAAGTTACAAGTTTGAGTAATCTAGGACTTGTGCATATTATGTTTCTTACCTTAATTAATGATATGACTAACCAGAAGAGTCATAGGTTTGAGTAATCACAGGTTTAGGTATATTATGTTTATGACTAACCATAAGAATGCTTATTATTTCTATTTGAAATGATCCTGACTATACATGCTTGATATTATTGTGTTTTGATCATATTAAGATTATACTAACGATTATGTATGAGACCTCAGGGTTAACACAATGATGATACTAATAAGCATCCATAGGAACCAAGGATGTATATAAGTTCAAGGACAGGTAATCCAGGAAGCAAAGATCAAGAGGGAGCACACTCCAGTAGTGTGTGCAAGGATGCGGATATCTAGAGGGAGTTGACCATCCCTCTACATTCTACAACAGAAAGGTGTAGAAGAAGCTACTTCAGTAGCTCCTGCAAGGAAACAAAGACTCAGAGGGAGTCCACCCAACAAACAAACAGAGATAAGTATTTTAATTACCATTTCTTACATATTTGTTTGTTTAAATAAAATTGTTCAATGATGTATATGCTTATGTTCCTAGACTTAGGATATGTATTGTGCATATTAGAATGATTGCATTAATGAATAGTATACTACTAATATGCATGTGATGGGTAAGTGGCCTATGGCACTGTACAACATTCCATTGCTACATATCTAGAATGAAACCTCTTTGCTGACATCTTGGGAGTAGTGCAAACTCTTAACAATGTTCTGGTAGAGATTGGAAGGCATCTAGAAAGTTACAGGATATGGATGAATGTTGTATTGAAGCATTGGCTAAAATAATTGCATGACTGTATGACATATATTCTTATGTGTAAGATTTTGTTATGAAACTATGAGATGTTTCTAATCATGCAATTTAAATTGTTTTGTAGGAAAGACCAGATATCTTCACCTACAAAAGAAGGACTACAACATTTGTTCAGCAACAAAGTTATCTATTGAAAATATTGAAGTTCCCAGGATCTGGGAAGAATGCCATGATTGAGGAGTACCAGTCGATCATGAAGATGTTTGGGATGCAGTCCCAAAACCTGAAGTGGAGTCTGTAGTGACTTCCAAGAGGATCTACAAGATCAAGCATGTTGCAGGTGGTAGCATAGAGACTTTTGCTCTTGTAGCCAGATACACTTCCATTAAATCAGTACTTGCTCTGGCTGCAGTGATGAAATAGAAGATACACCAGATGGATTTCAAGATAGCTTTCTTGAATGGTGTAGTTGAAGAAGTGTATGTGTAGTAGCCACTTGGTTTTGAAATACATGACAGGGAGTCATATGTGTGCAAATTGAAGAAAGCCTTGTATGGCTTGAAGCAAGGTCCCAGAACTTGGTATGGTAGGATGGACAATTTCCTATCTAGTTTGGGCTTTACCAAGAGTAAAGCGGATTCCAACCTTTACTACAAGGTTGAGGAAGGGAATCATATGATTCTACTCTTGTATGTGGATGACTTATTTGTAACAGGAGATGACAAATTGATTGCACATACTAAGAGGAAGCTTGATGTTGAGTTGGATATGAAAGATTTGGGAATGATGCATTATTTCCTAGGTATGGAGGTGTGGCAGAGTGCAGTTGGGATCTTCCTTGGTCAAGGGGAGTACACAATAAATATCCTGAAAATATTCAGGATGATGGATTGGAAGGCCATGGCCACACCTATGGCATCAAACCTGAAGCTTCTATATGATGCTTCATCTGAGCCAGTTGATATCTCTATGTATCGTCAGATGATTGGGTCCGTGATGTACCTAATGAACACATTGAGTCAGTTCCTGACAGGTCCGAGGAGTGTTCACCTGGTTGTTGTAAAGCATATTCTGAGGTACCTGAAGGGTACAGTTGATTATGGGCTCAAGTATGAAGCAAATCAAAAGTTTAACCTGCAAGGTTATGTTGATTCAGATTGGGAAGGCAGTGCTGGAGATAGGAAGAGCACATCTGGGTGCTACTTCAGTATGGGATCAGGTGTGAGCTCTTGGTTTAGTAGGAAGAAGTCCCGCGTATCACTGAGTACAGCTGAAGCAGAGTATGTTGTAGCTTGTTCAACTAGTTGTGAGGCAGTATGGCTACGGAAGCTACTGTTTAAGTTATTTGATCTCCCATTGGATGCTACTGGTATCTTCTGTGATAACCAGAGTTCTATGAAGCTGTCCGAGAACCCAGTGTTTCATGACAGGTCGAAACACATAGAGATCAAATATCACTATATCAGGGATATGGTGCAGAGAGGAGCTGTGAAGCTCCTATATGTTGCGACGAACGAGCAGATTGCAGATGTACTGACGAAGCCACTAGCCAGAGTAAAGTTTGAATACTTCAGGGAGAGGCTTGGTGTTCTTCAGATCAATGACACTTCGAGGACGAAGTGATGGACACATTTGCTGAAGCCATTCCAAGCATGTTGGAAGGAGGATCCTTCACATGGCTGTGGAAATAAGCGCTGGATGATGAGCATCAGGATGATGTTCTAGTTTCTGCTTTGTATGAACAGTTGGATCATTTATATGTGTATGTATGTATGCATCATGTTGGATGTTGGATATGATTAGTTGGATCATTTATATGTATATATGTACGCATCATGTTGGATGTTGGATATGATCGGTTGGATCATTTGTATGTATTTTGTATATGCATCATGTTGGTTGCTTGGACCATGTATCTGTATATGTATCAGGTGGATACATTGTATGATCATGTAGATCATGTATGTTGATATGTATCATGTATTTGTATTTGTATCACGTGGATACACTGTATGATCAGGTGGATCATGTATGATGATATGTATCAGGGAGATACTTGGTATGCATCAGGTGGATGCATCGTATGATTAGGATGATCATGATGATGAGCTTCAGGGTGTTTCTCCAGATGATATGTATCAGGATGGTACAGTGATGATGATCAGTGTGATCATGAGCATCAGGATGATTCTTTGTGCGATGATTATCCATTAGATCATGAGTATCAGGTTGATACTTGGAGGTCAGAGATGATATGTGGTAGGTTGTGCAAATATCATTTAATTAGTCCTGGGAGATCTTGTCGGTCGTGCTGCGGCACATAAATGTTACTAGGATACTCTTTCGAGTATTGCTATGTAGTATGTAATCAGTCCTCATATATCTCATAGGTTGAGCTATGTGCTCGTAATCAGTCCTAGGATGAGGTATTACTACAGAGACATGTAATTAGTCCTGGAGATCCAAGAGGTTGAGTTGTTTGCTCGTAATTAGTCCTGGGATTCTCTTTAGAGATCTTGCCGGTCATGCTGCGGAACATAAATTTTCCTGGGATGCTCTTTAAAGGTTTTGTCTATCCACATGTAATCAGTCTTGGAGATCCGAGAGGTTGAGCTTTGTGCTCATAATAAGTCCTAGGATGCTCTTTAGAGATCTTGCAGGTCGTGCTGCGGCACATAAATGTTCCTGGGATGCTCTTTAAAGGTATTGTGGAGTAGATGCATGTAATCAGTCCTAGGAGATCTTGCCGATCGTTCTTAAGCACATAGATGTTCCTGGGATACTCTTTCCGGTATTGCATCCACACATAAAATTAGTCCTGAGAGGCCACCTCTATCAGAACGTTCGCACATATGATGAAGACATGCAGGTGGTGGGCCTACATCCAGTATGAAAAAGGACTAGCTTTGTAGAACTTCCTATGATGAGTAGAGTCAGAGATTGGTTGAGATAGCAGCAGCAGTGACGATCATGATGACGATGCATTGATGACGATGATCCCGAGAAGAAGACTTGTCTAGCAGATCTATGTCGAGAAATACCTTCCTAGTTAAGAGGGAGTGTTGATGTATATGTAACTTCGGAATGTATTTCATATATATTTATTGTACCCTTATAAGAGATGTGTTATTCCTCTATAAGGAAGTGTCTTCATGTGTATTGACAAGTGTCGCAAGTATGTATACTTGCCGATGGGTTATTAGACCACCATGTGTGGGGTCGGCCCTGAAATATATATTATATTGTGGATGTACCTAGCTAGACAAGTTGGCCCTATAGTGTAACTGGGAAAACAAGTTTAGTATAAATGGAGATCAGGAGATCTCTATTTGATCACTCAGAAACTCATTCTTCTCTCACTCAAAAAGTGGCGCACTAGTGAGGAGGAGGATCATCTACTACTAAGAGACTATCTCAGTGTATTTTCGTTGTACTTTGGTTGAGCCATTGCTCTCTCTATCTCTGAAAAAGTTGTGGGGTTTTTCACCTTAGGATTTTCCCCACGGAAATTCCGTGTCTCTTGTCTCTCATGATTTTGATTCTTGTGATTCTTGACATGCTTGATATGATTGTTATGCATTGATATACTGTACATGTTATTATCTTAGTAAAGATCCTAAAGTATATTGAATTAATGCTCAAACTTTAACACCCATGGCCCCCCATTCTTGTTAGTTGTCCACGTTGAATCTAGTTATTTAACTAAATAATAATAATAATAATAATGTCCAAAGTCCACAGTCCCGAAACCTAGTTCCCAATAATAAAAATAATAATAACATATGTCCAGGGCTTAACAATCGGGGTATTACAAAAATTGTAGTACCCACCTTCCACCAAAACTTTTAGAAAACCATTATCCTCAAATTCCAAAACTGACTACAAATAGGATGCATAATTGTAATGTTATTGTAACACAATATATGGTGATGATCCACAAGATAATTCTTGTAGATTACTGGGAACTCCAATTTTCCATAACAAAATCCTACTAATATTTATGTAGTTGGCCTTGATGTTATATATGGTACATCGATAAATTTCACAATACCTATTTTAAACTATGAAAAAGTCTTTACATAGAATTGTGTTTCTAACTCTTTTCATGTTCCCAAAGGTTTCACAAATAATAACAAGGTTCCATTTTAAAATACAAAATTCTATGAATTCAGAGAAGTAAATTATAATAACCCTACAGTCCAAATTTATAGTGAAATAGGGCACTAGATAATTCCTAGAACATCCCATGATGAAAGAATTTGTTATCTTTGTGACACTAAAAGGGTTGAATATGAAAATCACTTTCTCATAGAACTTCATGGCTACACCCACATTAGAACATAACTTTAAAATATTTTTTACAATACTAACCTTCTTTACCTTTGAACTAATCATTACTATCATAATGTAGGAATGCCCCTCTTAAAGATTTTCAAGCGTAGAAATAAAATTCTAAACAAATCCAAGTAATTCCTCACCTTTTTTAAGTTTCAATAAAGTAAAGTTGGTCTCAATGGATTTTAATAACCATCATGATGATTATCATCATCATAACAACCAATGTTCTTGAAATGATTTTGCTACCAAACTAGATTCACAACTACATGGATGTCACTTATTTTATTGCTCAATTGCCTGTCCTTCTATAACTGTTTTTGTGGATCTCTTATAATTGTTGCAGTATTATTTTTTTATTACCTATGATGTTTTATGTTAAGTTCAATACAAACATGTTTTTCATGAATTTCCATTCAATTTATGTCACCAAGGCTTTTCCATTTGCAAGTATTCCTTGAAAGCCATGCTAATGTCGTGTTATATTTTGTTGGTGGGAAGAGGAGAAAAATGAGTGGTACAATATTTATCCAAATAAAAATAATATATTTTTCATCCACACATACATAATGGAAACCAAAATGATACTTCATTCACCTATAGAAAAATGCTATATTGCTGAAGAATTTACATACAACAAAATGCCATGTTTCTACGGAATTCACTTACAACATAATTATTTGCTTCTACATAGTTCACCCATGTAATGACACAACACAAATAGGAGAAAAAAATTGTTTTTTCTTCTTTCATTCCTTTACTTGTATATTCCAAAATATTATTACCAAAATTACAGAGAGCCTCATTTTCCTTGCCATGCTTCTAGAGACTTTTATAGTTATGATATCCACAATTAATTTCATAGCTACCAAACGGGTCAAAAATATATGCAAACTATTTGCATTTTTTATCAATGTGGATGGTGCGATAAATTAATTTGCATATTCCAACACTCCTCCTTAACTTTGACCACTAATTATTACAACATTAAAAAAATCCTCAAAATAAAAATAGCTTAAGTTATGTCTCTGAATTTCAAAATAGTCTCTTAATGCTATCTAGAGCCTTCGTAAATAAATATGTTAGTTTCTCCTTTGAACTATAAAAACTCTAACTAATTTTCTCATATTTTACTTTCTATGTTATGTAATGATACCTAGTATCAATATGCTTTCTCTTTTTGTGAGCATTTTTCTTTGATAGAGAAATCATTGAATTATGATCACAAAAAACACATTGTTGGATGTTCCTATTCATGCAATAACTCAGATAATATTTTTCTCATCCATACTACTTTGTAGGATAATGATGTTGCAACTATAGAGTCAACTTCTACTGATCAAATGGTGTCTACAAGATATTTATTTAATCCCCATGGGACAACATTCAAACCAAAATTGAATGCATGCCATGATGTACTCTTTTGATCATAAAAACAACCAACAAAATCAGCATCTATGTATTGTGTCAATCTAAAATCTAAACTTGTAGAATACAAAATTCCACAACTTATTGTATCGACAATATATCTCAATATTCCTTTTCAAGCCTTCTAAAGAGGTATCCTTGGAGGAGCTTACTTCATCCCATACAAATCCTTCTTCATATTATACACCTTTTATTCATGCCCTCTTACCTCATAAAAAGGAGGCTACATGACATAAACTTCTTCTTCTAAAAATCCACTTAGGAATGTAGATTTTACATCTATCTAGTATACCTTCTAGTTATTTTGAACTATTATATCCAAAAAAAATCTAACATGGTATAGCCTGGAAACTGGTGCAAAAGTATCATTATAATGAACACCCGGTTGTTGAGAAAACCCTAATATACAAGTCTATCCTTGTGCTTCTCAACTACTCAATAGACATTAAATTTAGCTTTATGTATCCATTTTATACCAACGCAATCCTTACCTTCAAGAAAATTCACTAACTCCCGAGTTTCATTTTTTTATTGTATTAGTCTCATCATCAGTCACCTTTACCCAAACCTCATCCTTAACATGATATGTAAATGATGAAAAGTTTGAATTCAAATATAAAGTATTCTCATGATGATCATATTAAATCTCCCTTAAACTTATATGTTTCTTCACTCCGATCTTAGATTTTAGTGTAGGTAAGGTAGGACCAAATTCTTCACTTACCTATGAATCTGGAGTAAGCTTACATCCATGTTAGGATGGCTATTCTTACAAAAAAAATCTTAGTGTTATCACTTGAGGTGCATTGGCTCCTATCGATTGTATTTTTGGAGTGCCAACTATTGGTACATTTCCGTGTGGAGTTAACTATCAACATTGTACATTATGCTCTTTTGCATAATCTTCACCTTGAGGTAATGATACTCCACTCATAATTGATTCATCTATGCATCGATTCCATGCTTATTCCTTATTGAACTATGCATGTCTTCTTATTTAATCAACCTTTTAGTGATGGGATTTTATAGTTTATAAGGTTTAGATAGTTCACTATAGATAATAGAAATGCATTTTTCACTTTTGGCATTTGATTTCATTCTTGTTTCTTTAGGCACATGTGAATATGCCACAAACCTAAATATTATCAAATGTGAAACACTATAGTTATTTCCACTCCAAGCCTCTTGAGGTTCTCTATCCTTCACACTCTTAGTAGGAAGCATGGTCAAAATATAACCTGAACATGCAACTCCTTCTGTCCAATAATTATTAGAGAAGTGCTTTTCCTTCAACATGCGTTGGGCCATATTCATGATAGTTTTATTTTTCCTCTCAGCCACAACATTATGTTATGGTGTAAAATGAGCATTAACTACTTCTTGATTCCATGGTATTTGCAGAATCCCATGAAATCATTTGACTTATATTCAACACCTCAATCATATGTCAACACTTTGGTATACTTACCACTCCGCTTCTTAACAAAGGATTTGAAGTACTTAAATATTTCAAGAGTTTCTGATTTGTGTTTTAAAGGAAATATACCCATATCTTCCTACTATAATCATAAATGAATGTAAAAATTTAGTAGTTCCCAACAAATGATGGGGTTTTCATTGGCCCACTTAAATTTGTATACAAAATCCCCAAAATTTCTTATGTTATATAAGAGAGACTTGTACAAAATAATTCCCTCTATTGTTTTGCTAAAATGCAGCTCGCGCATGAGCTTGTTGGTTTCTCTATTGGGTGGTGAATCTCTCACAATTTGCTTCTTTTCCACTAAGTTTAATCCACTAGAACGCAAATGTCCAAACCTTAGATCTAGAGCCACATCGAATCTTCACTCTTATCTTTGTAAGCACTAACAAAATTTTGAATCTCAATTGTGATTATGAGTAGGAACATTTTTTTCTTGGTAATCTCAACTCTTCCTATCAACCTCTTACTAGGAGGTTTATCCAAAATTGTAAAGAGATTATGATTGAAAAAATTACCTTATAATCTTTCTCCATTTTCTCTCAAATACTCATTAGAATACATTTAAGACCTCAAACAAAATAAACCACATCAATATTCTTCGTCTCACCATTCTTGGCAAATGCATTTATGACTTCCCTCCCATTAAATTTGACCTTGTTATCCAAGCTAGTAACAACTCCCTATTTCTAGTCATATAGTTGTTGCATCCACTGTTCAAGAACCATACATAATTTGAGATGTCTTGAGCTACATTACAAGTGATAAACATTGAATCTCTCTTATATTCAGGTATTTCATACATGATTATTGACTACTTGTTAGCATTCTCTTGTTTCTTACTACAATCTCACGTAAAATGCCTAAAATTCTTATAGTAAAAAAAAAGTACATGGATTTATCATAACTCAAATTTTGTTGTTCATTAGGGTTACTACTCAAACCTATGAAATTAACTAAATCGGGTTTCTGGATAGGCTTATAAGCCTTGTCTGAATTGACATTTATTCTCTCTCATTTGGAAATTTGACGCTAAGGTTTGATCTAAATATTCCCCTACCAACAATAACTTGTGACTTGAATGTATTTTCTAATGAGGAATTTGGATTCCTATTAAACCTAAATTCATGATTGATAGATATCCCATCAACCCATGAATTGATTATTGTATCAAGTCATTTGAGTCCTTTATGACAACTAGAGAAGCATCAAATTTACATAGCAGACTCCTAAGCACTTTCTCCACAACCTTCTGGTCCGATAACTCCACTCCATGAGTCCTTATGTAGTTCACCACAATCATTAGTTGATTATAGAATTGATGTATGGCTTCTCATTCACTCATCTGCAAGTTTTCAAAATTCCTAAGCATTTGTAGCTTAGATACTTTCACTTTTCTTAAGCCCAGATAGAATGTTTCTAATATATCCTACGTTGCCTTCGACATGGTTGTTGCTGCAATTTTGGGAAAGATATACCCATCCAATTCTCATCGGATAAAAGATAGGGACTTGCCATCTTTTTTACTATTGTCTTTGAGTTGATCTTTCTATGTTTGAGGAAAAACCTAATAGGGTGCTTCATTTGGAGGTTCTGCAAACCCATTCTCAACCAAATCTTACACATCTTATGAACAAAACATAGTTTTCATCTCCATTTCCCAAAATTCATTCTTACCTACGAGTGAGGATGAGAATGTGTGGTTGATTACGGTTGCTACTCATCACCATCACTACAAATCCTTTAGTTGCATTCAATTTTACCCACGTATTTTATAACCCTTTTCTCTATTGTTATTAATTGAGTGTTTTCCCTTTAAATGCCAACCAATACATGACAAATAGATTGAGGGTAGATAGTATCATAAGGGTAGAGGAGCCAAATTGAGTGCTACACCTTTTATCCAAATAAAAATACTCTATTTTTCTTTTAGATAAAGAATTCTCTATTTTTACAATACACATAATGAAAACCAAAATGTTAGCGCATTAACCTAGAGCAAAGTGCTTTGTTGCTACATAACTTATAGGAAAATACCTTTTTTTTTTTCCCGAGAAAAAAGCATACTATTGATATTCAACTTTGAATCAAATAGTACATGATATTCGTAAATCAGTATCAAAGGATCATCCTCCCTTAAGAGAGTATGTAACAGGAAATAACTTATACATCCAAAACCAAAAACAGACCAAAAGGTCCTTGGCCCAGCATATAGTTGTAAACAGATTTATCAAAGATAGAAAAACTATAACTTATAAACAAAAAAATAGCAGATCAATCTAAGTAGTAAAAGCTGCCAGAGTCTACACACTGGTTCTCTAAGTATTCCTCCCACACAATGTAGTCCTCAGCAGCATCCAATGCCGATTTAGAGAGTAGGTCCGCCTGAACATTATGTTCCCGATAAATATGCTCCAAACTAAACTGTCCCAGCTTCATAAGTTCCTTCTTAACACGGTCACACCAATAAGTCAAATGTAAAACATTCAGTTGATATTCCCCCAATGCCCACTTAATAGTGACCCGAGAGTCACCGAATATAAGTACATTCACTAACCCAAAACAATTTGCCACCTTAGCCACACACCATAATGCCAGAATCTTAGCCTTCGTATTGGAGCCTTTACCACATTTCATCTGCAAGGCAAAATAGTGATCACTATTAAGATAAATGATACCCCCAGCCCCACATTCACCTGAATCAGATGCACCATCAAAGAACAATATGGGACGCGTGAATGTTAAGTTCAACTGTCCAATCTTTCTAAGACCTCGAGTCTTTCCCACTGCCTGTAAATTCAAATAGTAGCCGATAACAGTCTCAAACACTTGCTGCACCCGAGGTTGAATATCTTCGAAAATAGCCTTATTTCTGGTCCTCCATATCACCCAGCAGATATAGATGGGAAAAGTCTGATGTTCCTTACAGTATGATCGCCAATGATTCAGAGAATTAGCAATATATTCTCCAGCCCATCTAACTTTTATGTCAAAATAATGATATAAATGTTCCCAAAGAGCCAAGGTAAAGGAGCACTCCATAAAAAGATGCTTAATAGATTCCATATTACAAAGACAAAGGAAACACATACTGGGACCAACCCATCCCATAGATTGAAGATTCTCCCAGGACTTCAGTCTATCCAGTAGTGCCAGCCAAAAGAAGCATTTCATTTTGAGTGGTAAATGCCACTGCCAGAGTTTAACGCACCACCACTGCTTCGGGTATATGCACCTTCCTTTAATCAGATAGTTGTATGCTGAGCTCACAATAACGGACCCAGTAGATTCATTCCCACACCATACAACAGTGTCAGCACCTTCGTTGAGCCGAATACCATTAATATTCAGATTGTGAATGTAATCCCTCCATTCATCAGTATAGTTAGGACTTAACTGAAGGTTGACTTCAGACAGCCAGTGACTAAGATAAGTATTTCCAATGGAATTCAACGTAACATAACCACCAGCCCGCAGTTGCTGTACCAGATTTGGAGATAAACAGTAAGAATCTTTCATCCCCACAATTGGATCCACTCCAATTGCAATCTCTTTCCCACAACCGACTCTCCAACAAAGTTCCAATGCCAGCCATTTATAGACCTTCAAGAATCCGTTCCACATGGGGGACACGCCTCTAACCTTCTTTACAGGAGTTCTAAGCCAATGTGAAACCTCTAATTTTATATATTTTTGATGTATGAGTCTCTACCATAATGTGCTGCCAAAAATAGCACGCCACAGGCTTTTTAATCTCAAGGCTACACTAAAAACCGACAGGTCCCGGATGCCCCAACCACCAGCCTCCAATGGCAGAGAAATCCTCCCACCCCACCGTCACCAGACTATGCTTATATAAGCCTCCAGACCATAAAAAGTTGAACATCAACCTGTGCAGTGAGTTAATAACAGAGCATGGAATGGGAAAAAGAGAGAGCCAGTACACCGGAGTTCCCATCAGAACAGATTTCACCAATGTTAACTTCCCCCCAATCGACAAAAGTCGATATGTCCAATTGGAAATACGATTCTCAAATTTCTTGATGAGCCAATCCCAATCCTTGATTAAATATCCATTAGGCTTAAGGGTAAACCCCAGATACCTAAAACCATCATTAATACAGCAGAAATTATAGGGCATTAGATTCTGAATCTCCAGCATTCTGTCCTCCGAAATCAGGTTCCCATAAAAGCAAGATTTTCTAATACTAACAGCCATCCCAGAAGCCTTACAAAACAAAGAAATAATCTTCTGGAAATGTCTCCATTCCGAAACAGTATCCAAACCAGCAAGTAGAACATCATCAACGAACAATACATGTGTAATATAGAGATCTTTAGCAATTTTGATACCAATAATTTTGCCCTCCTGTTTAGCTTGTGAGATCATTCTACTAAGGCCTTCAATAACCAACAGGAAAAGTAGAGGAGAAAGTGAGCAATCCTGACGAATGCCCCTAGAACAGCTGAAAAAAGAGGTAGGAGCCCCATTCACCAGAACCGCTATATTAGCAGTGTCCACACACGCCATAATCCATTTAATTGCCAATGCCGGGACACCAATTTGTATCAGAATTAATCTAAGAAAATCCCAGTTAACTCTATCATAAACTTTTTCTAAATCAATTTTGAGAAAGATAGCTTTTTTCTTCTTATATTTAGCAGAATGAAGAATCTCCTGCATAATCCCCACAACATCGTGTATTTGTCTGTCCTGTAAGAAGCCAAACTGCTCCTTAGAGATATGTCTTGAGAGCACCGGCTTTAACCTTCCTGCGATGATCTTTGAGACAATCTTGTAAGCCAGGTTACAAAGCACAATTGGTCTGAAGTCACCAAATTGCTTCGGATCATTCACCTTGGGGATTAAAGTTAAGAAAGTAGAATTTAATGCACCAGACATATAGCCCTCTAGCCTTGTATACTCCACCAATCTGACAAGTTCATCCCCCATTAAATCAAAAAACTGTAAAAACAATTCCACCGTCCAGCCATCCGGGCCTGGACTCTTCTCCTTGGCGAAGAGTTTCAGTGTACTTTCCACCTCTTCCAATGTCACTTCTCGGCATAACTCCGCAGCCGAAGTATCATCAAAGAACCTAGTGTTAGGATATTTAGACACTTAGGAGTTAGTTAAGATCAACTTGTGTAATATATCCGTTAGGGATAGTGTGTTTCTTTAGTATGCATTAGTATGCATTTGTAAATGCTTAATCCGACGGTCACGATATGTTTCCGACATAGAGTGATCCGACGGCTCAACTTCTCTTAGATCAAACCTAACCTTGATCCGTGGCTTAACACCCGATTGGTCCATGATCTCTATTTAAAGAGCATGGAGGGTCATTGTTTAGTTGATCGATTATGAGAAGCTCATTTGTAACTTTCTTTCTTTGCATAATAAATTGTCCCGTAGAAGCTATTTGGCCGGGGCCGTGGAGTGTTTCCCTCAAGAGGGTTTAAACCACGTCAAAACATCGGTGTGTTGATCTGTGATCTGTTTGTGTGAAGTGGTTTCTCTTGGTGTTCGGTCCTTTGGTAGTACCCTGTGTACCCGAACATGGTATCAGAGCTTTTATGAAGTGCCGCTTCCGGTTATGATCTAGATCTTGAACTGTTGTTGCCGAAACTCGAAAGGGTTTCTAGTTCTGATATTTCTGTGCATTTCTGGGCTGTGGGAGGTGTTCCATTGCGTCCGGAGCGTCGTTTCCATTGGGAAATAGTTTTCGTTTGATCGAAAACGGTTCCTGGTTGCTCCAGAAACGTGTTTTTCATCAGATCTGAAGGTATAATGTTACAGTGACGCATTTTTTTTTATTTCGTTTTTTGAAAAGAAAAAATCTCATATTTCATTTTTTTTACTGTTAGATTTTTTTTGGTTTCGGATTGTTGCTTTCCCGTCTGCGTATGCTCTTTGCCGTGCACCTTGAGCGATCTCGGCAAATCAGAAACAGAAAGGGAAAGGGTTTTTCTCGGCTGCGTATGCTCTTTGCCGTGCACCTTGCGCGATCTCGGCAAATCAGAAACAGAGAGAAAACGTAGACTTTCCGAGCAAGCTAACAAGATCTAACCCCACGAGAGTGGAAAAGTTTTTGTTTGGTTTCGTGTTGTGGTTTGTTTTGCAGGAAAAAGGGCAAGCACGCAAACCGAGCAAGAAGAGTAAAAAAAAAAAAAAAAAAAAAAAAGCCCCCTTCCTCATTCCCATATTTTACATACCTTTTAATCTAGCTCACTTGGTTCAAAGTTGCTTTATTCCTTAATAGGTCTTGAGTTCAAGTCTTAGGAAGTTACTTTTAAAAAGAAAAGTGCATGCAATTTCTATTTTCAAGTTACTTTATTGTAAAAGTGCATCTCACTTAAATAATAAAAAATAAAAATACAAGTGAGTCACTTAAGCTTTTTATTTATTGTTGCACTATTTAAAAGTAATATCATTGTAAAAGTGAAATCACTTATTTTACAAAAGTGATTCACTTAAAAGCAACTTTTTTGTAAAGTGATTGTCAAAAGGTTCATCTTGGGAAGAGGGGGGTTCTTTTTTTTGCTGAACATTCACTAGCTGCCACGTCACTATTGGGGACATCTTCAACAGTTTCTTTGTTCAAGCATAACTTCATCATACAGAGTCCGTTTTCAGTGCCGTTTTTTTTGAAACCGCCTATTTTTTCGAGCTCTTCACATCCAGACTATTGGTTTCTGATTTTACAGCCATTAATTTACAAATATGGCCGCCCTTTGTGATATTCTACTTAACAGTTCCAACTATTTCTCATGGAAATCTCGTATGGAGGATGTTCTACGAAGTAGGGGACTTTTCAGAATTACAACAGGGAAAGAAAAAGAACCCACTGATGATGATAAGAAAATAAAATGGGCAAATAGATGTGATGAAGCTCGTGGATTGATTGGGATGTCAATCTCTACTGATTTGCGATTCCACATATCTGGAATTGATGAACCTAATGCTGCTTGGGACAAGTTGGAATCTGTGTTTGGTAAACACAACGAAATTCGGGGTCATCAACTTGAAAATGAGTTGATTTCTTTAAATCCAAGTGACTTTTCATGCATTCAAGATTATTTATCTAAGTACAAAACTCTCAAGCTCTTATGTGCAGAATGTAAGATTGAGAGGGAAGACAAACAATGCATTTATCATATTCTTTCCAAACTTGGACCTGCATATTCTGTTTTTGTATCTACATTTTACTCCATGAAAGCGTCATTGAATGCAGCTAGCTATCAAGAACCTAGTCTTGAATCCTTTTGTGATTCCTTGATTAGAGAACAAGATAAACTCATTCATCTTGGAATAATCAACAATGCAGATACATCTGGGAAAGCCTTATTGTCCCAACAGAAAGAAAAGTCCAAGCCTCCCAAGAAACAAAATTTTCGCAATAATAAGTCAAACAAGGGTCCAAAACCCTCTCAGTCAGCTCCTTCTTTAAAAAATGACAAAGGATCCAAGCCAAAAGGCAAGAAGACTGAGCGTCATTGCAACTATTGCGGGAAAGATAATCATGATGAATCTAAGTGTTTCAAGAAGATGGCAGCCTTGGAAGCAGCAATGAAGAAGCACCACATCAGCCTAGATTCGCCTTCAGAATCTGTCTCTCATGGACATGCATTTTGTGCTTCTGGTTATTCTTATAATGCATCTTCTTCTTCTACTTCAAATGAATGGCTCATTGATTCTGGAGCATCTTATCATATGGCTAAGGATCAAGCCATCTTTTCTACTATGCATGAATGTAACACCAAACAAATATTTGTTGGTGATGATAGATCTCTAAGTGTTGTAGGAGCTGGAACAGTTCCAGTAGATAATGGTCATTTTAGTGATGTACTATGTGTTCCAAGAATTTCCTGCAATTTGTTATCAGTCTATCAGATCACTCATTCTGGTGAAGGTAAAACTGTGACCTTTACACCTCACCAAGTTGTAATCAAGGATTTTAAAGATCCTCAACAGGTTCTAGCTACCGGAATTGTTGATGATATTACCAGGTTGTACAAGTTTAACAACTTTGGGTCATCACCTTTCCCTTCAGTTTTTGTTGCTCATAGTGATAACTTGAGCAAACTTTGGCATGAGCGATTTGGTCACTTAAATTATCGCTCATTGCAACAACTATGTAAAGAAAATATGGTGACAGGTCTTCCGATGGTCTCTTGCAGAGATGGTGTTTGCTCCGGTTGTGTACTCGGAAAACATCATCGGGACAGTTTTGACAAACGTGCCTCTTGGCACGCCTCGGTTCCCTTGGAGCTTGTGCATAGTGACTTGTGTGGTCCTCTTCCATCTGCTTCCTTTTCTGGTTTCAAGTATTTCTTAACTTTCATTGATGATTACACCAGACGCACTTGGGTTTATTTCCTAAAACTTAAGAGCGAAGTATTTAACATGTTCTTGGCCTACAAGGCCCTTGTTGAAAAACAATCTGGTCATCAAATTATCAAGTTAAGATCTGACAATGGAGGAGAATATGTTAACAAACAGTTCACTACTTTCTGCACTGAACAAGGCATCCAACAACAACACACTGTTCCATATACACCACAACAAAATGGTGTAGCTGAGCGGAAGAACCGCACTTTAAAAGAAATGGCAAATTGTATGATCCAATCTAAGGGACTAAGTCTTCAATTTTGGGCTGAAGCCATTAATTGTGCAAATTACATAGTTAATCGCACCCCCACGAAAGCATTACAAGGTATAACACCGGAAGAAGCATGGAGTAAAATTAAACCTGATGTAAGTCACTTTCGTGTGTTTGGTAGTGAAGCATGGGCTCACATTCCGGATGAAAAACGGAAAGCATTGCAGCCTAAAAGTGAAAAGTGCATATTTGTTGGATATTCTGAAGATGTAAAAGGTTATAGACTTCTTCAACCACCTTCTCATGCTATAATCATTAGAAGAGATGTTAAATTTGATGAAAATATCTTGGCCTGCGAGCCTAACTCGGCGAGTGTGCCATCTTTGGCCTGCAAGCCTGATTCGGCGTTTGTGCCTTCTTCTTCTTCTTCCAACTTCCTTGACAGGTTTCCAACTCCAGTTTCTGATGATGATAGTGAGGATGAAAATCCACCTCCACCTGCTCATGTTCCTCCAGTTGCACCAGCACAAGTGCTTCCTCGATGGGTCCGTTCAACATGTGAAGCAGCTGGTGATCTTGCCGGTGATCCTAGAGATCAACGTCGAACACGTTCTCAGTTTCAGCGAGCCTCTTCTCTTTTGGCTCAAGTTTCCGAGAATCATGATCCAGAAACTTTTGCAGAAGCTTCAGGGAATCCAGATTGGGATGCAGCCATGGATGAAGAATATCGTTCCTTAATGGCGAACGATACTTGGGATCTTGTACCTCTTCCAAAAGGAAGAAAACTTGTCAGATGTAAATGGGTCTACAGAACTAAGTATGCATCAGATGGAAGTGTTGAAAGACTTAAGGCAAGGTTAGTTGCCAAAGGTTTTTCCCAAGTTGAAGGGATTGACTACAATGAAACCTTTGCTCCCGTCGCCAAAATGAACTCCATCCGCCTTGTTCTTTCCCTTGCAGCCTTACACAACTGGGAAGTCCATCAAATGGATGTCAAGTCTGCCTTCTTACATGGTGATTTACAGGAGGAAATTTACATGGAACAACCTCCTGGCTATGTTCAGAATAACTCTAGCCTTGTTTGTCGCCTTAAGAAATCCTTATATGGCCTTAAGCAAGCTCCTAGAGCTTGGTATGCCAAAATGGATAACTTTCTCCTTGACACTGGTTTTTCTAGATGCCATTCTGACCCCAATGTCTATACCAAGAAAGTAGGAAACCATCTCATCATACTTGTTCTATATGTTGATGACCTTATTCTTACTGGTAGTGACCCTAAGCTTATAACCCATGTGAAATCCAGTCTTAAACAAACTTTTGAAATGTCAGACTTAGGACATTTGCATTATTTTCTTGGTCTCCAAGTTCTGCAAACCAAAGAAGGAATCTTTCTTTCTCAGTCTAAGTATGCTTGTGACCTTCTTCATCGCTTTCACATGGAAGATTGTAAACCAGCCCCTTCTCCCTTCCAGTCTGGAGTCAAACTTTCTGCCACTTGTACTTCACCTGAAGTAGATGCCACATTGTATCGTCAGCTTGTTGGTTGTCTCTTATACTTGACTCATTCCCGTCCTGACCTTTCCTTTGCCGTTGGTAGAGTTGCCCGTTATATGCAGACACCTCATGAAAGTCACTGGAAAGCAGCTAAAAGAATACTTCGATATATTCGAGGTACAGTTCAGTTTGGGATTCATTACAGTACAGGGGGGAAACCTTTGTTGGTTGGTTTCACTGATTCAGATTGGGCCGGCGATCCTGATGATCGAAAGTCTACTGCAGGTTATGTTTTCAGTCTGGGATCTGGACCTATTACTTGGGCTTGTAAGAAACAACAAGCTCTTGCTCTTTCTTCAGCAGAGGCAGAATATCGAGCAGCAGTTAATGCCAGTCAGGAAGCTTTATGGCTTCGACAGATCCTTTCAGAGTTTGGATTCGAGCAGCAGCAGCCTACTCCACTTTGGTGCGACAATCAAAGTGCCATCAAGCTTGCCAAAGATCCAGTTCTACATCAACGCAGCAAACACATTGAGCTACATATGCACTTCATCAGAAATCTTGTTCATGATCGTGTTCTTGAAGTGCTCTTTTGCCCTACAGATGATCAAGTTGCAGACATCTTCACCAAGTCTCTTACAGAAGCGAAGTTTTCTAAACTTCGATCTATGTTAGGAGTTCAGGAACTTGTCATTAAGGGGGGATAGGCTCTAATGCCTCCTTCCTTCTCCTAATAGTGTCACTTTTGTAAATCCTTCAATCCTATCCCAAGTTGTTCTTAAGGGGGGATGTTAGGATATTTAGACACTTAGGAGTTAGTTAAGATCAACTTGTGTAATATATCCGTTAGGGATAGTGTGTTTCTTTAGTATGCATTAGTATGCATTTGTAAATACTTAATCCGACGGTCACGATATGTTTCCGACATAGAGTGATCCGACGGCTCAACTTCTCTTAGATCAAACCTAACCTTGATCCGTGGCTTAACACCCGATTGGTCCATGATCTCTATTTAAAGAGCATGGAGGGTCATTGTTTAGTTGATCGATTATGAGAAGCTCATTTGTAACTTTCTTTCTTTGCATAATAAATTGTCCCGTAGAAGCTATTTGGCCGGGGCCGTGGAGTGTTTCCCTCAAGAGGGTTTAAACCACGTCAAAACATCGGTGTGTTGATCTGTGATCTGTTTGTGTGAAGTGGTTTCTCTTGGTGTTCGGTCCTTTGGTAGTACCCTGTGTACCCGAACACCTAGGAAAGTACTGAATCACCTGTAGCTGTGTCTCCAGATCACATGTAGGATCAACAGAATAAATATTGCGAAAGTGCTCCAGGGCAAGTTTCTGAATCTCATGTTGACCGGAGATAACAACCCCCGATCCAGTAGTAATCTGCCAGATAGTATTACTATTTCTACGGGCCGCTGCAAAAGAATGAAAGAACCGAGTATTACTGTCCCCAAACTGAACCCAAAGAGCTCTGCTCTTCATTCGCCACTCCATCTCTTCTCTAAGAAAAATATCAGTCTTTTCCTTTTCAAGTTCCTTAATAATGTTGTAGCTCCCATCTTCCAAAGACCCACACCAACTTCTACTATATAGTTCCTGTAACTGGCCTTCAACCCACAATAGTTTCTGCCTGTCCTTATGTTTTTTAGAATGGATCCAGCAAGAAACAACCTGCTTAAAATGTTGCAATTTCCTGCAGAAATTATCCACTGGGTTAAGTTCATAATCATCCTCAATATTCCGCCATTCCTCCATTGCAAATTGAACAAAATCGTCCAATTTAAGCCAAGAACAATCAAACTTATATGGAAAATTCTGTAAATGACCACAGTCCTCAAATTGAAGGAATACAAGCCAATGGTCCGAAATTTTATTCCTCCCAACCCAGCTTCTATATCTACCAACAGTTTCCAATAATGATTCATGTACCAAGAACTTATCTAACCGTTTATGAATCCCATCCGAACCGCATCTTCCATTAGTCCAGGTGGGGGTATAGGCACCTGTGACAACATCAATCAACTTGTTATTAACAAGAAACTCATTGAAGAAATTAGAGAGTGGATCCAATTTCGCCTTAACCTCCCAAATTTCATTAGCAAATCTGGTAAAATTTAAATCCCCCACCACCATAATATTCTCCATCAACAGTAACCCAAAGGTCTGTAAACCCATCCAAAAACCCTCTCTATCCTTGTAAGGAGCATAGCAATTGAGTATGTTAATCTGCAAATCAATCATTTTACAAGTCCCTTTCAGTAACAGACCCCACCGAGTCTTGAACACAACAAAGGAGAAGAACCGAGGATCCCAAGTAGCTAATAAACCCCCCGACATTCCTTCCGAGCTCATGGCCGCAATTTCCCAGCTAGGTACGATACTAGCAACCCTAGAAATCGCCACATGATCAGTGCACATCATTTCTTGCAAAAGAACAATAGTAGGACGAGCAGTAGTGATGAGATTAGAGAGGACCCTGGCTCGCACAGTCGCTCCCAATCCACGAATATTAAGTGAGCAGATTGACATTAAGACCCACCCAAAGAACGGGGATTAACACTAAGGCCCCCAATGTCAGTATTCACATTAAAATCCTCCAAAGGAACAACTCCAGATACCCCTTTAATGTCCCCGGGCTCAGGAATGACCACTTCAATGTCCAGATCAGAGAGGATACAATCTGTGACAGATACAGCCATCTTAGAAGAGGAGTCTACCTCCCCCAATTCCTTCCTACCACCTCTCCGAGGTTTTCTGAGCGTAACATTTTGAAACCGGGACGAAAGACACGATTGCACCAAAGGGTTTGCAGAGGGGTTCTTAGAATAAATAGTCAAAGGAGTAAGCATGTCACAAGCATCTGAATGACAATATCCAGAGTCCTCAGCAGCAATAGTAGCCGCCCCTTCATGTGACCCTACCCTCCCCAATGCCCCACCAACCAGACCAGACGGCTCACATAACCCTTCCTTCAAACCCGATGACTCAGCAGAGGCAGGAAACAGTTCACAAACAGAATCATAGGATGGTAGGTTTGAAACAATATCATAGTGAGAGGCGCTGGTATCCCTTATATCCCCCGAGTTCTCCCCCAAATGGCCACCATCAACCCTAGGCAGGTCCATAATAACACCATAAGAAACCCCCGTAACCCCACCCTTACCAGGAGGTAGTTTGGAATCCCCCACCGATTTCCGCGCAGTCACCAAAAGTTCAGTAGCCTCAATACAATCAAGCTCATCCTCCGATATATAAGGGATAGGGGAACCGAGCGCAGGGATAAACTTACCCGGAGATACCGGCACTTCTGGCGCACTGGAATTCGGACAAGCTTGTTGATGTTCAGTAGCCCCAAGATGTGTCGGCGACCGCTTTGCAGGAATGGAAGATCTATTCGCCGGACAATGAATACGAATGTGCCCCGTCTGCGAACACAAATGACACCGAAAGGGCATCCGAAAATAGTCGAGCCGCTGCCGCCAGACCCGCTCTCCCCATTGAAGTTCCACTTCCGCTGGTAGCCCTAAAGCCATATTGAACTCAACCATCACTTTCGCCGCCCTCCTATCAAACCCAAAAAGAGAGCTATTATCCAGGCGAACAAACCTCCCCACAGTATTGGCTAACCCAATAAGGATATTTTCCGTCCAGAGCTCTATCGGTAAGCCCAGAATCAAAAGCCAAAGAAGACGAAATTGTTGTTTCTCCCGCAAGGGATCAAAAGAAAGATGCCACTTTTTAAGGCAAAAAGACCCCTCTTTGAAGCACCAGAAACGTCTAAGTACCAGGCCAACATGCTCAGGTTTAGTGAAGATGATCAGAACCCACCTATTCAACAACATCATAACCCGTGGCATGTCACCACAGAGCGGAACCCAGTTTTTTCGAACCCAGTCCAGCATTTCCGGCTGGTCACCACTTGTGAACTCCAAACGCCCGACAATGGCCCGGGAATTAAGCATATTAATACGGTCCAGATTTGTTTCCACAGGAATGGAGAAATGATCTAAACCCTCCCTAACCTTTAATGGCTTACCCTGCCTACGTTTGCGAGCCTTCAAACCCTGAAACATGCTCGACCACGGCTGTGAACAGTACTCATTCTCCTTCCCCAGACCGCCCACACCCTTATGTGGCAGAAACCCTTCCGCTTTTCCAGAACCCTCTACAGCACTACTGGGAAGACTATCAATACTCCCGGGAACACCCGTCATATCAACTCACCTATAAACCGACAAATGTCAGTCACTTAACCAGCCCGTACCACCGTAGTCCAAGCACCACCAACAATGGAAGGGTAGTTATGGATAATAATAGAAACCCACTGCAAAACTCCTCAAATCGCCTGCTTAGAGAAAATAGTTGGGTGTCCTCCACAAGCCGCGAATAGGAGACTAAAATGAACCCCCCAAAATAGCAGAGAGTGAGCGTTGCAGCTAACCAAATTGACAACACGCAAGATTGACTTCCCACTTTTTTGACTTGGCTGGTACTAAGTTGGCCCCATCGGGGCCAACTGGACTCCAAGAGCTTGCTGCCAATTATAGCTAGTCCCTATCTCACCCTACCAGCCATTCCTGCAGTAAACAGTCTCCATTCCATCAGAATCGATCAAGCAAAAACCCTAGTTCACCCCCTTCCATCCTTACACTTCCCGTTACTTGCGGTTCTGCCCCACTTACCTTGTTATTACATGCCTAACTCAATAATATAGTAATAGCTTGGGAGTCAACTTGAGTTGACTCTTATTAGCTGAGCTTTCATATTTAATTTTTCCAAGGTTATTTATTATTTTAGCGGCTAACAACTATGAAATGATAATTTTTATAATTTTCTTACCGAGTAAGTACAAAATATATATTTATGAAAACGGAAATCAATAAACAAAAGCGAGAATACGATAAGCTATAGCAAGATCTTGCCAAGTGAGATGACATTCTAAGCTTAAATAAAACTTGTCATGCAAAACAAACAAATACTATGTGATCAAAATAAAAAAATACTAAACGTTGTAAAACAAACATTTATTTAACATAAACTGCATGGTAACATAATCCATATAAAAAAAATTATTTAATACAATTTAAATTATAGAATAAATAATTTCAAAAAATATATTCATAATAAATTAATATAAACTATATTTGTGTAATAAATAAATTTTTAAAAATATCTATAATGATAAAAATGCAATTTAAATTCAGTTAAGTATATATAAAAATAAATTAAATTAATTTTAGATTTTACATATTATTATTATTTTATTATTATAAGTATTTTATAATTTTAATCATCATATATTTTATATATATTACTTTTATTTTTATAAAGTATATATCATTATCTTAATTTTGTATATTTTATTAATATAATGTTAAGGTAATCTATAAAGTAGTTAATAATTATATAAGAATAATTTATTTTTTTACAAGATTAATAATCTTTCTAATTATCGGATCATTATGATTAGCTTTCTCTTAGCTAAGTTATATGATATTATTTTAAAAAAGAAGATCAATGAATGGCTAGAAATGGAAGGTAAGAGGACTAAATGAAAGTCACGTTTTATAAGGCATCACTCAACCAGATACCACCTCATTATACTTAGGATTATTGCAAAGGAATGTTGTAATAAGAAGTTTGATATGTTTTGTTGCTTTTTGGACTTTATAAAAGCTTTTCATACAACGCCTAGATATACTCTATGGAATAGGCTAGAGCTTAAGGTTCCTTTTTAGTTGAGAGCTTCACGATAAGACTATACAAAAAAGTGATTGCCAATTTTAAGAACAATAAGTGGTCGACTGATATAAACTGTAATATTGGATTTAGGCAAGGTTTCCCTCTCTCCCTGTAACATACCCCTTTTCTTAAAACATTTTATGTTTGAAGAAGACATTATTTTAACTTTTATTGTAAAGTTTTATATTTGGACAAGTGTCCCAGGATGACTGTAATTGCACAATATTATTATTTAAATAAATAAAATAGGAGACATTCACCCAAGAAGAACTGTTGAAAGAGTGTTTACTGACCCACTAGGTGGAATGTAATATGGGGTAGAAGGTAATGGACAAGTGGCAGTATCATGAGGTAAGTAACTAGCTGTCGGTATGGGACAACTCCCTTGAATTGTGGTCATAGTGCCCTGAAAGATGAGACTGGAGCTTGAGGCTCATTTATTAAAAACTGACCACCAAAAAGACCTGGGCATCTTTTTAAGAGCCATCGAATTTTGGACTAAGGTTCATCACTTTTCTTGACAAGGAAACTTACCTTGTGGTTCTGTTGTATGCACACAAGAGATTCGATGAGGGGAAGCCTAGGTTTTTTATCATGGTGTAAGTTTTGCTTGTTTACTGCTCAGTGTAGAGTTTTTACTGCTGAATGCAGAGATTGAGGATTTTGGCAAGTCTCTATTGATTGTTGGTTATACAAATTGGAGTGACTTGCTTCTACACAGAGTTCTTCTACCTAGTGGTTCAGTAGATAGGCTTGGGGGTCCAAAGGAGGCAAGTAGTTTGGCTGCTTCTTCTGGAGAAGGTTGGGAGGAACACACCTCCTTAGGTGTTTGTCCACCCTATCTACCATTACATGTTCTACTTGTTATTTTAATTCCTAAGTATTTATCATTCAATTCTGTAGATGTTGAGTTAGTATCCTTTAGTGAAATATTAATAATGCAGAAGTAAAAGTTTGAATTTCTTATCTGTTATGATTCTATATAATGTTGATTTGAAAATATGAAATGATAGAATGAAATATCTTGTATTTTTCCACGCACTGTTTATGTACCATAATCTAGTACAAGGAAAGAAAATTAAAATAGATAAATGATATACAGTGATTGAATAGACTAATATAGATGTATTTTCCTTAAAAATTTCCTTATCTGTTATATTCTGCTATTTAAATTATCTTATGTCTAGTTTTAGGAAACCGAATAAACATTCAATGTGTACAAACATTATAATATGTTATGGCTGTATAAGTAAAACACTTTTCAATTCTGTACAAAACCTAGGGTTTTATTTCAGGGTAACTGTTTCCATATAGTAGATAGATACTGTTTAATTTCTATATGTTCTTTTTATACTCTATAGTATTCAAACCTCCTACTAAGACCTTTATTTCATTCTGTATTATAATCAAAACATTTACCAACATTCTCGATTGAAAAAATCTTTCATTACAAATAAGGTAAACATAACTGATAGAACTTTTATCACCATCACTATAGATTATTAAAAAAAAACAGAGAACAAGTATGTATTGGACTAATATTCTATTATTGACAGCACTCTAGCCTCTGTATTATAACACTTAGTATTATTTCAAACGTATCAAATCAAATAGATTATCCAAGACAGAATTCGACCATTTAGAAGACATTTGCATACATAATAGTTATGGGTTCGAAACCTTCATCATCTCTTCTTTTTCTTTTTACATTGTATCAACACTAGAAATCGAAACACCTTTTTAAAACATAGGTTTCACTTAACAAAGTTTTGACTAAGTCTCTATGCCTCATACCTTATACTTATATGTACAATCACATTCCGTACAGTAGTGATCCTACCACAGGAAACATTTGAAGAAAAAAGACTTTTAACCTTTCAGCTTTAATTCTTTTGAGGAATAAGCTTGGGATAATAACCCAACTCTAAATAGATTAAAAATAGACTTGTTACATTGGTAAAACCAACTACTAATCGCTATTATTCATTGACATAAGCAAAATTGATACGGCTCAAGAAACCAAGCCAATCGGCTCCCAAATCTTGCAAACTTAGTTAACATCATAATCATGCATAGAACTAAGGGCTCGAGGCCTTAAAACAGTTGAACGAACCTTCATAACAAAATGAAGTTGATAAACGAGACTGAGTTTCCACACTTAGTTCTTTTTCTTAAAGACTGTCGAGATAATTCTTAACAAAATAAGATTTAGGGTTCAAGAACCCAAAACGAGGCTTTAGACTTTGGCTCACGACCATTATCTACACAACGTGTTTTAGAAGCAAACATTTGAATAAAATAACATAGTCCCGGAGCATTTCTATCAGTTACAACACACACGAGCATTATTAAATTAAAGGAACCACAACCTTTCATTAAACCAAAAGAGGTGAGGGTTAAACCCTCTCAACTGTATTACATTCTTTTACAAGGAATCAATGCAAAAACACACTATAGGCTTAACGCCGAAGTGGGTGGAGGATTTCATCCTCCCTATGCTGTAAGTTGGCTCACAAACATCACAACAGCGGTCATTTTCCACAGCCATACGTTACATATGAAGTCTCGGCTAAGAACTAAAGCAAGGACCAAGAACCACCAAGCCGAAACTGTTAACTTTTCAGAATTTACTTCAATCTGATCTAGGATCTTAACTGAGAGAACAACATGTACAACAAATCTACAACATATCAATCATGGACACAATAATGCAAGCACACAAGAGACACAGAGTTTACTTGGGGAAAACCATAAAGGTGAAAAACCCCAATAACTTCCTCAGAGATAGATAGAGCAATGATACAACCATAATACAAGAGATAGTCCTCTCCTAGAAGCAGAGCCTCCTCCTCATAAGTGCACCACTTTCCGAATGAGAGAAGTGTGTGAATAGAATGATGAAATAGAGATCTCCTGATTTCTATTTATACTAGACTTGACTTGCCTAATAACCTTTACTAGGTCGGCCTTAACTTAACAACATAACACAATGCTGACTAGGCCGACACCCAATAGGGTGGTCTAATAACCCTTTGACCCACATGGCCAACCCCCACTAGGGTGGTCTAATAACCCTTCGACCCACATGACTTATACAGGGCCGACTCCAACAAGGTGGTCTAATAACCCATCAAGTAAAAGTTACGACACTTACAATATAAATGACGACACTTCCGTATAGAGGAATAATAACATCTCTATAGGAATACAACCATTTCCGTATAGAGGAATAATAACATCTCTATAGGAATACAATATACATATATGTGAAATACATTCGGAAGTTGCATATACATCAACACTCCCTCTTAACTAGGAAGGTATTTCTCGACACAGGTCTTCTAGCACAAGTCATCTTCTCTGGATCATCGTCACTGGATAATCATCATCAAGTCATCATTATCGTCACTGCTGCTGCTATCTCAATCAATCTCTAAATCTACTCGTCATAGGAAGTTCTACAGAGCCAGTCCTTTTTCATATTGGATGTAGGCCCACCACCTACTGGTCTTCATCATCTGTGTGAACGGTCTAATAGAGGTGGCCTCTCAAGAATAATTTTATGTGCAGATGCAATACTGGAAAGAGTATCCCAGGAACATTTATGTGCCTAAGCATGACCGGAAAGATCTCCCAGGACTGATTACATTCATCTCCTCCACAATACCTTTAAAGAGCCTCCCAGGAACATTTATGTGCCGTAGCCCGACCGACAAGATCTCTAAAGAGCATCCCAGGACTTATTACAAGCACACAGCTCAACCTCTCGGATCTCCAGGAATGATTACATGTGGATAGACAAAACCTTTAAAGAGCATCCCACGAACATTTATGTGCCGCAACATGACCGGCAAGATCTCTAAAGAGCATCCCGGGACTAATTACGAGCACACAGCTCAACCTCTCGGATCTCCAAGACTGATTAAATGTCTCTATAGTAATACCTCATCCCAGGACTAATTACGAGCACACAGCTCAACCTATCGGATATCTGAGGACTGATTACATACTACATAGCAATACTGGAAAGAGTATCCCAAGAACAATTGTGTGCCGCAGCACGACCGAAAAGATCTCCCAGGACTGATTACATGCTATTTGCACAACCTGCCACATATCATCTCTCACCTCCAAGTATCAACATGATACTCATGATCCAATGGATCATCATCGCACAAAGCATCATCCTGATGCTCATGATCACATTGATCATCATCATTGTACCATCATGATACATATCATCTAGAGCAACACCCTGAAGCTCATCATCATGATCGTCTTGATCATACAATGCATCCACCTGATGAATACCAAGTATCTACCTAATACATATCATCATACATGATCCACCTGATCATATAGTGTATCCACCTGATACAAATACAAATACATGATACATATCAACATACATGATCTACCTGATCATACAATGTATCCACCTGATACATATACAGATACATGGTCCAAGCATCCAACATGATGCATATATAAAATACATACAAATGATCCAACTGATCATATCCAGCATCCAACATGATGCGTACATACACATATAGAGCAGTAACTGGAGCATCGTTCTGGTGCTCATCATCCATGATCCTCCTGGTCATCATAGCATTGTCTTCTTCAGATCATCTCATCGTCCACGAAGCACATCCCAGATGCACATCATCTAGCACTTACACCACCGACATGGGAGAACACAGCTACCACCATTCGGGGAAGGCTCCAACCCTTACCTTTTCACCATGGGAGAACACATCTACCACCATGTGAAAAATGGCTTCAGCCCTTACATATACACCATGGGAGAACACGTCTACCACAATGTGAGAATGGCTCAGCAATTACATCACGACCATGGGAGAACACATCAACCATGTCAAAAAATCTCATGTGCATCTGCATCTTCCAGACTCATCAGTTCCTTTGTAAGGAACCTCGATCTGAAGTGCACCAAGCCTCTCTCTGAAGTATTCAAACTGCACTCTGGCCAACAACTTGGTCAATACATCGGCAACCTGCTCATACGTCGCAACATACTCTGCTTCGGTTGTACTCAGTGCTACGTAAGACTGTTTCCTGCTAAACCAAGAGACCACACCTGATCCCATACTGAAGCAGCACCTAGATGTGATCTTCCTATTTGTAGCACTGCCTACCCAATCTGAATCAACATAACCCTACAGTTTAAACTTTGATTCGCATCATACTTGAGCCCATAATCAACCGTACCCTTCAGGTACCTCAGAATATGATTTATAGCAACCAGGTGAACACCTCTAGGATCCGTCAGGAACTAGCTCAATGTGTTCACCGCAAAGTAAATATCTGGTCTAGTGTTTTTCGGGTACATCAAGGACCCAATAATCTGACAATACATAATGACATCAATCGGCTCAGATGAAGCATCGCACAGAAGCTTCAGCTTCGATGCCATAGGTGTGGGCATATCCTTGCAGTCCATCATCCTGAACCTCTTTTGGATCTCTACTACATACTTCCCTTTTCCAAGGAAGATTCCATCTGCACTCTACTGCACCTCCATGCCAAAAACAAATAGTGCATCATCCCCAAGTTCTTCATCTTGAACTCGGCAATAAGCTTATGCTGCATGTCGGCAATCAATCTATCTTCACCTGTAATAAACATGTCATCCATATACAAAAGTAGTATCACTGGATTGCCTTCCTCAACCTTGTAGTAAAGGTTGGAATCCGCTTTACTCTTGGTAAAGTCCAAACTGGATAGAAAGTTGTCTATCCTACCATACCAAATTCTGCACGTATATGACTCCCTACTCTGTGTCTTAGAACCAAGTGGATGCTCCACATACACTTCTTCTTGAACTACAACATTCAAGAAAATTGTCTTGAAATCCATATGGTGTATCTTCCATTTCATCACTGCAAGCAGAGCAAGTACGGATCTAATGGAAGTGTATATAGCTACAGGAGAAAAAGTCTCTATGCTACCACCTGCAGCATGCTTGATCTTGTAGATCCTCTTGGAAGTCACTACAGACTCCCCTTCAAGTCTTGGGATTGCATCCCAAACATCTTCATGATCGACTAGTACTCCTCGATCATGGCATTCTTCCCAGATCCTGGGAACTTCAATATCTTCAATATTTTCAATAGATAACTTTGTTACTTGAACAAATGTTGTAGTCCTTTTGTAGGTGATGGTATACAATCTTTCCTACAGAACAAGTTAAATTGCATGATTAGAAAACATCTCATAGTTTTCAGAACAAATTCTTACACATAAAGAAATATGTCATACAGTCATGCAATTATATTAGCCAATGCTTCAATACAACATTTATCCATATTCCGTAACTTTCTAGATGCCTTCCAATCTCTACCAGAACATTGTTAAGAGTGTGCACAACTCCTAACATGTCAGCAAAGAGGTGTCATTCTAGATAAGTAGCAATGGAATGTTGTACAGTGCCATAGGCCACTTACCCATGTATATTAGTAGTATATTGTTCATCAATGAAACTATTCTAGTATGCATAATACACAACCTAATTCTAGGAACATAAGCATATACATCATTGAACAACATTATGTAAGAAATGAAAATTCAAATACTTATCTTTGTTTGGTTACTGGGTGGACTCCCTTTGAATATTTGCAACTCCATTCTTATGTGGATTGTGAAAAGTGGTCTACTCCCTCTGAATATCTGCATCCTTGCAGAAACTATTGAAGTGTGCTCCTTCTTGATCTTTGCTTCCTGGATTACCTATCCATGAACTTATATCCATCCTTAACCACTATGCATGTTTATTAGTATCATCATTGTGTTATCCTTGAGGTCTCATACATAATCACACATTTATTAGTATAATCTTAATACTATCAAAACACAATAATCTTAAACATGTAAAGTCATGATCATTCATAGATAATAAACATTAGTATTCAAGGTTTCAGGGAAGTCTTCTTTTACTCATGCATATTCTTATTTGATCATAGAACTCTTCTAATTAGTTAAATCACCAATGCATAAACCCGTGATTACTCAAACCTATACCTTCATGATTCTTTCGGTTAGTCATATCATCAATTATGGTAAGAAACATAATATGCATACAACCATGACTATTCAAACCTATGACTTCATGAATAATCATTATCAACAACACAACAGTATAAGATCCTAACACAAGGTAGGATTCTAGCTTGATATAGGAAAACATACTTGGATTAGCATGCTAGCTAGTTATGTCTAACATACCCGCATAATGTCTTCTGGTTCTCTTCAGTGACTTGTGCTAGTAACCTGCATGTCTCATAAGTTAACCATTGTAGAACCAAGTTATACATACCTCGAAAGTAGATCTTCTATGTGATCCATGAAAATGGATGAATCTTTGTCTTCATGTCACCATGATCATATGTTCTTGAAGTAGAACATGATTTGACTTTCTTAGTGTACCTTTTGTGTTAGCGAACAACATAAACCTCATACAACATCACAATGCATTAGTACAATCATAAGTGTCAAAAACTTAATCAATGAATATATTCTATTAAGGTGATACGACAAGTCTATTAAGTAATCAAGATTGTACTGTAATGATATGAAGACAAACATATCATAAACTTAACCATGAACAAAATTCGAAACATACATGTAAGTCATACCTGTCAAGATTGCTTGTAATCTTCTTATGGAAGGCCTTAGCCTCATCTCCCTCTGAGACAGCAACTTCTTCACTTAAGCAGGTGACCAATCCATCTTCTTCTAGGATTAACCCAATCCACTTGATTTACAAGAACTCGACCTGGGGCTGGATTAGGGTTTGTAAGAGAAACCCCAAAAATTAAAACTTTGAATTTCAAACTTTCAAAAGGATAGAAATATGCATCTTGACGAGCTGATCAGGCTAGTATATTCAGAATTTGAAAACTACAAAGTTTCACTCCTCAATTTTGCCTTTGAAATTTTCGGATTCACTAGACGTGACCCCGAAATAGGGTTTGATGAAGCCCACTATTCTTCCCAATCAAAAGGTTTGACTCAAATCTCTAAGCTTCTATTTTTCTAAGGAGCTTCCAGCCATGGTCACAGATTTCAAAAATTTCCATTTTTGCAGAAGCCCTAATTTTCCACTTTTCTGATCAAAGTCCCGAACTAGGGTCTGATCAAGCCCGACCTTCTACCCAACCAAAAATTATGATCTTGGTCTCTAAGTTTTGATTTTTATGAGTAGCATTCATCCGTGGTCTCTAATTACAAGAATTCCAACTTTCTCCGAAACCCTAAATTCCGGAAGCCATGAATGAAGGTGCTAAAAAATAATTCTGTTTTGACAGAAATATGTACCTTATTGTTTCTGGTGTAACTCTGCACTTTTCAATCCACAGGGTATGAATTTTTTTTTGTGGTAGCCTAACCTGTCATATTTCCATCCCGATAGGTTTGACCTCAATTGGATTCTCTGAGAGAGAGTTATGCCAAGTGTCACAACGTGACATGTTTATGGGATAAACCAGGAGAGATAAATGGTATGGCATGCCACGTGTCACTAGTTCAACTTCAATTTCTGAAAATGCGTCCTGAGATAGTAAATTCTATGTACTTCCTGTCACTTTTTACAAAATTTCATTTGGAGCTTCCTTGCCCAAGTTATGACCTTTTTTCCAAGGTCACCTGTTTTTGACTCAGATCTGGAAGAGGCCGAAACCCTATATTGTACAGATCATAAATCACAAAGTACAACGAATTAGAGGTTGTCCTTTGGAAAAAAGGTACATGGGGATCTGATATTTGACCTATAAAAGTTTCAGACCTGAAAACGTTGCCAAAATGGATTTATAGCAAAAGTGCTACAATGATTGTTTTTTGCTATATCAAGCCCTAGCATCGTAAGTGCAACAGGTGTCATACATGCCATATCATGCCTTCTTTCAGGCTAGCTATGATACCATGTTAACTTTTCAGAATTTACTTCAATCTAATCTAGGATATTAACTGAAAGAACAACATGTACAACAAATGTACAACATATCAATCATGGACACAATAATGCAAGCACACAAGAGACACAAAGTTTACTTGGGGAAAACCATAAAGGTGAAAAACCCCAATAACTTCCTCAGAGATAGATAGAGCAATGATACAACCAGAATACAAGAGATAGACTTCTCCTAGAAGCAGAGCCTCCTCCTCACAAGTGCGCCGCTTTCCGAATGAGAGAAGTGTGTGAATAGAATGATGAAATAGAGATCTCCCGATCTCTATTTATACTAGACTTGACTTTCCTAATAACCTTTACTAGGTCGGCCTTAACTTAACCACATAACAGAATGTTGATTGGGCCGACATCCAATAGGGTGGTCTAATAACCCTTTGAACCACATGGCCGACGCCCACTAGGGTGGTCTAATAACCCTTCGACCCACATGACTTATACAGGGCCGACCCCAACAAGGTGGTCTAATAACCCATCAAGTATAAGTTACGACACTTACAATATAAATGACAACACTTCCGTATAGAGGAATAATAACATCTCTATAGGAATACAACCACTTTCGTATAGAGGAATAATAACATATCTATAGGAATACAATATACATATATGTGAAATTCATTCCGAAGTTACATATACATCAACAGAAACCTGCAGGGAAAACCAACAAAGTTTACCAGTTTTAACGTTGTCACCATCATTCAACCTCGAACATAAAAATCAGAGCCAAAGAACACCTGCCATGAAAACAAAGTATGGTTAAAGGGTATCATTGAAAGTTCGAGAAACGAAATAACAACAACTAAAAACTTCATAACCAATGGAAGTAGCAGTTTTGAGACCATTACATTACCTTGCAAAAAGAACCAGGTGCGTGAAACTTAGCATGGCCACGCTCACCAAATCTAGAGCTCAACTACCTTAGCAAACTCAGCAAATATGAAATACAACTCTAAAAGCTCACTATGGGAATCACTTGCAAGATGAAGGTCAGGGTATCGAACTGTGTAGATGTTCCACATAAAAACAACTATGTAAACCCTACATTTTCCCATCCTGCCGACCTCTCCAAACCCTACCCCTATCAAAATGAATGCAGTTGTTATGCTCTCGTTGAGGTAAGCCCGAGCATTTAGGGCTAGCAGCATTTCCAATAAATAAGCACGTGAATTCTGGCCACGTAGGTTGCCATTAGACTCTCCACTCTGAACCCTTTTAATGCACTTTATTATCATGTCTACACTAGTACAAAATGAGAGATAAGTGACCAAAAAAAGACCAAAATCCACATATAAATCACAACTTTTGAGTTGGTGACCACTGGTAGAAAATTAGTGGCCATATATCACGCAACAAAAAATGTGGTCATATTTAGCTTGGTCATTTATAGCTTATCTTGTGGTCATATATTTGGTCATTAATTTGGTAATATATCTAGTCATTAATTGTCACAATTAATGACCACATTTTTTGTCACGTGATAAATGACTGCTAATTTGCTACCAGCGATGGTCAACTCAAAATTGGTCATTTATATGCATATTTTGGTCATTTGTTTGGTCACTTATCTCTCATGTTGTAGTGGTGGTCATTTATATGCAATTTTTGGTCATTTTTTTAGTCATTTATCTATTTTTAGTGGTTTCAGAATATAAATAGGGCACGAAGGAATCGAACCACCAACCTCCTGCCTATAAGGCAGGTGCTCTACCATTGAGCTAGCACCCTTAAATGTTTAATACTATATGTTGAACTTGCCTCAATACTCTTAAGGTAGGAATTTCTAATCTTTCTGTTGTTCTTTAGTTAATATTCAATTGCTGGCTAGAAGTTTTTTCATTGCTTGAATTCCCCAATTTAGCCTTCAGTGCAGTTATACAAAGACTAGAACCTTACAAAAGGTCTCACTTATAATGCTATGAAGAAATAATGGCCAAGCTTCCAAAAACATGGCTTCAAACAAAAAAGGATGCAATGATGTAGACTTGATGAGTTAGAAGAATTGATGTCTGGTTGTTGAAGCCCATATATTAAGAAATGAAACATCCATATGTGAGTATCTCACTAAATAATTATTTTCAATATTGTTTAGAGGTCAAGATCAGGAAACTAAAATATGTGCTCATCATCTGCAAAAATATGGCAGCAACCTCTGGTTATAATGTCACATTAGTGACAAATTTTATCATGTTCACAAGACATTGAATCTTAATGGAGAACTGACCCACAGGCTTCCACATCTATGGAGGTCAAAACTATTGCACCTCTCTTTTCATAGAATTTTGCTCTTGAATCTTTAACATGCCCACTTGAGACAAAGGAAGCTTATTTGGGTCAATCATTGAACCCTAGTGAGCACTTATGCCCATACTTTGATGAATCGAGCTACAAAGAGATCCAAGAGCTAGAGCCACTCCAAATGAATCATGTACACTGACAAAGTAATACTTGGCCATAAATATATTTATCTTGTCCAGCGGAGATGCATTTAAATTACAAATTATCACCATGGTAATTAATGAGAATGAGACATAAATTTACAATTAAACAACACTTTGGTACACATAAGTTAGCTGGGATCTTCCAGAGGACACTTACATTGTGATTTTCATGAACAAAGTCAATCAGAAACTTTCCAATGGGTAGAGTTAACAAGGAGAAGAACTATCATCAATAATATGTCAGTAGATAAGATTGCAATCCTCCTCTCCATGATATATCCTCCACATCGCTTTGAAAGAAAACACAAATTTGACATTCTCAAAATAATTGTTAACGCCAAAAATACTTACAACGCAATTTAAGGGAAGAGTCTTCGATGCAGCAAATGCACACAAAAGATAATAAAGAACTATTACACCATATCTTACAACTTCAAATCCTCTCTTTGTACCAATCCTAACCTGCTTTTGTTATAGGTCAAAATGATGAAATTGGATCAGATGATAGGACTGTGGTTGTCCATCAGAGCCATCACTTCATGAGGCATTACACTAGTCATCAAGATATTTTGTAAAATATTTTGAACGATGAAGCTAGCAAAATCAAGTATCAAAACAATATTTTGACAATTATTCACTCTAATTATGTTTTCACTAGCTTGGTTCTACCTATCCTTTATATATTATAGTAAATTGCATTCGTCTCTATAAAGGATATGATAATCACCAGGGGAGACATTTTTCCAACCTCCCGATCTCCATCAATCTAACCTATTCAAAACAAGTGTTAGCTCATATAGCTTTTAATTTCAATTTTGATATAATATCGGCCAACTGGTCATTATTGCAAATAAAATCAATGAACATCGACAAATAACAGCTTCTGAAATAGAATTAACTACATTTTGAACCAGACTATAAGAGTGAATGTGATGAAATTGACTGCAGAAAAGAATCAATGTAGTTGTAACACCAATAAGCACATATACAAACAAAACTGTGTTGCTAAAGGGAAGAATGCATGTTTGATAAGACATACAGGATATACATGATAAATCCATGGTTACTTAAACTAGACCACTGGGAACTTGTAATACCATATTCATCCTAGTTCAATGCATACTCCAGATCCTGGAAATACAATTCCAACTTGTTCATTTGTTTTTCCATTTCTAACATAGATGACCTTAATTGCCTAAACTTTGTCAGTGCAACGTCTCTTCTTATGCTAGCCTGTATTAGTTTCTGATTTAAGCCTTCAATGGTAATATCCCAGTCATCCATCATGTTAGGGCTAATGGAATGGAATTCTTTGTTTGGACAACTCGATTTTTTCTTGGGAGTCATTTTGGTTAGAGGAGAGAACCATGATTTCAACTGAAATTTGCGAGTTGGGTCTTTACTAGGCAATCCAATGATGTCTTGGAGTTTTGTTAAAGGAGCCATATCCATGAAATTCATGCAAAGTGGCTATAACTTGGTTACAAATGACGGTATGTCTTTCTATGACCTACTACAGTGAGATAAACATAAATTTTCTCAACAAGGAAAACACCATTGCAGTCACCTTCTTTGATTCTTTCAACATTGAGTCAAGGAATCTTCTTACCCAGCTCTATGCATTCGTGTAGAGTGATTATGCAATCAGACATCCACAAGAACCTCATAGATTCGCAGTGATGTAAACTAGACAAGAGGGCAACATCTCCAAATGGAATGTCTCTAATCTCAATAATTTGAAGGTTCATGCATCCATCAAGCACATACTTCATGCTTAGGTCACTTTCCCCAACAAATGCTACTGATAAGGTCTCTAATATTTTACCATAGGCTCCAACATATTGAAATCCTTTATTAGTGAGTAGCCCAGATACTAACAACCTTGTTAGAATTTTGCAGTTCCTTACAATTTCCCTAAATCCATCATCCATAGGTTCACCAGATAAATGATCAGGTTGGTATCGACCCATTGTTGAGCCCAGAATTGGCCCTTTTTGACCATCATTTATCATCGTCCCTTCCCTTGTCTTACACCAATTATCTATTTCCCAGTAGCCATAATGCCCTTTCCGTCAGCCGTCAATCTTTTGCGGCTGCAACATCGGCGGCTGCGACATTTGCGGCTGCAACATCAGCGGCTGCAACATCGGCGGCTGCAACTCCAGTTTCCGCGGCTGCCACCTCATCGTCCCCATGGTTGCCACCTCATTCACCAGCTATGGCCACCTCATCTCCCACGGCTGCCATCTCATTTTCCGCAGCTGCCACTCCAATTACCAGTCACGGACATTTCACTTCCCGGTAGCCGTAATGTTTTTTTTTTCCGCCCGCCGTCAAATCTTTTCCGACAGCTGCAACTCCGGCAGCTGTAATTCCGGCAGCTGCAATTTCGGCGGCTGTAACTTCGGCGGCTGCAACATCTTTTTCCCGCAGCCACCACATCATTTCCCGGCTGCCACCTTATTTCTCGGCGGCTGCCACCTCATTGACCAAGTCACTTCCACATCATTTCCACATAGCTGCCATTTCTTTCCAGCGGCTGCGACATATTTCCCATAGCCGTAAAAGCTTTTCCCGCCAGCTGTAAGTTTTTTTCCCACCGCCGTAAAATTTTCCCGTGACAGCCATAATTTTCCATGATATCGTGAATCTTTTTCCGGCTGCCGCGAATTCTTTTCCGGTGGCTGTAACTTCTTTCCTGCCAGCTGCAACAAGCTTTTTCATCGGCCGTGTGATCATTTCTTTGGCAACTTGTAGTGGTAACTCCCGTGTTAACAGAAGGATTGTTCAACCTGCTAATTATGATGCTGATTCATCCCAGTCCTGCCGGCGAACTCATCATTTTAACCCGGAGGATGCGACGCCTTGTGTTTTACCGGCAAAGGAAATCAGTGCCTTATCCGAGTCATCATGATCCCACGTCTGACTGTGCACGCGTTCGGCTCCGTGACGTCACCAATTCCATGCTCCACCAGTTTCCGCAGCCTTCCGACGTACAGTTTTATGAGGTATGGCTTTCATTTATCACGTGATTAAGTATTGATATCATTTAAACGAGATTGGCCGTACCTTCACTCGCACCACCATTTATATCTGATTAAACCTTTCCCTCGTATGACGTAATAATATTAACTGCCACCTTCCCCAATTCGGCATGAAAATTTTAAACTCTTCTCTGCGCTTAACTTTCCGAATTAGTTCATTCGCTCAACGTCTCCGCTCAACGATTCGTGCGTTCTCTGTGCTGCAACTTCCATTCTGGGATCCTGTACTCTGTCGAACAGCAGTTTCATCTTGCAGCCAGGACCATGGGCATTCTAGTTCGCCATGAACCTTTCAATACCCGGGAACTTAGACGGAATTTGCAGGTTCTGGCCATTTTTCAAGCCGCTGGCTGGGTCGAGTTCTTTGAACGACTGGATGGATTCGATCGGGACGCAGCCCTGCAATTCGCATTGAATCTTACTAAAACACACTCCACGGTGTGGGGGCTGTGTATAGATGTTTCGGAGGTCATTATATCTGAGGTTACAGCTATCCCGTTGGTGGGAAAACCTTGGTTTAACCGTCGAGTCCCTGTAACGGTTGCACGGGAAGAATTTTTACTTCCAGGGGAGCAAGTTGAAGCATCCAGGCGAGGGATTGCATTGAAGTCACTGCCACAGCCATGGGACCAGGTTGCTATCTTCCTCAAGAAATACATAACTTGTGAAGGTAGATACCAAACTGTGTACAACTCTGAACTTCCTTTGCTTTCTCATCTCCGTCATGGCATTTTGTTAAATATGCCATTTTATCTATTGCATGATTTGCGCCATATGGCAACATTTGTTCAATCTGCAAAACACCCATTATCCTCCCTTACTCACCATGGCCTTATTAAGTTAATTAATATAAGAACCCTGGCCCAACATAATATAACATGGGAGCAATTCATTACCCGACCACAGCAACCTGTTCCCTTGAGGGTCATTCCATTACAGCAAATACCGGTTCCGCCACAACAGGAGGACCGGAGTTCCTCCAGTGAAGTTGGGGGGAGGGATGAAACGGAAGAAGAACAACAGGGGGCACAGGCAGGACCATCCGGGAGGGATGAAAAGGAAGAAGAACAACAGGGGGCACAGGCCGGACCATCCGGGGTGGATAAAACCACAGAGGAAGAACAAACAGGGGCACAGGCAGAGCCATTTGAAGTATATGAATCCCCAGCACAAGCAGAACCAGTGGGGGATGACACTGCATTTGAAGGAGAGCGAGGGGAAGCTCAAACAGAGCTGTCAGGCGACAATGTAGATGAAACCCTCACGGAAAACCTAGATAACAGGGCAGCTCCGACAGCAGAAGGTGAAATTGGAGCAGCATCAAAAGCTGCGACAATGGAACCTGAAGATGACGAAGCCAGAGCAATGGAAGAAGATATTGAGCTAGTCACAATCGAGTCTTCACCATAGTGGGTAGGAGGAGGAGCTGTGATTGAAGAAGAACAGCATGGGGAGCAGGGAAATATTCCTTTAACTTCAGTTTTGCCTCCCTATGTTCCAGCTCCAAGAAGAAACACTACAAAAAGGAAAGTCACAAAAGAAAACGCCACAGAAAAGGAAGAGGGCCACCAATGAGTTTGATTTAGTGGCACCAGTCAGAAGGAAACGAACTCGGTCAATCACAGCAGCAGAGGCAGCTAGAACAAAATGGGCAACCTTAGAGACACAGGTTGAACCCCCAATCCTTACACCAAAACCGAGGGATGCTCCACAAAGGCCAGTGGAGGAAGAGCCTGGAGTTGAGGGACTCTTGTATGAGAATGCAATGCTGAAAGAGGACCTTCAAGCACTTAGAAAGGAGCTGGAAACATGGAAGGAAATCTGCAGAAAGCAGGGTGGAAGAAAGATGTATACATTAATAGAGGCTGCAGACCAAGTGGAGGAATCAGCTTCTGCTGGAGCTGGAGAAAAGGATGAGCGAATACTCTGCCCCACCTGTGGGGAGATCTTTGAGGAAGCAGGCCATAAAATTTTACTTAGCACCTATTCAGCACAACAGCCTGTAGCCACAGAAGGGAAAGCAGTGGAGAAAGAAGGTATTGTTACACAAGAACCAGCACCTTTAAACATCTTGGCTACAACTGCCACTTCCCATGATGCAAAAGTCATAGAACAGATGGGAGAAGAACAGGGAGTGGAGGATGCCCTGGAAATTTATGAGGAATGTATGGCAATCCCAAAATGCTCCCACAACATAGAAATCATAGAACAGATGGGAGAAGAATGGGAAATGAAGGATGCTCTGGAGCTTATAAAAGAATATGGTGAGACTCCAGAATGTTCCCTTGATACAGAGATCATGGAGCCAAAGGATACCCTGGAGGATAGTGAATAATTTTGTGCTGTAACCCCAGAACGTTCCCAGGACACAATAATTTTAGAAGAAGAAACGGAAGGGCAGGACAGTGATAAGTTGGAACAGGATGCTGTAACACAAGAACCAGCAACCCTAAATTTGACCGTCCAACCAACTGAGCAGACAGGAGAAGAAGCTGGGACAGAGGATATTCTGGCATTTAACGATGAACTCTGGGTGGTGACCCCAAAAAGCTCTCATGATACAGAACTCATAGAAGAGGAGCTGCAGCAAAGGAAGGATGAAGAGGTTAGCCAGGATGTTGTTACACAAGAACCAACATCTTTGGAGGCTGCGACAAAAACTCCTGAATTGCAGCCGGGAGATAACCTGGGAGTGGATATCATCCCTGACACACAGTGGAGTGACAATGAACAGGTACAGACACCATGCTCAGGTGACACTGAAATCCTGGAGGAGGAGCTGCAAATTGAAAAGGATATTCAGTCTCAGCAGCAGAATGACAAACAAGACACTGTTACACAAGAACCAGTGTCTCCAAAATCAATGAAGGTAGCTGCTGAGGATGGGTTAAAGGATGTTGCTGTTACACAAGAACCAGCAACTCTCCTGTTAACATTAGATGCACTGGAAGACACTGTCCCACAAGAACCAGTGCTTCCACCTCCTACAGGTGTCATTGAGTTGGATTCAGATTGAGTGTGTCCTGTCAACTTCCCCAGGCATAGCATAAGAGAATTGCAGAAAGGTCCCCACCACATCAAGTGTATTCTCAGATATCAGCAAGCAGCAGTGGAAGGGGAACAGTGAAGTTGGAAGATGCCGGGTTGCTCACAGAAGCTTTTCAAAAAAAGATAGAGGGGATGCCTGATTTATCTACATTCTTTCCTCTCTCCTGGACAAAGTTCAGTGCAATATTCAGATGCAGGTTGTTGCATGAGGACATGCAACGGGATAGTTGGGGGGAGATGTTGAGCCCAGAATTGGCCCTTTTTGACCATCATTTATCATCGTCCCTTCCCTTGTCTTACACCAATTACCTTGGCAATTCAACTTATTGTCCTTATCTATTCCCCAAATTACCAAGGTATGGCCGATTATTGTTTTATTGTGTTAATACTTATGATTGTGATGATTAAAGCTGTGCATCTCTTAATCTGTGCTAACATGATGCGATTTATGAAGGTAGTAAGACAATAGACTGCAGGAAGATCGGAGCTGAACAAGTCATGAAGGAACGTTCATCGCTTGTGGAAGGTTCCTTGGGGCTTAAATCGTCAATCAAGGCACAGTCGTGGCAGGGCAGCTGTAACAGAAGAACTATCTTAAGTATGTCGCTGCTCAAATCCAGCTGTGAGCTGGAAGGACCGTCACTCTTGGGACAATTAATACTTCTCTCATATTTGGATATTTTAGTTCTGCCACGCATTGTAACAGCTAGATTATTTAGGGCGCCTGAAGATCAGAGATCTTCATGGCTGCCCAATTATAGGTTTAGATGTTGCAAATTGTATGTATAAATATGGGGAATTGCCTCGACTGAGGGGTTGGACAGCAAACAATTAATTTACCTTGTATTAGCAGCCAAGCCAAAACTGTGTACTCATTCTTCTGTTAATATAAGGAGTTACTTCTGAGTTAAAGAAGAGTGTTGTTCAACCAGCGTCTCTGTGTGAAGACTGGGCCCGTCTTCCACAGAGATTGCTGCGTTAATTTAGGATTTCATCTTTCTCGTTGTGTGATGCTTTGTTCTTTCTTCTATACGCAGCAGCAATACTCATTGTGTGGATTTCTCAGTAATTGATTATATTTTTGTGAGATTGGTGAATGGTATCGAATAACAGTCGACTGAGTCAGGTTTGTTTTACATATTTCAATTTCTGTTCACACTGCTGTGTTCATCCTACAGCTGAGACGTAATCCCAGGAGCTCTTACAAATTAGCTTTCCTGTTATGTGTTGATTGATTTATATTTTGCAATCCAGTTTCTTAGAACAGTTGCTTTAATCTCTTTTATCAAATTCTAGAGTAATGTTCAGGTCATGCTTTATGATTCCCAGCTGATTAAATTAGACAGTTGATTATTTTAGAATGCAATTGAGACTTCCTTCCTGCAATTGTTGATTAGATCTGATCTTACTTCTGCTTGATGCATAATAGAAAAGAATTGTAGTATAGCAGTTAGAAGGCAATTGGGATTGCATAGATTCTTGGGGTGAACATGGATGATAGAAGATAAAATATTCACTTCTAATGGTTTTGTGTTTAAGCATATATTATGCACTTGTCCTTTGAAATAAAAAGACTTTCTCGGGTTGACAATAAATTTCATATGCTCTGTGTGTTGATATTTAAATATCTGCAATTAGAGTGCTTGACATTTTGGCGCCGTTGCCGGGGAAGGATGAAAACTAAACACTAGTCATTAGTTGATCTGATAATTTCTTTTAGTCAGTCTTTTGGTTGATTTGAAATGATCTGCTTCGCATGAATACGAGGGGGGTAAAACGCGATCACCTCCCGACCCCCAAAACCCCACAAATTACTAACAGTACAGGTGGTTCGGGTCGTGGTCGAGGTCCACCGCTGGGCAGAAGAACATTCATTGACGACCTTGTTGACAAAACTGATTCAGCTGTCAGATCTCGTCAACAGGGGACTCCTATCAAAAGAGGCCCTGCTGATCCTGGAGCGTTAGCATCAGGATCTACAGTGGAAGATACAGGAGCAGCTGTGATTCCTGCATATACTCCTGCTAAAGAAGTAACAGCTGATTCAGCTGTTGCAACCGAAGAATACGCAGCTGTTGCAACCGAAGAATACGCAGTTGTTACAACCGAAGAATACGCAGCTGTTACAACTGAGGTAAAGAACAAAGGAACAAACGAAGGAGAAGATACAGAAGAAAAGATGAGTAATAGACATGAGAACGAAGAGGAAGAAGCAGTGGTACAATACCATCATGAAGATAATTCCCCGCCAGAGACTATGGCTACATTGCAATTTCCAATACAGCAGCTAGAGGGGATAGCTCCTATGAAAAACATCTCACCGTCGGTGTTACCCCGCTTCCATGGCAGGGCGGCAGAGGATCCAGATGAATTCCTTTTTGAATTCGATATCCTCTGTCGCAGCTATGATTATGTCACGGATGCTCAAAAGTTAAAGCTTTTTCCTGCCACCCTGAAGGACAATGCATTACGATGGTTCATGAGCCTTGGGGGAGGGACTGTTGCTAATTGGAATAAGATGAAGCAAGTGTTCCTGGAAAAATATCAGGAATATTGCAACACCAGGGACAAAAGGGAGGAGTTATTCAAGATGGTACAAAAGGAGGATGAAAGCTTGGAGGATTTTGTAGAGAGGTTGCTGTACAATGTGCAGAGAGCTGGACAGACGAACATGGGACTAGATGTGCTTAAGATAATCCTGCTTCGAGGGATCAGGGACGATTGTTTAGACATGCTAAATTTATTAGGAAAGGGAGATATCTCTAAAGAACCCTTTGAGACAATTGTTGAATTATGTAAGAGATACTCCAGGGGATCTTCTAGGCATAACAAGCAGAATAAACGAGATAAGCTGGAACGCGATGTATTTGACAGAACTCAGAAGTCATCCAATGGGGGAGCTACACGGGCAGAGATAGGCAATCTTCTTGAAAATTTTAAAACAGAAATGATGAGCTCTATCTCTTCAGAGATTGACGTCTTGAAGGCCAAGCAAAGACAAGCAGTGGAGGATCTCACACTAGGTGTGTTTTGTCCCCGATGTAGAAAGACTCATCCACTGAAAGAATGCCCTCTTGACAAAGTACAAGTGTGTCAGCTATGCGAGCTGAACCATGATATGAAAGAATGCCCCACGTTGCCCCAAGTGAAGGCTGTTCTGCAGGCATCAACTCCAGAGGTGGATTCAGCCTACTTTATTGCACAGAAGAAACCCTGGCAGCCCCGGAATCAAGGTATGTCTCCCGATTCATTTCCATTTTTGAATAATTTGAATAATTGGAATACTAATATGCAAAATGTGAATACACAATTCCCTTCAAATTATGCTCAGTGGAATTCCCCTCAACCTGCGATGCAAGGTTATAGTTCATGGAGTCCTTGGACACAGCCACCTCATCAACCGACTTCATGGTCTCCTGGATGGAGGAACTTCCATCCTGGGAACCAGTTTCCTCAACCACCTCCACCTCAACAGTTACCGTATCCTCCATATCCTCAATTTCAGCAATATCCTCAATACCTACCTCAGCAGTCGCAGCTGCAGCTGCAAAATAATCCTGTGCCTAACATACCAATACGGCCTCAGCTGCCTGCCCAACCTAACCCTAACCCAAATAATAAAACAGTCCAGCAGTTGGAAGCTCTCAATATGCCGGCCTACTCTCTCTCCCCTGTGCCTTGTAATGATATTCGCTTACGATCTGGAAAGCTAGTAGAACGTGTAACTGCAGGAAATATTCCATCAACTGTGTATGACAAAGGAGAGAGTTCCCAGCATCCATTTGATCCGGTTCCTGTCACTGAAGATGCTGAGCATCCCTCAGATGGGAGGGCTGAAACATTAAACGATGAAGTGGATAACACGCAGCCTACCCAGTTGGTAAGACAACCACCTTATCCTGAGAGATTGATGCTGCCACAAAAAGGGGGGCAACCTCAGTTCAATCTCCTAGGAGAATTGAAGAACCTTTATGTTAAGATTCCCCTTTTACAAGCTCTTCAAGATGTACCTATCTATGCTAGAACTGTTCGGGACCTGTGCACTAAAAGACCGGGAAGGAAACCCAGAGATCCTCCTACTGTTCATGTTATAGGGAATTTATCCGCTTTAATGACTGGAAAAACCCCTATAACTAAGTATGAGGATCCCGGCAATCCTACTGTCACTGTACACATAGGACAAACGCAGATACCCAACGTACTAGTAGGTTTAGGAGCTGCGATTAATGTTATAACAATGGAGACTGTAAAGAAGCTCGGATTCACCAATATTAGACCGACCCCTACTATCTTAGAATTGGCAGACAGATCCACTATCAGACCCGAAGGGATTTTGGACGACCTTGTTATTTCAGTAGACTCATGGGAATACCCTGCCGATTTTCTGGTATTACAACCAAAATCACAGCTGGGGGGACATCCATTGATTTTGGGGAGGCCCTGGTTGGCTACAGCCGATGCTTGTATCAGCTGTCGATCAGGATCTATGACTATATCTGATGGCATGGAAACCAAAAACCTCACCCTGTACCCTCCAACACGGCCGAGTCTAGAAACTGAAACCTCCCTTTGGATAGAACAGGAAGAAGAGGAAGATGTTCAGCCATTACTAACAATAGGGAAGGCACTAACCTTCAAAAACGAAACAGAAGACGATGCCATTAATAATTTCATTAGCGAACCTGCTTCAGTAGACAAGGAAGTTTATCAACTCCTGAACAGTACCCTCGGTAAAGAAGAACAAGAACAGCTTACGGAGGAAGCACTAGCCAATGACACAAACATAATCCCAGTATTGAAAAACTCGAGAAGTATTCCTATTGAGGTAGAGCCTGGAAGAACTTTGAACATCAATCCTGGTCTCTCCTCAGAAGAACAAAAGCGCCTAACCAATCTCTTGAAGGAACGTAAGGGGGCATTCGCCTGGGAGTATACAGACATGAAGGGTATTCCTTCTAGTCTGTGCACTCATCATATTTATATTAAAAACGACTCCCGGCCTGTATGTCAACCCCAACGACGCATGAACCCCAATCTGAGGGATATAGTTAAGGAAGAAATCCAGAAACTCTTGGAAGCAGGATTCATCTATCCTATCTCAGACAGTGAGTGGGTTTCCCCACTTGTAATTGTACCCAAGAAAAATGGTAAATGGAGAGTCTGTGTCGATTATAGGGAGCTGAACAAGGCTACACAGAAGGATCACTTTCCTCTGCCTTTTATTGACCAGGTACTTGATAACCTATCTGGGAAGAAGTTCTTCTCCTTCTTGGATGGGTTCAGTGGGTACAATCAAATTCAGATTGCTCCAGAGGATCAGGATAAGACCACCTTCACCTGCCCCTGGGGAATGTTCGCCTACAGGGTGCTTCCCTTTGGATTGTGCAATGCACCTGCAACGTTCCAAAGAGCTGTGATTGGCATATTTTCTGAATTGGTAAATGATAGCATGGAAGTTTTTATGGATGATTTCACTCCTTATGACAGGGATTTTGAGGAAGCACTGGAAAATTTGAAAAAGGTTTTAATTCGCTGTGAACAGGCTCGCCTCTCACTAAGCACTGAAAAATTCCACATGATGATGAGTGAGGGGGTGGTATTAGGACATTTCATCTCTACTGACGGTATTCAAGTGGATCCTTCAAAAATTAAGGTGATAAAGAATATACCAACCCCTTCAACTCAGAAAGAGGTGCGAAGTTTTCTGGGACATGCTGGGTATTACAGGAGATTCATAGAAAACTTCTCCAAACTTGCTTCTCCTTTGTTTTCATTGTTAATGAAGGACGCACAGTTTGTATGGAGTACAGCATGCCAGACAGCATTTGATGAGCTTAAAGAGAAACTGTCCACATCCCCTATTTTAAGGGGACCTAATTGGACCATACCTTTCCACATTTCTTCAGATGCTTCTGATATCGCCATTGGAGCAGTACTAGGACAGCAGGATGGTCAAGTACCTTATGCTATTTATTATGTTAGTAAAAACTTAGCCCCTGCTGAACTAAATTATACTGTTACTGAAAAAGAATTCCTTGCTATTGTTTATTCTATTAATAAGTTTCGGCATTACATTACTAGGTATCCTACATTTGTGCATACTGATCACTCTGCCATTAAGTATTTAATGAATAAACCTGTCACTAATGCCAGAGTAACCAGGTGGCTTTTATTATTACAGGAATTTGATATTACTATTATAGATAAACCTGGAAAAGAAAATGTTGTTGCTGATTTTTTATCACGATTTACTAACAGTGATGACAGTTCACCTGTTGAGGATGCTTTCCCGGATGAACATTTATTCGCACTCTCAGCTCATTCACCCTGGTATGCAGACGTTGCTAATTATTTGGCTGCAGGGAAGCTCCCGCCACATATGTCTAAACGAGAGAAAAGAAAAATTATTCAGCAAAGTGCCAGGTATTGTTGGCTCAAAGGCCATCTCTTTTACACAGGACCTGATCTTGAAATTAGAAGATGTGTAAGGGAAGATGAGATCTTTCATATACTGAAGGCCTGTCACGATGAACCTTGCGGAGGACACTTTGCAGATAAAAGAACAGGGCATAAGGCGTTGCGGATGGGATATTATTGGCCGACATTGTTCAGAGATGCTAAAAGATATGTTCAGTCCTGTGACAGCTGCCAAAGGATGGGCCAACCTAATAAGACAGATCAGATGCCTTTACAGCCCCAAGTGATACTAGAACCGTTTGATAGATGGGCATTGGACTTTGTTGGTCCTATCAACCCTCCTTCCAAACAGAAGGTTTACATCTTGGTGTGTACATATTACATGACTAAGTGGGTAGAAGCTGTAGCTTTGGCTAAGGCAAATGACCAGGCGGTGATTGATTTCCTGTACAGTGAAGTTTTTACCCGTTTTGGAGTACCAAAGGAAGTAGTTACCGATGGGGGACCACAATTTATTTCACACCAATTTGAATCCTTGCTCCGGAAGTATCATGTGCAGCACAAGATAGCTTCCCCTTATCATCCCCAGGCCAATGGTCAGGTGGAAAGCACTAATAAAGTTATCGAAGCAATCCTTACTAAAACAGTTAAAAGCCATCGAAGGGATTGGGCTGACAGACTTCCAGAAGCACTGTGGGCATATCGCATGACTTGGCGCAACACCACGGGCTTTTCTCCCTATGATCTGGTGTATGGTAAGAGTGCCATCTTTCCAATTGAATTTGAGATCAAGACCCTGAAAACAGCCATTGAAATGAACCTGGATGTAACAGAAGCCCAGAAAAGAAGATTGAATCAATTGAATGAATTGGATGAGAAACGGTTAGCTGCGGTAGACCAGACTGTGCTGCTTCAGCAATAGAGATCTAATTGGCATGACCGATTCATCAAAAAGAAAATCTTCCATGAAGGAGACTGGGCACTATTATACGACTCCAGATTCAAGAAAGATTTCAAAGGGAAATTACGCACAAGATGGCTGGGTCCATATTTGGTTGACAGGGTATTTGACAACGGCACTGTTCGCCTGGTCACCATTGATGAAAACCGTATACCATTACTTGCTAATGGCCACAGACTGCGATTGTATCAGAAGCCCATTTCGAAAGATGCATTAATTTCACAGATTGCTGCTGATCCAAACTACCAATTGGCACCAGAGCAGGAACATTTTTCTACCTTTGCCAAATCTTAAAATGAAAATTATATTTGTTGTACATAAATAATTTCTTGCTGTAGCGTATAGTTGTCGTTTTCTTTCTCTTTGCATTTGATCTCTTTGCTTGCTGTTGTCTTTTAAAAAAAAATGTCAGGGAAGCGCCAGGAGAACGATCAGTTTGGGGCCCATAATGAAAATCTCTCTGTGCTGTCCTTGTGTTAAAAAAAAAAAAAAAAAAAAATTCGGCAGCTGCAACATATTTTCCGGCAGCTGCAACATATTTTCCGGCAGCCGTATATCCTTTTTTCCGGCAACCATATTCTCCATTTCCTGGTAGCCATAATGCCCTTTCCGTCAGCCGTCAATCTTTTGCGGCTGCAACATCGGCGGCTGCGACATTTGCGGTTGCAACATCGGCGGCTGCAACTCCATTTTCCGCGGCTGCCACCTCATCGTCCCCATGGTTGCCACCTCATTCACCAGCTATGGCCACCTCATCTCCCACGGCTGCCATCTCATTTTCCGCAGCTGCCACTCCAATTACCAGTCACGGCCATTTCACTTCCCGGTAGCCGTAATGTTTTTTTTTCCGCCCGCCGTCAAATCGTTTCCGACAGCTGCAACTCCGGCAGCTGCAATTCTGGCAGCTGCAATTTCGGCGGCTGTAACTTCGGCGGCTGCAACATCTTTTTCCCGCAGCCGCCACATCATTTCCCAGCTGCCACCTTATTTCTCGGCGGCTGCCACCTCATTGACCAAGTCACTTCCACATCATTTCCACATAGCTGCCATTTCTTTCCAGCGGCTGCGACATATTTCCCATAGCCGTAAAATCTTTTCCCGCCAGCTGTAAGTTTTTTTCCAACCGCCGTAAAATTTTCCCGTGACAGCCATAATTTTCCATGATATCGTGAATCTTTTTCCGGCTGCCGCGAATTCTTTTCCGGTGGCTGTAACTTCTTTCCTGCCAGCTGCAACAAGCTTTTTCATCGGCCGTGTGATCATTTCTTTGGCAACTTGTAGTGGTAACTCCCGTGTTAACAGAAGGATTGTTCAACCTGCTAATTATGATGCTGATTCATCCCAGTCCTGCCGGCGAACTCATCATTTTAACCCGGAGGATGCGACGCCTTGTGTTTTACCGGCGAAGGAAATCAGTGCCTTATCCGAGTCATCATGATCCCACGTCTGACTGTGCACGCGTTCGGCTCCGTGACGTCACCAATTCCATGCTCCACCAGTTTCCGCAGCCTTCCGACGTACAGTTTTATGAGGTATGGCTTTCATTTATCACGTGATTAAGTATTGATATCATTTAAACGAGATTGGCCGTACCTTCACTCGCACCACCATTTATATCTGATTAAACCTTTCCCTCGTATGACGTAATAATATTAACTGCCACCTTCCCCAATTCGGCATGAAAATTTTAAACTCTTCTCTGCGCTTAACTTTCCGAATTAGTTCATTCGCTCAACGTCTCCGCTCAACGATTCGTGCGTTCTCTGTGCTGCAACTTCCATTCTGGGATCCTGTACTCTGTCGAACAGCAGTTTCATCTTGCAGCCAGGACCATGGGCATTCCAGTTCGCCATGAACCTTTCAATACCCGGGAACTTAGACGGAATTTGCAGGTTCTGGCCATTTTTCAAGCCGCTGGCTGGGTCGAGTTCTTTGAACGACTGGATGGATTCGATCGGGACGCAGCCCTGCAATTCGCATTGAATCTTACTAAAACACACTCCACGGTGTGGGGGCTGTGTATAGATGTTTCGGAGGTCATTATATCCGAGGTTACAGCTATCCCGTTGGTGGGAAAACCTTGGTTTAACCGTCGAGTCCCTGTAACGGTTGCACGGGAAGAATTTTTACTTCCAGGGGAGCAAGTTGAAGCATCCAGGCGAGGGATTGCATTGAAGTCACTGCCGCAGCCATGGGACCAGGTTGCTATCTTCCTCAAGAAATACATAACTTGTGAAGGTAGATACCAAACTGTGTACAACTCTGAACTTCCTTTGCTTTCTCATCTCCATCATGGCATTTTGTTAAATATTCCATTTTATCTATTGCATGATTTGCGCCATATGGCAACATTTGTTCAATCTGCAAAACACCCATTATCCTCCCTTACTCACCATGGCCTTATTAAGTTAATTATTATAAGAACCCTGGCCCAACATAATATAACATGGGAGCAATTCATTACCCGACCACAGCAACCTGTTCCCTTGAGGGTCATTCCATTACAGCAAATACCGGTTCCGCCACAACAGGAGGACCGGAGTTCCTCCAGTGAAGTTGGGGGGGAGGGATGAAACGGAAGAAGAACAACAGGGGGCACAGGCATGACCATCCGGGAGGGATGAAACGGAAGAAGAACAACAGGAGGCACAGGAAGGACCATCCGGGGTGGATAAAACCACAGAGGAAGAACAAACAGGGGAACAGGCAGAGCCATTTGAAGTATATGAATCCCCAGCACAAGCAGAACCAGTGGGGGATGACACTGCATTTGAAGGAGAGCGAGGGGAAGCTCAAACAGAGCTGTCAGGCGACAATGTAGATGAAACCCTCGCGGAAAACCTAGATAACAGGGCAGCTCCGACAGCAGAAGGTGAAATTGGAGCAGCATCAAAAGCTGCGACAATGGAACCTGAAGATGACGGAGCCAGAGCAATGGAAGAAGATATTGAGCTGGTCACAATCGAGTCTTCACCAGAGTGGGTAGGAGGAGGAGCTGTGATTGAAGAAGAACAGCATGGGGGGCAGGGAAATATTCCTTTAACTTCAGTTTTTCCTCCCTATGTTCCAGCTCCACGAGAAGAAACACTACAAAAAGGAAAGTCACAAAAGAAAACGCCACAGAAAAGGAAGAGGGCCACCAATGAGTTTGATTTAGTGGCACCAGTCAGAAGGAAACGAACTCGGTCAATCACAGCAGCAGAGGCAGCTAGAACAAAATGGGAAACCTTAGAGACACAGGTTGAACCCCCAATCCTTACACCAAAACCGAGGGATGCTCCACAAAGGCCAGTGGAGGAAGAGCCTGGAGTTGAGGGACTCTTGTATGAGAATGCAATGCTGAAAGAGGACCTTCAAGCACTTAGAAAGGAGCTGGAAACATGGAAGGAAATCTGCAGAAAGCAGGGTGGAAGAAAGATGTATACATTAATAGAGGCTGCAGACCAAGTGGAGGAATCAGCTTCTGCTGGAGCTGGAGAAAAGGATGAGCGAATACTCTGCCCCACCTGTGGGGAGATCTTTGAGGAAGCAGGCCATAAAATTTTACTTAGCACCTATTCAGCACAACAGCCTGTAGCCACAGAAGGGAAAGCAGTGGAGAAAGAAGGTACTGTTACACAAGAACCAGCACCTTTAAACATCCTGGCTACAGCTGCCACTTCCCATGATTCAAAAGTCATAGAACAGATGGGAGAAGAACAGGGAGTGGAGGATGCCCTGGAAATTTATGAGGAATGTATGGCAATCCCAAAATGCTCCCACAACATAGAAATCATAGAACAGATGGGAGAAGAACGGGAAATGAAGGATGCTCTGGAGCTTATAAAAGAATATGGTGAGACTCCAGAATGTTCCCTTGATACAGAGATCATGGAGCCAAAGGATACCCTGGAGGATAGTGAAGAATTTTGTGCTGTAACCCCAGAACGTTCCCAGGACACAATAATTTTAGAAGAAGAAACGGAAGGGCAGGACAGTGATAAGTTGGAACAGGATGCTGTAACACAAGAACCAGCAACCCTAAATTTGACCGTCCAACCAACTGAGCAGACAGGAGAAGAAGCTGGGATAGAGGATATTCTGGCATTTAACGATGAACTCTGGGTGGTGACCCCAGAAAGCTCTCATGATACAGAACTCATAGAAGAGGAGCTGCAGCAAAGGAAGGATGAAGAGGTTAGCCAGGATGTTGTTACACAAGAACCAACATCTTTGGAGGCTGCGACAAAAACTCCTGAATTGCAGCCGGGAGATAACCTGGGAGTGGATATCATCCCTGACACACAGTGGAGTGACAATGAACAGGTACAGACACCATGCTCAGGTGACACTGAAATCCTGGAGGAGGAGCTGCAAATTGAAAAGGATATTCAGTCTCAGCAGCAGAATGACAAACAAGACACTGTTACACAAGAACCAGTGTCTCCAAAATCAATGAAGGTAGCTGCTGAGGATGGGTTAAAGGATGTTGCTGTTACACAAGAACCAGCAACTCTCCTGTTAACATTAGATGCACTGGAAGACACTGTCCCACAAGAACCAGTGCTTCCACCTCCTACAGGTGTCATTGAGTTGGATTCAGATTGAGTGTGTCCTGTCAACTTCCCCAGGCATAGCATAAGAGAATTGCAGAAAGGTCCCCACCACATCAAGTGTATTCTCAGATATCAGCAAGCAGCAGTGGAAGGGGAACAGTGAAGTTGGAAGATGCCGGGTTGCTCACAGAAGCTTTTCAAAAAAAGATAGAGGGGATGCCTGATTTATCTACATTCTTTCCTCTCTCCTGGACAAAGTTCAGTGCAATATTCAGATGCAGGTTGTTGCATGAGGACATGCAACGGGATAGTTGGGGGGAGATGTTGAGCCCAGAATTGGCCCTTTTTGACCATCATTTATCATCGTCCCTTCCCTTGTCTTACACCAATTACCTTGGCAATTCAACTTATTGTCCTTATCTATTCCCCAAATTACCAAGGTATGGCCGATTATTGTTTTATTGTGTTAATACTTATGATTGTGATGATTAAAGCTGTGCATCTCTTAATCTGTGCTAACATGATGCGATTTATGAAGGTAGTAAGACAATAGACTGCAGGAAGATCGGAGCTGAACAAGTCATGAAGGAACGTTCATCGCTTGTGGAAGGTTCCTTGGGGCTTAAATCGTCAATCAAGGCACAGTCGTGGCAGGGCAGCTGTAACAGAAGAACTATCTTAAGTATGTCGCTGCTCAAATCCAGCTGTGAGCTGGAAGGACCGTCACTCTTGGGACAATTAATACTTCTCTCATATTTGGATATTTTAGTTCTGCCACGCATTGTAACAGCTAGATTATTTAGGGCGCCTGAAGATCAGAGATCTTCATGGCTGCCCAATTATAGGTTTAGATGTTGCAAATTGTATGTATAAATATGGGGAATTGCCTCGACTGAGGGGTTGGACAGCAAACAATTAATTTACCTTGTATTAGCAGCCAAGCCAAAACTGTGTACTCATTCTTCTGTTAATATAAGGAGTTACTTCTGAGTTAAAGAAGAGTGTTGTTCAACCAGCGTCTCTGTGTGAAGACTGGGCCCGTCTTCCACAGAGATTGCTACGTTAATTAGGATTTCATCTTTCTCGTTGCGTGATGCTTTGTTCTTTCTTCTATACGCAGCAGCAATACTCATTGTGTGGATTTCTCAGTAATTGATTATATTTTTGTGAGATTGGTGAATGGTATCGAATAACAGTCGACTGAGTCAGGTTTGTTTTACATATTTCAATTTCTGTTCACACTGCTGTGTTCATCCTACAGCTGAGACGTAATCCCAGGAGCTCTTACAAATTAGCTTTCCTGTTATGTGTTGATTGATTTATATTTTGCAATCCAGTTTCTTAGAACAGTTGCTTTAATCTCTTTTATCAAATTCTAGAGTAATGTTTAGGTCATGCTTTATGATTCCCAGCTGATTAAATTAGACAGTTGATTATTTTAGAATGCAATTGAGACTTCCTTCCTGCAATTGTTGATTATATCTGATCTTACTTCTGCTTGATGCATAATAGAAAAGAATTGTAGTATAGCAATTAGAAGGCAATTGGGATTGCATAGATTCTTGGGGTGAACATGGATGATAGAAGATAAAATATTCACTTCTAATGGTTTTTTGTTTAAGCATATATTATGCACTTGTCCTTTGAAATAAAAAGACTTTCTCGGGTTGACAATAAATTTCATACGCTCTGTGTGTTGATATTTAAATATCTGCAATTAGAGTGCTTGACACCCATGATACAGAGATGAAGCTAGCCAATTTAGAACATTTTTGTGACATGGTCACAACTACTTTATTTGTCATAAGCTGACAAAAGTATATAATGGACTCAAGATTTGGACATCCCTCAGAGATTGCAACAAGACCTTGTTCAGATACACAACCTTCACTATCTCCACATGCATCCATAGGAAACACATGAAGATCCCTTAGATCCTTAGACATTCTAGAAGCTGCCTATAAACATGTGTCTTCCACTGAATCCAAAACCTGTGGGAGTAGTGGAAAAGATATATATAAAAACGTCAAAAAAGAAACAGAAAAATCTACCAAGGCAATCTCCTAGATCTCCTCTAAGCAAATGCATCATGATTGTAGAAAAATAGATCGGTCTAAGAAAGATGGACTGAATTTTTTTTTTTTTGCCTATACTAAATATTAAAAAAAAGTCACCAGTCCCTATTTTTCGGGAGTTTAAGTAGAGACAAATTATTAGTGAATATAATTAACATTAGGATTGGAAAAGGTAAAAGGAGATTTTGATTTAAACTTTTTAAATTTAATTTTTTAATCAGGTCTCATCATCATGGCCACCCTACATAAAACCTTTCAACATTTATTACCAAGAGCAAGGAGGCACCACCTCATAATAGCATTAACTATGTCTGCCTCGATTGACGACCAACTTGGTGGACATCCATCACTTCCCCATGATAAATCATCTTAAACATGATATATCAACAAAGAGAACTATATGGAAGGACAGGTTCAAAAAAGAACTTGAGTGCTAAAAGGCACAACCAATTGCAATTTGTAAGGAAAACATAATCTTGTAAGCAAGCCATGGGGTAGGGCAGTCAAGGAGGCAAGAAATTGCAGCTAACAAGGATAGGACCCCGGGCTGGTTCAATTAGGATTATAAACCTTCTACATCACAAGAAACAAGGACAATGCAAATTACAGACAGAGGCCCAAACCTACCTGTGGAAGCAGAAGCCCTTTACACAAAAATTCTGGAGGGACGTAGAAAATGGGGAGCACAGGTCTCAGGGTAAGCTTAAAATCACTAGGCCACTCCAAGTCAAGGAGAAATGTTCTTATTCTAGATTTAGAGTTAGGACATGAGACTCAACAGCCTAAGGCAAGGCTCAGAGAAATCCTTAGACATATGTAAGAAAATATTCCACAAGCCCTAAATAATCTACGGAAAGAAATGGGGTATATGAGTTGAAGGGTCGACTAGTTGTAGAAAGACCATGAAATAACCAAAGTTGTGGTATTTCACAACAAAAGCTCTTTTGCAGATCTAAGGCTTCAAATCTTCAACAACATGCAGAAGCTGATAGAGAACAAGGAACCAGAGATACTTCAACACCCAGCATTGCAATTGCTTTCGGACAGAGCCATTCCAAGAGGGGCACTGTCGCAATGCCCATGGATATTAATACCATTCCCAGGATGAATTTGACCTGATACGAGCACTTAAGAATAAAGATGGCATTGGATTGTCTATTGTATATGCCGCACTTGTGCTCGTACCAACAATTCCCGGAAAGCATGAAGCTGCTAATAGTTCCAACTAAAAGAAGAAAGTCAATGTCCATGATCAACAATAAATAAATTAAGTTTGAATGCCCCAATTTTGTGTTAGATCGGCTAGGCATAGGTTAAGAGTGGTTTAAAGGCTGTATGGAAGCTTTAGAATAGGATAAAATAGGTGTATTTAGTCACATATATGGAAGTTGTATAATATTTATCCCACCTGTAAAAAGCAATGGGTCAAATGTAAACTAAAAGGTTATAAGGGGCACTAGGAGAATTTAATGTTATAACTATTTATCCTTTATGCAAGAGACAAATTTTGGTGTGTGTAATTTCCGTTTCTTGCAGGTAGTTGGTAGAAGACTAAATTGGGCCAAGAGAAGCACTGGTAATGCCATTGGATACTCTTGGTTTGAGTTGGTGTCCATATCTTCTCAGGTAAATTTCTTTGTGTAGTTTGAGATATCACCGAGCTCTGTTTTGGCTAAGATTTACATCTGTTGTTCAACTTCAAACTGTTGTTTTAAAGTTTCAGAGTGTTTTATTTCATAATATATATCTGCTGTTATTATTCTACTATTGCCGAATTTTACTGATGTCATTATAGAATCTGTTGTACTACAAATTGCTAAATATTATTGTTACCATAAGCAAACCTGGCTATACTATAACTGTAATTTCAAACTACCAATCTAGCATTAGGTAGTTTATATGTTCTTAATAGTTGGCACATAACAAAATTCATATCAAATTTCAGTTACAAAACTGATTTCAAATTGGGCCCATAACACATGGAAACCAACATTCAATATGTTGTACTACAAATTGCTAAATATTATTGTTAACATAAGCAAGCCTAGCTATATTAGAACTGTAATTTCAAAATATCAGTCTGTCATTAGGTAGTTTATAGGTTCTTAATAGTTGACACATAACACAAATCATATCATATTTCAATTACAACACTGATTTCAAACTAGGACCATAACACATGGCAACCAACATTCAATATCTCAGTATGTTTCTATGCATATAACGTATCACACCGTCAAAGGATATAGCCCTGCATGCTGGGTATTTTGAGTCTGGGACAACAGTTAAATTGTCAATAGACGTGTATCTTTTAATTATTCTGAGGTTGTCACTTTGAATGCAGGGCATTTTGAGAATTACATAGTCAGTAATCAGAGAGTGGCCAGAATCTTAAGGACCTTATGATTTTGTGATAAATGTAAAACAATAGGCCTATCTTGCGCACTGATTAATACATACTTTTTCTTTTCTCCATCAACCAAAAACAAAGACCAATGGATTTGTACTAAAAAATGAGAAAGGTTCATGGAATTTTTGTCAATAACATATTTAAAAAGTCCCTAGCATGTGATTCCAAGTAGGCCTATCACTAAAAAGCCTTATAAATTTTCACGTTGACAATGCTAATAGCCTCCGACATCTTATATGTGTCATTGATCATTAATGTGGAACTGATACCTCTCTGGGATAGAAATGCTAAAAAAAATCATAATACCCACTAAATGAACATGTGATTACTCGAGATATATATCAAGAAATGTTAAATGAATGTATGTAAATTATGAGACAGGAATTACTACAAATCAGCAACTAAATATTTCTATCACATTAGAACAGAAGCGTCTTTGATTGCTTCCATTTTTTTCCCTTGGTTGCAACTGATAGAATAGACTTCTAATACAATCTTCTAAAATAGTCTGCATGGAGACGACATGAAATACAAACCACATACCTCTTCAAAAGAAATTTCCTTGTTTCAACAATATTCAATCTGGCTAAATGCTGCTTTCTGTCCAAAACATATGCTTTGTCAGTCTTTCTTCTTGGCATTTTTTGCAACTGTGTATCTGAAGAATAGAAAAAATACCAATAGGAAGAATTCAGAAATCTTCCATGCCATGATGGAGAAACATTAAATGACACTACAATAAAACAACAGAAAAGAAGAAAACCATAACTTATAAGATTCCCATTGGTATTGATCCTTGGAAGTAATTAAGACATAAAAATAACACTAGAATCCATACCAATACAACAGGAAAAAGAAAGATAGATGAAAGCAAAGATAGCATTAGATTTCATTAAAATGTACTATTTTATGAGTGCAGAATAGCCAGCCTAAGAGTTCTTCAATATAAAACTAGCTCTATGTGCAATCGGGACACGGTGTTGACAGAGCGGGACACGATGCAAAACCGTGTCCGACAAAATGACATGGGACACGGAGGGGGTTTAAGATGTGTCCACTTTCCTAGATTATAATATGCCGATCACTATAGGAGAAAGAAAAAACATGTCAATTTGCTAATTCAATTGAAGTGCAAAAATTAAATATCTCTCTTCCGCAACATCAATCTGTTAAGCTTCTCAATATTTTCTTATTTTGTGTCATCATGCTCTGATATTGTGCTTAAGATGGGCATTGAACTTGTTCCTCCACTACCATTTTATGTATTGGCCACATTGGGTTTGTGACTTTGGTTGAAATATTTTCTCTATAAATCTTTATGAGCCCCCCCCTCGTGTAATCTAGAGATTTTGAAATATCAGAATGACTCAATAATGGTGGTTGTGGATAAACTTAGTAAATCTGCTCATTTTATTCCTATTAAGACTACTTTCAAAGCTGCTAATATTGCATATGTGTTTATGAAGCAAATATTTCGCTTGCATGGGATTCCAAACATAATTATTTCTAATTGAGACTCCAACTTTACTGGAAATTTCTGGACAACAATATTCAAGGGTTTAAATACTAAATTAAATTTCAGTATTGCTTTCCATCCACAAACTGACGGACAGACTGAAAGGGTTAATCCGATTTTAGAATACATGTTACAAATGCATGTTAAAGATCAGTCAACTAAGTGGGAAGACTATTTGTATTTAGTTGAATTTGCATACAATAATCATTATCAAGCACCTACTAAACTTAGTCCATTTAAGATTCTATATGGAAGAAAATGCTGCACTCCTATTTCTTGGGATAACCCTGTTGACAGATTAATGTTAGGACCAGATTTGTTAAAAGAGATGGAGCTAACCGTGAAACAGGTACAAGGCAACTTAAAAGTTGCACAAGATAGGCAAAAAAGTTATGCAGATCTGAAACGCATTGAAAGAGAATTTCAAGTTGGAGATCATGTCTTTGTAAAGAAGAGTTCTTTTAAGCTTGGGAGTTGTGCTAAACTAGAACCAAGGTACTATGGACCATTTGAAGTCCTATCAAGGATTGGACCTATTGCATATCAGTTGGCTCTGCCATCTAATTTAAGAATCCATAATGTTTTTCACGTTTCTGTTTTAAAGAAGTATGTGCACGATGCTACTCATGTGTTGAATTGGAATGACATACAGGTGGAACTCACAGGATATTTTCAGGTGGAAATGGACTGTATTCTCGACAGGAGGGAAATTATGCTCTGGAATTGTACCATAGGGCAGGTAAAGGTGCAATGGAAGCACCTTAGCCCTGATGAAGCTACCTGGGAACTGGAAAATAACATGCGGGAAACATATCGAGTTATGTTCGAAGGATGCTCTGACGAAGAATAACCAACATCGAGGACGATGTTGAGCTTAAGTGGGGGTGTTTGTAACATACCCTTTTGCTGAAAACGTTTTATGTTTGAAGAAGACATTATCTTAACTTTTATTGTAAATTTTTATATTTGGACAAGTGTCCAAGGATGATTGTAATTGCACAATATTATTATTTAAATAAATAAAATAGGAGACACTCACCCAAGGAGAATTGTTGAAAGAGTGTTTACTGACCCACTAGGTGGAATGGAATCTGGGGTAGAAAGAAATGGACAAGTGGCAGCATCATGAGGCAAGTAACTAGCTATTGGTATGGGACAACTCCCTTGAATTGTGGTCATAGTGCCCTGAAAGATGGGACAGAAGCTTGAGGCTCATTTATTGAAAACTGACCACCAAAAAGGCCTAAGCATCTTTTTAAGAGCCATCGAATTTTGGACTGAGGTTCATCACTTTTCCTGACGAGGAAACTTACCTTGTGGCTCTACTGTATACACCCAAGAGATTCGATGAAGGGAAGTCTAGGTTTTTTATCATGGTGTATGTCTACCTTGCTTACTACTGAGTGTAGAGTTTTTATTGCTGAATGCAGCGATTGAGGATTTGGAAAGTCTCCATTGATTGCTAGTTATACAAACTGGAGTGCCTTGCTTCTACACAAATTTCTTCTACCTAGTGGTTCAGTAGACAGGCTCGGGGATCCAAAGGAGGCAAGTAGTTTGGCTACTTCTTCTGGAGAAGGTTGGGAGGAACAGGCCTCCTTGGGTGTTTGTCCATGCTATCTACCGTTACAAGTTCTACTTGTTATTTCAATTCCTAAGTATTTATCATTCAATTATGTAGATGTTGAGTTAGTACTCTTTAGTTAAATATTGATAATGCAGAAGTAACAGTTTGAATTTATGATCTGTTATGATTCTGTATGCTGTTGATTTGAAAATATGAAATGATAGAATGAATTATCTTCCTTGTATTTTTCCACGCACTGTTTCTGTACCGTACTCCAGTACAAGGAAGGAAAATTAAAATAGATAAATGATATATAGTGATTGAATAGACTAATGCAGATGTATTTTCCTTTAAAATTTCCTTATCTATTATATTATTCTATTTAAATTATATTATGTCTACTTTCCGGAAACAGAATAAACATTCAATGTGTATAAACATTATAATATGTTATGGATGTTGAAGTAAAACACTTTTCCATTTTGTACAAAACCTAGGGTTTTATTTCAGGGTAACTGTTTCCATACAATAGATAAACACTGTTTAATTCCTATCTGTTCTTTTCATACTCTATAGTATTCAAACCTCCTACTAAGATCTTTATTTCATTCTGTATTTTAATCAAAACAGTTACCAACATTCTCGATTGAAAACATCTTTCATTACAAATAAGTTAAACATAACTAATACAACTTTCATCATCATCACTTTAGATTCTTAAAAAAACAGAGAACAAGTATGTATTGGACTAATATTATATTATTGATAATAGTCTAGCCTTTGTATTATAACACTTAGTATTCTTTCAAACTTATCAAATCGAATAGATTATCCAGGACATAATTCAACCATTTAGAAGACATTTGTATACCTAATAGTTATGGGTTCGAAACCCTCATCACCTCTTCTTTTTCTTTTTACATTGCATCAACACTAGAAACTGAAACACCTTTTTAAAACATAGGTTTCACTTAACATAGTTTTGACTAAGGCTCTATGCCTCATACATTATACTTATATGTACAATCACATTTTGTACAGTAGTGATCCTACCACAAGAAACATTTGACGAAAACGACTTTTAACCTTTCAGCTTTAATCCTTTTGCAGAATAAGCTTGGGATAATAACCCAGCTGTAAATAAATTAAAAATAGACTTGTTACGATGGCAAAACCAACTACTCATCGCTATTATTCATTTACATAAGCAAAATCGATATAGCTCAAGAAACCAAGCCAATAGGCTCCCAAATATTGCAAACTTAGTTCACATCATAATCACGCACAGAACTAAGGGCTTGAGGCCTTAAAACAGTTGAATGAACCTTCATAACAAAATGAAGTTGAAACAAGACTGAGTTTCCACACTTAGTTATTTTTCTTAAAGACTGTCGAGATAATTCTTAACAAAACAAGATTTAGGGTTCAAGAACCCAAAATGAGGATTTAGACTTTGGCTCACGGCCATTATCTACACAACGTATTTTAGAAACAAACATTTGAATAAAAAAACATAGTCCCGGAGCATTTCTATCAGTTACAACATACACGAGCATTATTAAATTAAAGGAACCACAACCTTTCATTAAACCAAAAGAGTTGAGGGTTAAACCCTCTCAATTGTATTACATTCTTTTACAAGGAATCTACATAGAAACACACTATAGGCTTAATGCTAAAGTGGATCGAGGATTTCATCCTCCCTACACTATCAGTCGGCTCACAAACATCACAATGGCGGTCATTTTCCACAGCCATACATTACATACGAAGTCTGAGCTAAGAACCAAAGAAAGGACCAACAGTCACCGAGAAAAAACCTACAGGGAAAACCACTGAAGCTTACCAGTTTTAACGTCGTCACCATCATTCAACCTTGAACATAAAAAACCAGAGATGAAGAACACCTGCCATGAAAACAAAGTATGGTTAAAGGGCATCATTGAAAGTTCAAGAATCGAAATAACAACATCCACAAACTTCATAACCAACATAAGTAGAAGTTTCGCGACCATTACATTACCTTGCAAAAAGAACCAGGTGCCTGAAACTTAGCATGGCCACACTCAATGAAATCCATAGCTCAACTACCTTAGCAAATTCGGTGAATAGGAAAGACAACTCTGAAAGCTCACTGTGGGAAGCACTTGCAAGTTGAAGGTCGGGGTATCGAACCCTGTAGAGGTTCCACATAAAAAAACTCTGTAATCCCTACATTTTTGCAGCCTGTAGGCCTCTCCAAACCCTTCCCCTATCAAAATGAATGCAGTTGTTATGCTCTCGTCGAGGTAAGCCCGAGCATTTAGGGTTAGCATCATTTCCAATAAAGAACCATGTGAAGTCTGGCCACATAGGTTTCCATTAGACTCTCCACTCCGAACCCTTTTAATGCACTTTATTATCATATCTTCCAAGTACGTTATACCTGCTAGCAAGTATTATTAAACCAAGGTTTGAATTGCTAGAAGCTTCAACTATATCATAGCATGAACAAGATTAAACTAAGCTTGAAACACAGTTTATCACCCAAGCTTTTACATTGATGTGGCATCGAATAATGTTCCAAGCTTAGGTTCAAACATTTTAATATAACCATTGTATTTTGGCATAACGACATTATTTCATACCAAAGTATCAATGCTTGTTGCTAACCTTTGGGTAGAAATAAAGGCCCTAAAGCACTTCATCGAAACTATAGTATAAGTCATTATCACATTGACCTATTTCCATGATATAAATTTCTAAAGCGAGCGCTTGTAGTGTATAGTCATAACCATAGACTATCAACAAAGTAATGTATTAATAATATTTTCTAGGTTATGTACATAATGCATAGGATATAAGGTTAGATATAGGATTATAATAATAACATCCAAGCATAGATTATGTAATAATCCATGCATGTTATTCTAAGAAGTTAGCTCTACAAAACAGAAGTTCCAATACTATCCAAGATAATTTAGTATAAGACAAAGGCGAAGATAATAGTCATATATTCTGAGAGTTGATTCATTTTTCGAAATTACGTAAACCACTTGATTAAAAAAAAAACTAAAAGTTTAGCTAGGATAGATCTCACAGGAACTATTTAATATTTAGTATATTTCTTCTTTAAACATGGAAGGCTAATGGAAGCTATTTAGGACTTCATTAAACGTTTAAGACAACTTTTCTCTTACCTGTAATCTGCACACAGAAGTTCAGTGCTTTAGCCAAAACAACTAATTAAGCTTCGGGGTGTTCATAGGACCCCTTCATCATCAACAAACAAAAGAACATAGTTAGCACATATAAACAATCATTATAGCAAATGGAACCTTTAAAGCATCGACATCATTTCGAAGTAATCATAAGTAATCATGAGGATTTTAGTACACATGCTTGAAGCATGAAAACATCCAACAACATCTTTGGGTCACATAAACACTTTCCGCACATGTCATAAAATGATTATCGTCCATGATCCTTATCACATTTTATTTCAGTATGACTTTTAGAAGATCAAATAAGCATTTATTACATTTCCGCACAGCAAGAATAGAAATAAGGCTACGTTGAAATTTTTTTAAATTTTTGCGATTTTCGGGATGTTACACTCCCCTTCCTTTTTTGACATTTATATTGATAGAATAAAAGGTTATTTAGAAGAAGCAAGTTGCACTGGTATGATATTAGCTGGGATAGTTATCATCCTCCTGCTTTATGTTGGCAATATTGTTCTTATGTCCGAGGTGTCCTGTCAAAACCCAAAAATTTCGAAAAATTTAAAATTTTTAAGATAGCAAATAATGTTATTAAATGCAATCATTTAACTGTTTTGATTTGTTAAAGTGAAAATAAATGTGTCTAAATGATCTGTTATTATACTTAGATTTTTGTTATGAGTTTCTTTACTGCTGCTGATTGTTTTTCTGTTTTTCAACCGCAAGGGGGAATTGCCATGATGGACTGGCTTACTTAGCTTTCGAGCTAATGCAACAAATTTTTCTTCTCTTACAGATATAAAGGTAATGTCGGATCGCCGCAATAATATTTAAAGCATCATAAGTCAATTTAGCTGTACCAAAATCATTCAGTGAAAAGCCTAGGCATGCTAACCAGGTTTATCAAGCTTTTTAAGGTTGAATACTTTTTGCATCGCGCCCAGTTCAAAATTCAGCACATGTTTTGATTTACACTTTAATTGTACAGATTGGGAGTTAAAGATATCAATATGTCTTGTCGATACCTATCTTCTATTGTTTAAAATTTAAGGAGTTGCCTTGTTTGAAATCTGCTTTTTGTTTTCATTATCATATTTGATTGAACTCGTTGTGTATTAAGGATAACATAGGTCTATTCTTTCGTAGGCCAATAACTATGAGTTGCATAATTTGATATCTACCAGTTAAAGTTCCATCATGAAGAAATAACAAGTTTTACTCATCTGTGCAATGTTATCTCGATATAGAATCATCATTTATTTATGCCCTACATCTCTACAATAACTTAGAGAAATGATAGAGATATAGTATCTCTTATTCTTTCACCTTATGCTAGGGTATAAGTTTTAGTGACCGGTTTGCAATTAGCATTTGATTTACCTGATAACTACCTCCTCGGAAATTTTTATAATAATTTATCATATGCTCTATGTTTGAAAATAGACTCCATGTTTAAATCTTGAATGCTATTGACCAAGCAAGTTTTTGTCAAATATAATACAATGAATTAAAGACATCATTCTAGTGTTTTGAATATTAGAAGAATGATATGTGAATTATCCATTATGAAGAATCATATAATAACTTTATCAATATATATTATGAGTTTTTGTTTAGTAATAATGATAAGAATATCATCGAGATCTTTGAACTTTATTGTCATTAGCATGATTGTAATGATTGTAGGTCCAATTATTATTGTTCTCCAGTAGAATAATCGAAAGCATGTGTTAACAAGGGAATTTTGGCAAGTTTAAACTATGGTTTATTACCATATTTGGATATCCTTAATATGATTTTAATTGATTGACAATAATTGTGATGTCCTCGTGGAACTATAGAGTTTCGACCCACTATATGGAAATATTAAGCTGCTACGTGGTTAATCGAGAGCCAAGTGCTTGGAAATATAAAACATTGGACCTAACCCTACCTCGTCATTTTCCTTCACCTTCGGGCTTGGGTCTTTCTCTACTACATCTCCAGGTCTGAGCTTTGTTGTGGCGCTGTTGATACAGCTCTCAGACTATTACAGTTTCTTTGCTTAATGTTATCGTTTGGAAGTCTTTAGAATTGGTTGTTGACAGCTATGAGTGAGTTATAAAGCCTAGGGTTTATCCCTTGACTTCCTTTACTGGTCTGGTCCTGGCATAAGGGTTTCGTTCAACTTGATTTGTCACGGCTTCCACCATAGAGTAAATCTCTTGCTTCTGTCAGTTGCTCATTCAGTGACGAGGAAGGTATGCTCGTGGCTGACTGGATAATTTCTAAGTTTGGAACCCCATTCGAGTTCGCTGGTAAGCAATAGACATTCCATCGTTTTAAGTTTTAAAAGAAAAGGGTTTAACAAAATCAAAGTCTGTAGCTGATACTACACTATTGTTGCAAGTACTGGTAGAATCGTTAAGGTGTGAAAGACACAACCCTCGGTGCTTGGCTAATATCGGGTAAGCCTTGTTTCACCATGGCTTTTCCTCCTTGCTGGTTGTTGAGTGGTTAGGGTTTGGTTTTGGATAGAGCAAATCTGTGATGTATTTGAATATTACGGCTTCTGTCGGTGTTGTAACTATTTTAACCTCCTTTCGGTACTTAGGTTTTTATATAGAAGATATGTATTGTAAATTTTGAAGAGAACCAGGCTTATGAGCTTGTTCTGCAGGTGATGTTACGGCCTCGGGTGTTTAGGTTTTGTTACGAAACTTCTTCAAAAGATTTATGGGTTAAGTCCCAGGGTTGTAAAAATATATCTTAATATAAAGTGTTGTTTGTATAAAGGCTTGTTTTATGTCTGCGTTTTTCCTTTAATTCGATTATATCTACAATCATAAGTAAATCTTTAGTTTTTAAAACCTCTGTACACTAGGTTTGTGAACTATGTTATAGGTAGAATAAGGTTTAGCATTGGTTTCGCTCCTACGTTTCTCTTGTGTAATCTAAGCTTTATAAAATGACTTGTTTCCGTCATTCTGTATGTTGGAGCCGGTGTATGGTGTGTGTTTTAAATTTCTAAATTGTATAAAAGCTTCTATTAATAAATGGCTACGGCCGTAGGTGAAAATTGTTGTAATGAATTTTCAATGTTTGGATGATACGTCTAAAAGTCTCCTGTAGGTTTCGAGCTGATGTATGTGGCATATATTTTCAACTTCATGTTTTTAAGATTTTCAACACTGTGAAAACTAGGCTGCGGCTATGGTGGAATCGTAGCCTGAGATCTTAGTATTTAAAATTACTGGATAAACTGGGAGAATGGAAATCCATTCTAAATTTACAGTGGTGATTTGTTAGATGATTTATGTATTATTAGGATAGGACTCTGTTGGTACTGTGCATTCACATGAAGGATATAACTAAAAGATTAGAGCTCGATAATGAGCTAAATATACAGTTCTGTTATAATGATTATGACTATAAGGAAAATAATGGAAGTTTAAGGAAAATAAAATACTACTTTGTTTAAGCTCGACCTCGAGCTAGGTATTGTTCTGTTTTTGTTTTCTTCTGTTTAAAAGTTAATAGCTAGGTCAAAGCTCTGCCGATGGTTTCTTGTTGTAGAAACTGGAGAGATAGGTTTTGATCGAACTCCATGGTCACGATTTTTGTTTAGTTAAATATTCAATTTGTTTTAGCTAAGACTCTGTCGAAAATAGTTAAACAGGTGAAAAGATATTACTATACTGTTGTTTTAGTTCAAGGTTGAGTCAAATAGGGTTCTGCTAGCCCTTTTGTATAACCAGACAATAACTAAGTAGATTTTCTGTTGAAATTTGGCACAATCATTTGTGTGACAAATAATAATTGTATATTTGTTAACTAGGGTTTATATCTTTATAAAGCTATTCTAAATATAGCTACAACTTATTTTGCAATACTATCTATGATAATAACAATACTGTAGTTTAAGTGGTTATATTTATTTCTGATCCTATGATTGTTTTAACGAGTTTTGTTTTCCAGAAAAAAATATTTACTGTACACTTAAACTATACTTATCTATTTAACTATTGTATTAAACCAAGTTTAAGAATTACATTAACATACTATTACTTACGATAATAACGGTGTATAGCAAGCAGTAATATTACCTTGACCGTAAGAGAATAATGATAATAGGGATTTGCTGAAACACAATATCTCTACAGAATCTATCTATTGCTACTCTGAGATACTATTTGACTAACTAACTACTCTTCAGACATATATAAATCAACTCATCATACATTTATTCTGAATTGACAACATAATGAAATAAATGGCAAAAACTGGTTCTAAAGACAACAACAACAATGGGAGGCTGTTCCTTCCTACCAACTTCTGGAGAGTACCCAGACAGCACTTCTCAGGACCCCCGAGCTTTCTCTGGTCTCCCTGGATGGAACTAGGTGCAACAAACAATTCTCTCAGCCCAAACAGCTACAATGGAACCAAGTTACTGCAGCATTCCTCTCAAAACAGCTTCCTTACTCTATGATTCCCTCTTCCTCAATCGGACACCTGAATAACATTCACCTGAATGTATTCTCCCTCCAAAACAATGTTGAACCCCCAGCTCAATTCATTGAGTACTATTTAAAAGATTTCCTTGGTCTTTGTTGGGTTGACTGTCATTAATGAGCTACCTGCTCAGATTCCACTTTCTTGGGGAATCATGACCCCAAATATAGGGAAGTTGCCACCTACAACTTAGGAAGTGTTTGAGGATGCTGCCACTTGTCTTTTGCCTGTCAACCTAGTTCCATCCACCAGTTTGACCAGTAACCTCTTTTAACATCTCTCCCATGCTGTTGTCTCCATAATTTATTTATTAATAATAAAATATTCTGATTTACATTCCATTTCTAGTGACTCTGTTGAGTCATCAATTCCTACTTAGCATTAAATTTAACATAATGTCTCAGGAATATAATAAAATAATTACTTTATTTTTACAAAATTGGGGTATGTGACATATACACCCCCTTAAAATGTAACATCGTCCTCGATGTTACTTATTCCTCATCCTCAGCCACCTGCTGGAATAGATTTGGGTATGCTTCCTGCATCTTACTTTCCAGTTCCCAGGTAGCTTCTTCAGGACTAAGGTGCTTCCATTGCACCTTCAGCTGTCCAATTGTGTGGTTCCACAGAGTAATTTCCCTCCTCCCGAGGATACAATCCAGTTCCACCAGAACTTCCCCTTCTGGTTCTACCTGTACAATGTTCCAATCAATAATATGAGTAGCATCATGAACATACTTTTTTAGAATGGAAATATGAAAAACATTGTGTACTTTTAAATTAGGTGGTAATGCTAGCTGATAAACAACTTGACCAATTCTAGATAAAATTTCAAACAGACCACAGTAACGTGGCGCTATTTTTGCACAACACCCCAGTATTAGGGAGATCTTCTTTGGTCTTACCTTGATGAACACATGTTCACCTACCTGGAACTCTTTAGGAGTTCTTTTCAAATCTGCTTGACTCTTTTGCCGATCCTGGGCAATCTTCAAATGTACCTACACTTGTTTCACAATCTGTTCCATTTCTTTTAATAATTCAGGACCTAACAGTAATTTGTCTACTGGATTATTCCAAGAGATAGGAGTGTTACATTTATGCCCATACAGAATTTCAAAAGGACTGAACTTAGCTGATGATTGATAACTGTTATTGTATGCAAATTCTGCTAAATATAAGTAATCCTCCCACTTACCTGGTTGGTCCTTAACATACATCCTTAGCAGATGTTCCAATACCTGATTAACTCTTTCCGTTTATCCGTCCGTCTGAGGATGGAAGGAAGTGATGAAATTCAGTGTGGTGTTTAATCCTTTAAACAAGGATTTTCAAAAATTTCCGGTGAATTTAGGATCCCTGTCTGAAATAATAACTTTTGGTACCCCACGTAACCTAAAAATCTATTTCAGAAATATATCAGCTATGTTTGCAGCCTTATAAGTGGTTTTAACAGGAATAAAGTGTGTTGATTTACTTAACTTATCTACTACCACCATAATTGAATCATTCTGATTTTGATTTCTAGGTAAACCGGTAATGAAATCTAAATTGATTATTTCCCATTTCTAACTGGGAATAGGCAAAGGTTGTAATAATCCCGCTGGATGTTGATGTTCTGTTTTTGCTTGTTGACAGTCCAAACATCTAGCTATATACTCAGCTGTTTCAGATTTCATACTAGGCCAAAAATAATCTTTCCTCAACATGGTGACAGTTTTCTGGTAGCCTGGATGCCCTGAGTAAGGGGTTTTATGAACTTTGTCCAGAATTAGCAGCTTAACTTTAGGTATATTTGGAACATACAGCCTGTCTTTAAACAATAAAAATCCATCTTCATTTAAACTATAACCCTTTATCAAACTTTCTGTAGGTTTTTCTTTAGCTATAGCTTGTAAATTTTGATAAACTTCATCCATTTTTGTCCCTTCAGCCAACTGTTCATTTAAATCAGAGGTAAAAGTGCTAATAGCTGATATAAAATTCAGCCTTGCATTTCTACTCAAAGCATCAGCCACCTTATTTTCCTTTCCTTTTATTTGCTGAATTTTGAAATCATATTCACTTAAGAAGGCCAACCATCTTGCTTGCCTTGCATTTAAGTTAGGCTGATCTAAAAGGTATTTCAGACCCTTATTATCATTCATTAAAGTAAACTTCCTGCCTATTAGGTGGTGTCGCCAAATCTTTAAAGCATGAATAACCGCAGCTAATTCTAAGTCATAAGTAGCATAATTCTTTTCATGAATTTTCAGCTTCCTAGACTCATAGGCAATGACATGTCCATCCCGTGTCAACATTCCACCTAGACCGTCATTACAAGCATCGGTGCAAACCACGAAATCCTTATTAGGATCTGCTATTCTTAGAATAGGCGCGGTTGTCAATAAGGTCTTTAATTTCTTAAAGCTTTCTTCACACTTAAGGTTCCAATCAATCTTCTTGCCTTTCTTTTGCAAAGAAGTGATTGGGTTGGCTATTGTTGAAAAACCTTCGATGAATCTCCGGTAATAACTGGTAATTCCCATGAAGGACCTAACATCTGTTACGTCTTTTGGTACTGGCCAATCCTCGATTTCCCGCATCTTTTCAGGATTGACTGAAATCCCTTCCTTGGTGACTACATGACCTAAATACTGGATTTCATCTTTGAAGAAGTCAAACTTACTAAACTTCGCAAAGATCTGCTACTCTCGTAGTTCTTGTAAGACTATCCGTAAATGTTCTTTATGCTCCTCTTCATTCTTAGAATAAATTAAAATGTCATTGATGAATACGACAACAAATTATCTAAGTATTTATGCATGATGTTATTCATTAGGCACATAAAGACGACTGGGGCATTAGTAAGCCCGAATGGCATTACGACAAATTCATAATGTCCATACCTCATTCTGAAAGTTGTCTTAAATATGTCCTCTTCTTTAATCCTCAGCTGATGCTAACCCGATATCAGGTCTATCTTAGAGAACACCGTAGCTCCATGTAGTTGATCAAATAGATCATCTATGAAAGGCAACGGATATCTGTTTTTAATTGTCATCTTGTTCAATTGACGGTAATCTATGCAAAGTCGCATAGTTCTGTCCTTCTTTTTAACAAAAATTATTGGTGCTCCCCAAGGGGACACACTGGGTCGAATGTAATTCTTATCTATTAACTCCTTTAACTGAGTTTTTAATTCGTTCAACTCCAAAATATTCATACGATACGAAGCTTTTGAACTGGGTACAGCACCTGGTACTAGTTCAATTGTGAAATATAATTCCCTCTTGGGAGGTAATCCTGGGATTTCCTCCATAAAAACATCCATAAATTCATTTACTACTGGAATATCCTCTACTGTTTTCTTGCTAATTTCAGACTTAACCGTCTCATCCGTAATAGTTCCAGCATAGGCTTTGCATCCTTTTCTGACTGCTCTTTTAAGTTGTAAAGCAGAAATCTGCCTTATTAGAGTTCTCCTAGGAATACCCTTAACCGTTATAGGTTGTTCATGTTTATTCACACATGTAAAAGTTTTGTCAAAACAGTTTAAAACTACCTTATCCTGTTCTAACCAGTCCATACCAATAAGTATGTCATATGAGCCAAGCGGCAAAATATTTAATTTAATAGTAGTCTTAAAATCATTCATATCTAGGACACATTCCTTAACATAACAGTTTACCTTTCTTTTTGCCCCAGTGGCTAGTTGTACTGACCAAGAATTATCAAACCTTTCAACAGTCAGATTACATTTTTCTACTAGCTGGGGTGAAATATAACTAAGACTAGCACCTGGATCTACTAAAATAGTTACAGGGATTTTGTTAATCATACCTCCTACTTCCACCATGGAAGTTTGATAGTCAGCTTGGAGGTTCTCCAATGCTGCATTGATTCGGGGCATAGTTCCTGCAAAGTCTCCAACAGTCATTTCATCTTGTATAGTATGAATATTGTTGTTTGGTTTCTTCTGATTTGGGCAAACTGAAGCATAGTGTGGGCCATTGCACTCCCAGCACTTAACAGGCTCTTTTCGTTCAAAATTTCTAGTGTAATTCCATGATTGTTAGAAGCCTCCTTGCTGCCCTTGAAATTGTTGGAATGATTTGCAGCTCCATTTTTGCTTCCCTGGAAGTTTTTACCATAAAAATGGCTTCCGTTCTTGTTACTCTTGAAATTTTTCTGGGGTACAAACTCCTTTTTCCTATACTCAAGCTGATTACTGTTCTTTCTAGCCTTCCAATTAGCTATCCGTTCTTTCTTTTTATTCTGTTCAAAACAGAAATTAGCCTTTCGCATAGCCTCTTCCAGAGTTTTGGGGTTATCATATTCAATTCTGTGCTTGATATGATATGGCAGGCAGCTAAGAAACCGTTGTATTTTAGGTTTCTCTTCAACAAAATACAGCACATATCTTAACAGACTTAAGAACTTACTATTTAATTCCTTCATAGTCATAGATCCTAGCTTTAGTTCATAAAATTATTTGGCCCTCTCTTCATAGTATTGTTTAGACAGAAACTTCTTTTTGAAATATCTTTTAAAGGTACTCCAATTGACCTCTTTTTCCTTAATCCCCTTGACCCTTTTCAAGTCCTGCCACCATATATCCGCCTTTCCAGAAAGGTTGTAGATGGCCATTCGTGCCTTCAGCTGATTTGAATGGTTGTAAATCTAGAAATATTTTCTCATCCCGGATAACCAGGATTCTGCCTCTTCTCCTGTTTCAGATTCTCCATTGAAAGTTGGAGGTTTTATTTTCTTGAATTCTCCAGATATTTCCTCATAAGGTCTGTACTTTTTCTTTCTGCTATACAACTCAGCCTCACTGCTGTCACTAGTAGTGTGATAGCTGTGTTGTTCCCTTCTTCCTTCAGATGATGAACTGCTGTCTGATTTGACTAGTTTCACCCTTTTAGACCCCTTTTGATGACTAGCCCCTTCAAATTCAGCTCTTTTGCTCCTTCCTTCTGTCTAAAATTTTTCTATCAATAATTGATTTAACTGCTCTTGAGTTTTCAGAATCCTTTAATTATCCTTCTTGACAGTTTCTATCTCAGTCTTTAAACCTTTTATGGTCTGCATCAATTCCGAGGAGTGAGCAATTACCTCCTCTATCACGGGTTCTTTGGACATTTGTCTTGTCTCAGTCTTTGGATTTTCCTCCTCGGCATATTCTCCTAGTTTCTCCATACCTGTCGGTTAGTTTCAGAAAAGGAAATGTTTCTGCTCTATATAAGTGAGAACAAAAACAAAGAAAATACAAAGTTAGTACATAAATTTTCTTGTCTATTATGGTTCTGCGGAAACTAGTTGGCCACATCCAGACCTAGTATTTGAACCATGCTCTGATAACACATGTCAAAACCCAAAAATTTCGAAAAATTTAAAATTTTTAAGATAGCAAATAATGTTATTAAATGCAATCATTTAACTGTTTTGATTTGTTAAAGTGCAAATAAATGTGTCTAAATGATCTGTTATTATCCTTAGATTTTTGTTATGAGTTTCTTTACTGCTGCTGATTGTTTTTCTGTTTTTCAACTGCAAGGGGGAATTGCCATGATGGACTGGCTTACTTAGCTTTCGAGCTAATGCAACAGATTTTTATTCTCTTACAGATATACAGGTAATGTCGGATCGCCGCAATAATCTTTAAAGCATCATAAGTCAATTTAGTTGTACCAAAATCATTCAGTGAAAAGCCTAGGCATGCTAACCAGGTTTATCAAGGTTTTTAAGGTAGAATACTTTCTGCATCATGCCCAGTTCAAAATTCAGTACATGTTTTGATTTACACTTTAGTTGTACAGATTGGGAGTAAAAGATATCACTATGTCTTGTCGATACCTATCTTCTATTGTTTAAAATTTAAGGAGTTGCCTTGTTTGAAATCTGCTTTTTGTTTTCATTATCATATTTGATTGAACTCGTTGTGTATTAAGGATAACACAGGTCTATTCTTTCTTAAGCTAATAACTATGAGTTGCATAATTTGATATCTACCAGTTAAAGTTCCATCATGAAGAAATAACAAGTTTTACTCATCTGTGCAATGCTATCTCAATATAGAATTGTCATTTATTTATGCCCTACATCTCTACAATAACTTAGAGAAATGATAGAGATATAGTATCTCTTATTCTTTCACCTTAGGCTAGGGTATAAATTTTAGTGACTGGTTTTCAATTAGCATTTGATTTACCTGATAACTACATCCTTGGAAATTTTTATAATAATTTATCATATGCTCTATGTTTGAAAACAGACTCCATGTTTAAATCTCGAATGCTATTGACCAAGCAAGTTTTTGTCAAATATAATACAATGTATTAAAGACATAATTCTAGGGTTTTGAATAATAGAATAATGATATGTGAATTATCCATTATGAAGAATCATATAATAACTTTATCAATATATATTATGAGTTTTTGTTTAGCATTAATGATAAGAATATCATCAAGATCTTTGAACTTTATTGTCATTAGCATGATTGTAATGATTGTAGGTCCAATTATTATTGTTCTCCAATACAATAATTGAAAGCATGTGTTAACAAGGGAATTTTGGCAAGTTTAAACTATGGTTTATTACATATTTGAATATCCTTAATATGATTTTAATTGATTGACAATAATTGTGATGTCCTCGTGGAACTATAGAGTTTCGACCCACTGTATGGAAATATTAAGCTGCTACGTGGTTCATCGAGAGCCAAGTGCTTGGTGATATAAAACATTGGACCTAACTCTACCTCGTCATTTTCCTTCGCCTTCGGGCTCGGGTCTTTCTCTGCTACATCTCCAGGTCTGAGCTTTGTTGTGGCACTGTTGATACAGCTCTCATACTATTATAGTTTCTTTGCTTAATGTTATCGTTTGGATGTCTTTAGAATTGGCTGTTGACAGCTATGAGTGAGTTATAAATCCTAGGGTTTATCCCTTGACTTCCTTTACTGGTCTGATCCTGGCATAAGGGTTTCGTTCAACTTGATTTGTCATGGCTTCCACCATAGAGTAAATCTTTTGCTTGTGTCAGTTGCTCATTCAGTGACGAGGAAGGTATGCTCGTGGTTGACTGGATAATTTCTAAGTTTGGAACCCCATTCGAGTTCGCTGGTAAGCAATAGATTCCATCGTTTTTCAGTTTTAAAAGAAAAGGGTTTAACAAAATCAAAGTCTGTAGCTGATACTACACTGTTGTTGCAGGTACTGGTAGAATCGTTAAGGTGTGAAAGACACAACCCTCAGCGCTTGGCTAATACCGGGTAAGCCTGGTTTCACCATGGCTTTTCCTCCTTGCTGGTTGTTGAGTGGTTAGGGTTTGGTTTTGGATAGAGCAACTTTGTGATGTATTTGAATACTACGGCTTCTGTCAGTGTTGTAACTATTTTCACCTCCTTTCGGTACTTAGGTTTTTATATAGAAGATATGTATTGTAAATTTTGAAGAGAACCAGGCTTATGAGCCTGTTCTGTAGGTGATGTTACGGCCTCGGGTGTTTAGGTTTTGTTACGACACTTCTTCAAAAGATTTATGGGTTAACTCCCAGGGTTGTAAAAATATATCTTAATATAAAGTGTTGTTTGTGTAAAGGCTTGTTTTATGTCTGCGTTTTTCCTTTAATTTGATTATATGTACAATCATAAGTAAATATTTAGTTTTTAAAACCTTTGTACACTAGGTTTGTGAACTCTGCTGTAGGTAGAATAAGGTTTAGCATTGGTTTCGCTCCTATGTTTCTCCTATGTAATCTAAGCTTTATAAAATGACTTGTTTCCGTCATTCTGTATGTTGGAGCCAGTGTATGGTGTGTGTTTTAAATTTCTAAATTTTATAAAAGCTTCTATTAATAAATGGCTACGGCCGTAGGTGAAAATCGTTGTAATGAATTTTCAATGTTTGGATGATATGTCTAAAAGTCTCCTGTAGGTTTCGAGCTAATGTATGTGGCATATATTTTCAACTTCATGTTTTTAAGATTTTCAACACTGTGAAAACTGGGCTGCGGCCGTGGTGGAATCGTGGCCTGAGATCTTAGTATTTAAAATTACTGGATAAACTGGGAGAATGGAAATCCATTCTAAATTTACAGTGGTAATTTGTTAGATGATTTATGTATTATTAGGATAGGACTCTGTCGGTACTGTGCATTCACATGAAGGATATAACTAAAAGATTAGAGCTCGACTATGATTTATGTATACAGTTCTGTTATAATGATTATGACTATAAGGAAAATAATGGAAGTTTAAGGAAAATAAAATACTACTTTGTTTAAGCTCGGCCTCGAGCTAGGTATTGTTCTGTTTTTGTTTTCTTATGTTTAATAGTTAATAGCTAGGTCAAAGCTCTACCGATGGTTTCTTGTTGTAGAAACTGGAGAGATAGGTTTTGATCGAACTCCACGGTCATGATTTTTGTTTAGTTAAATATTTGGTTTGTTTTAGCTAAGACTCTGTCGAAAATAGTTAAACAGGTGAAAAGATATTACTATACTATTGTTTTAGTTCAAGGTTGAGTCAAATAGGGTTCTGCTAGCCCTTTTGTATAATCAGACAATAACTAAGTAGATTTTCTGTTGAAATTTGGCACAATCATTTGTGTGACAAATAATAATTGTATATTTGTTAACTAGGGTTTATATCTTTATAAAGATATTCTAAATATAGCTACAACTTCTTCTGCAATACTATCTATGATAATAACAATACTGTAGTTTAAGTGGTTTATATATATTTTTGATCCTATGATTGTTTTAACGAGTTTTGTTTTCCAGAAAAAAATATTTACTGTACACTTAAACTATACTTATCTATTTAACTAGTGTATTAAACCAGGTTTAAGAATTACATTAACATACTATTAATTACGATAATAACGATGTATAGCAAGCAGTAATAATACCTTGACCGTAAGATAATAATGATAATAGGGATTTGCTGAAACACAATATCTCTACAGAATCTATCTATTGCTACTCTGAGATACTATTTGACTAACTACCTACTCTTCAGACATATATAAATCAACTCATCATACATTTATTCTGAATTGAGAACATAAGGAAATAAATAGTAGAACCTGGTTCTGGAGACAACAACAACAATGGGAGGCTGTTCGTCCCTACCAATTCTTGGAGACTGCCCATATAGCACTTTTCAGGACCCCCGAGCTCGCTCTGGTCTCCCTGGCTGGAACTAGGTGCAGCAAACAATTCTCTCAGCCCAAATAGCTAGAATGGAACCAAGTTACTGCAACATTCCTCTCAAAACAGCTTCCTTACTGTATGATTCCCTCTTCCTCAATGGGACTCCTGAATAACATTCACCTGAATGTATTCTCCCTCCAGAACAATGTTGAACCCCCAGCTCAGTTCATTGAGTACTATTTAAAAGATTGCCTAGGTCTTTGTTGGGTTAACTGTCATTAATGAGCCACCTACTCAGATTCCACTTTCTTGGGGAATCATGACCCCAAATATAGGGAAGTTGCCACCTGCAACTTAAGAAGTGTTTGAGGATGCTGCCACTTGTCTTTTGCCTGTCCACCTAGTTCCATCCACCAGTTTGACCAGTAACCTCTTTTAACAGCTCTCCCATGCTGTTGTCTCCATAATTTATTTATTAATAATAAAATATTCTAATTTACATTCCATTTCTAGTGACTCTGTTGAGTCATCAATTCCTACTTAGTATTAAATTTAACATAATGTCTCAGGAATATAATAAAATAATTACATTATTTTTACAAAATTGGGGTATGTGACATATACACCCCCTTAAAATGTAACATCATCCTCGATGTTACTTATTTCTCATCCTCAGCCACCTGCTGGAAAAGATTTGGGTATGCTTCCCGCATCTTACTTTCCAGTTCCAAGGTAGCTTCTTCAGGACTAAGGTACTTCCATTGCACCTTCAGCTGTCCAATTGTGCGGTTCTGCAGAGTAATTTCCCTCCTCCCGAGGATACAATCCAGTTCCACCAGAACTTCCCCTTCTGGTTCTACCTGTACAGTGTTCCAATCAATAACATGAGTAGCATCATGAACATACTTTTTTAGAATGGAAATATAAAAAACTTTGTGTGCTTTTAAATTAGGTGGTAATGCTACCTGATAAGCAACTTGACCAATTCTAGATAAAATTTCAAACGGACTACAGTAACGTGGCGCTAATTTTGCACAACTCCCCAGTCTTAGAGAGCTCTTCTTTGGTCCTACCTTGATGAACACATGTTCACCTACCTGGAACTCTTTAGGAGTTCTTTTCAAATCTGCTTGACTCTTTTGCCGATCTTGGGCAATCTTCAAATTTACCTGCACTTGTTTCACAATCTGCTCCATTTCTTTTAATAATTCAGGACCTAACACCAATCTGTCTACTGGATTATTCCAAGAGATAGGAGTGTTACATTTACACCCATCCTGAATTTCAAAAGGACTGAACTTAGCTGATGATTGATAACTGTTATTGTATGCAAATTCTGCTAAATATAAGTAATCCTCCCACTTACCTGGTTGGTCCTTAACATACATCCTTAGCAAATGTCCCAATACCTGATTAACTCTTTCCGTTTGTCTGTCCATCTGAGGATGGAAGGAAGTGCTGAAATTCAGTGTGGTGTTTAATCCTTTAAACAAGGATTTCCATAAATTTTCGGTGAATTTAGGATCCCTGCCTGAAATAATAACTTTTGGAACCCCATGTAACCTAAAAATCTGTTTCAGAAATATATCATATATGTTTGCAGCCTTATAAGTGGTTTTAACAGGAATAAAGTGTGATGATTTACTTAACTTATCTACTACCACCATAATTGAATCATTTTGATTTTGATTACTTGGTAAACCGGTAATGAAATCTAAACTGATTATTTCCCATTTCCAACTGGGAATAGGCAAAGGTTGTAATAATCCCGCTGGATGTTGATGTTCTGTTTTTACTTGTTGACGGTCCAAACATCTAACTATATACTCAGCTATTTCAGATTTCATACTAGGCAAAAAATAATCTTTCCTCAACATGGTGACAGTTTTCTGGTAGCCTAGATGCCCTGAGTAAGGGGTTTTATGAACTTCGTCCAAAATTAACAGCTTAACTTTAGGTATATTTGGAACATACAGCCTGTCTTTAAACAATAAAAATCCATCTTCATTTAAACTATAACCCTTTATCAAACTTTCTGTAGGTTTTTCTTTCATTGTAACTTGTAAATTTTGATAAACTTCATCCAATTTTGTCCCTTCAGCCAGCTGTTCATTTAAATCAGAGGTAAAAGTGCTAATAGCTGATATAAAATTCAGCCTTGCATTTCTGCTCAAAGCATCAACCACCTTATTTTCCTTTCCTTTTATGTGCTGAATTTCGAAATCATATTCACTTAAGAAGGCCAACCATCTCACTTGCCTTGCATTTAAGTTAGGCTGATCTAAAAGGTATTTCAGACCCTTATTATCAGTCATTAAAGTAAATTTCCTGCCTATTAGGTGGTGTCGCCACATCTTTAAAGCATGAATAACTGCAGCTAATTCTAAGTCATAAGTAGCATAATTCGTTTCATGAATTTTCAGCTTCCTGGACTCATAGGCAATGACATGTCCATCCTGAGTCAACACTCCACCTAGACCATCATTACAAGAGTCGATGCGAACCACGAAATTCTTATTAGGATCTACTATTCTTAGAATAGGCGCAGTTGTCAATAAGGTCTTTAATTTCTTAAAGTTTTCTTCACACTTCAGGTTCCAATCAAAATTCTTGCCTTTCTTTTATAAAGAAGTGATTGGGTTGGCTATTGTTGAAAAACCTTCGATGAATCTCCGGTAATAACCGGTAATTCCCATGAAGGACCTAACATCTGTTACGTCTTTTGGTACTGGCCAATCCTCGATTGCCCGGATCTTTTCAGGATCGACTGATTTCATCTTTGAAGAAGTCACACTTACTGAACTTCGCAAAGAGCTGCTGCTCTCGTAGTTCTTGTAAGACTATCCGTAAATGTTCTTTATGCTCCTCTTCATTCTTAGAATAAATTAAAATGTCATCGATGAATACGACAACAAATTTATCTAAGTATTTATGCATGATGTTATTCATTAGGCACATAAAGACTGTTGGGGCATTAGTAAGCCCGAATGGCATTACGACAAATTCATAATGTCCATACCTCGTTCTGAAAGCTGTCTTAAATATGTCCTCTTCTTTAATCCTCAGCTGATGCTAACCCGATCTAAGGTCTATCTTAGAGAACACCGTAGCTCCACGTAGTTGATCAAACAGATCATTTATATGAGGCAACGGATATCTGTTTTTAATTGTCATGTTGTTCAGTTGACGGTAATCTATGCAAAGTCGCATAGTTCCGTCCTTCTTTTTAACAAAAATTACTGATGCTCCTCAAGGGGACACACTAGGTCGAATGTAATTCTTATCTATTAACTCCTTTAACTGAGTTTTTAATTCGTTCAACTCAGAAATATTCATACGATACAGAGCTTTTGAACTGGGTACAACACCTGGTACTAGTTCAATTGTGAAATCTAATTCCCTCTTGGGAGGTAATCCTGGGATTTCCTCCGGAAAAATATCCATAAATTCATTTACTACTGGAATATCCTCTATTGTTTTCTTGCTAATTTCAGACTTAACTGTCTCATCTGTAATAGTTACAGCATAGGCTTTGCATCCTTTTCTGACTGCTCTTTTAAGTTGTAAAGCAGAAATATGCATGATTACAGTTCTCCTAGGAATACCCTTAACCGTTACAGGCTGTTCATGTTTATTCACACATGTAAAAGTTTTGTCAAAACAGTTTAAAACTACCTTATGCTGTTCCATCCTGTCCATACCGATAAGTATGTCATATGAGCCAAGCGGCAAAATATTTAATTTAACAGTAGTCTTAAAATCATTCATATCTAGGACACATTCCTTAACATAACAGTTTACCTTTCTTTTTGCCCCAGTGGCTAGTTGTACTGACCAAGAATTATCAAACCTTGCAACAGTCAGATTACATTTTTCTACTAGCTCGGGTGAAATATAACTAAGACTAGCACCTGGATCTACTAAAATAGTTACAGGGATTTTGTTAATCATACCTCCTACTTCCACCATGGAAGTTTGATAGTCAGCTTGGCGGTTCTCCAATGCTGCATTGATTCGGGGCATAGTTCCTGCAAAGTCTCCAACAGTCATTTCATCTTGTATAGTATGAATATTGTTGTTTGGTTTCTTCTGATTTGGGCAAACTGAAGCATAGTGTGGGCCATTGCACTCCCAGCACTTAACAGGCTCTTTTCGTTCAAAATTCTTAGTGTAATTTCCATGATTGTTAGAAGCCTCCTTGCTGCCCTTGAAATTGTTGGAATGATTTGTAGCTCCATTTTTGCTTCCCTAGAAGTTTTTACCATAAAAATGGTTTCCGTTCTTGTTACTCTTGAAATTTTTCTGGGGTACAAACTCCTTTTTCCTATACTCAAGCTGATTACTGTTCTTTTTAGCCCTCCAATTAGCTATCCGTTCTTTCTTTTTTTTCTGTTCAAAACAGAAATTAGCCTTTCGCGTAGCCTGTTCCAGAGTTTTGGGGTTATCATATTCAATTCTGTCCTTGATATGATATGGCAGGAAGCTCAGAAACCGCTGTATTTTAGGTTTCTCTTCAACAAAATATGGTACATATCTTAACAGACTTAAGAACTTACTATTTAATTCCTTCATAGTCATAGATCCTAGCTTTAGTTCATAAAATTCCTTGGCCCTCTCTTCATATTATTGTTCAGACAGAAACTTCTTTTTGAAATATCTTTTAAAGGTACTCCAATTGACCTCTTTTTCCTTAATCCCCTTGACCCTTTTCAAGTCCTGCCACCATATATCCGCCTTTTCAGAAAGGTTGTAGATGGCCATTCGTGCCTTCAGCTGATTTGAATAGTTGTAAATCTTGAAATATTTTCTCATCCCGGATAACCAGGATTCTACCTCTTCTCCTGTTTCAGATTCTCCATTGAAAGTTGGAGGTTTTATTTTCTTGAATTCTCCAGATATTTCCTCATAAGGTCTGTACTTTTTCTTTCTTCTATACAACTCAGCCTCACTGCTGTCACTAGTAGTGTGATAGCTGTGTTGTTCCCTTCCTTCAGATGATGAACTGCTGTCTGATTTGACTAGTTTCACCCTTTTAGACCCCTTTTGATGACTAGCCCCTTCAGATTCAGCTCTTTTGCTCCTTCCTTCTATCTAAAATTTTTCTATCAATAATTGATTTAACTGCTCCTGAGTTTTCAGAATCCTTTCATTATCCTTCTTGACAGTTTCTATCTCAGTCATTAAACCTTTTATGGTCTGCATCAATTCCGAGGAGTGAGCAATTACCTCCTCTATCACAGGTTCTCTAGACATTTGTCTTGTCTCAGTGTTTGGAGTTTCCTCCTCAACATATTCTCCTAGTTTCTCCATACATGTCTCTTAGTTTCAGAAAAGGAAATGTTTCTGCTCTGTATAAGTGAGAACAAAAACAAAGAAAATACAAAGTTAGTACATAAATTTTCTTGTCTTTTATGGTTCTGCGGAAACTAGTTGGCCACATCCAGACCTAGTATTTGAACCATGCTCTGATACCACATGTCAAAACCCAAAAATTTTGAAAAATTTAAAATTTTTAAGATAGCAAATAATGTTATTAAATGCAATCATTTAACTGTTTTGATTTGTTAAAGTGAAAATAAACGTGTCTAAATGATCTGTTATTATACTTATATTTTTGTTATGAGTTTCTTTACTACTGCTGATTGTTTTTCTGTTTTTCAATCGCTAGGGGGAATTGCCATGATGGACTGGCTTACTTAGCTTTCGAGCTAATGCAATAGATTTTTCTTCTCTTACAAATATACAGGTAATGTCGGATCGCCGAAATAATCTTTAAAGCATCATAAGTCAATTTAGCTGTACCAAAATCATTCAGTGAAAAGCCTAGGCATGCTAACCAGGTTTATCAAGCTTTTAAAGGTAGAATACTTTTTGCATCATGCCCAGTTCAAAATTCAGTACATGTTTTGATTTACACTTTAGCTGTACAGATTGGGAGTTAAAGATATCACTAGATCTTGTCGATACCTATCTTCTATTGTTTAAAATTTAAGGAGTTGCCTTGTTTGAAATCTGCTTTTTGTTTTCATTATCATATTTGATTGAACTCGTTGTGTATTAAGGATAACAAAGGTCTATTCTTTCTTAAGCCAATAACTATGAGTTGCATAATTTGATATCTACCAGTTAAAGTTCCATCATGAAGAAATAGCAAGTTTTACTCATCTGTGCAATGCTATCTGAATATAGAATCGTCATTTATTTATGCCCGACATCTCTACAATAACTTAGAGAAATGAGAGAGATATAGTATCTCTTATTCTTTCACCTTAGGCTAGGGTATAAATTTTAGTGACCGGTTTGCAATTAGCATTTGATTTACCTGATAACTAACTCCTTGGAAATTTTTATAATAATTTATCATATGCTCTTTGTTTGAAAACAGACTCCATGTTTAAATCTCCAATGCTATTGACCAAGCAAGTTTTTGTCAAATATAATACAATGTATTAAAGACATCATTCTACGGTTTTGAATATTAGAAGAATGATATGTGAATTATCCATTATGAAGAATCATATAAAAACTTTATCAATGTATATTATGAGTTTTTGTTTAGCATTAATGATAAGAATATCATCGAGATCTTTGAACATTATTGTCATTAGCATGATTGTAATGATTGTAGGTCCAATTATTATTGTTCTCCAGTACAATAATCGAAAGCATGTGTTAACAAGGGAATTTTGGCAAGTTTAAACTATGGTTTATTACCATATTTGGATATCCTTAATATGATTTTAATTGATTGACAATAATTGTGATGTCCTCGTGGAACTATAGAGTTTCGACCCACTGTATGGAAATATTAAGCTGCTACGTGGTTAATCGAGAGCCAAGTGCTTGGTGATATAAAACATTGGACCTAACCCTACCTCGTCATTTTCCTTCTCCTTTCGGCTCTGGTCTTTCTCTGCTACATCTCCATGTCTGAGCTTTGTTGTGGCGCTGTTGATACAGCTCTCAGACTATTACAGTTTCTTTGCCTAATGTTATCATTTGGAAGTCTTTAGAATTGGCTGTTGACAGCTATGAGTGAGTTATAAAGCCTAGGGTTTATCCCTTGACTTCCTTTACTGGTCTAGTCCTGGCATAAGGGTTTCGTTCAACTTGATTTGTCACGGCTTCCACCATAGAGTAAATCTTTTGCTTTTGTCAGTTGCTCATTCAGTGATGAGGAAGGTATGCTCGTGGTTGACTGGATAATTTCTAAGTTTGGAACCCCATTCGAGTTCGTTGGTAAGCAATAGACATTCCATCGTTTTTCAGTTTTAAAAGAAAAGGGTTTAACAAAATCAAAGTCTGTAGCTGATACTACACTGTTGTTGCAGGTACTGGTAGAATCGTTAAGGTGTGAAAGACACAACCCTCAGCGCTTGGCTAATACCGGGTAAGCCTGGTTTCACAATGGCTTTTCCTCCTTGCTGGTTGTTGAGTGGTTAGGGTTTGGGTTTGGATATAGCAACTCTGTGATGTGTTTGAATACTACGGCTTCTGTCGGTGTTGTAACTATTTTAACTTCCTTTCGGTACTTAGGTTTTTATATAGAAGATATGTATTGTAAATTTTGAAGAGAACCAAGCTTATGAGCCTGTTCTGTAGGTGATGTTACGGCCTCGGGTGTTTAGGTTTTGTTACAACACTTCTTCAAAAGATTTATGGGTTAACTCCCAGGGTTGTAAAAATATATCTTAATATAAAGTGTTGTTTGTATAAAGGATTGTTTTATGTTTGCGTTTTTCCTTGAATTCGATTATATGTACAATCATAAGTAAATCTTTAGTTTTTAAAACCTTTGTACACTAGGTTTGTGAACTCTGCTGTAGGTAGAATAAGGTTTAGCATTGGTTTCGCTCCTACGTTTCTCCTGTGTAATATAAGCTTTATAAAATGACTTGTTTCCGTCATTCTGTATGTTGGATCCGGTGTATGGTTTGTGTTTTAAATTTCTAAATTTTATAAAAGCTTCTATTAATAAATGGCTACGGCCGTAGGTGAAAATCGTTGTAATGAATTTTCAATGTTTGGATGATACGTCTAAAAGTCTCCTGTAGGTTTTGAGCTGATGTATGTGGCATATATTTTCAACTTCATGTTTTTAAGATTTTCAACACTGTGAAAACTGGGCTATAGCCGTGGTGGAATCGTGGCCTAGATCTTAGTATTTAAAATTACTGGATAAACTGGGAGAATGGAAATCCATTCTAAATTTACAGTGATGATTTGTTAGATGATTTATGTATTATTAGGATAGGACTCTGTCGGTACTGTGAATTCACATGAAGGATATAACTAAAAGATTAGAGCTCGATAATGAGCTAAATATACAGTTCTGTTATAATGATTATGACTATAAGGAAAATAATGGAAGTTTAAGGAAAATAAAATACTACTTTGTTTAAGCTCGGCCTCGAGCTAGGTATTGTTCTGTTTTTGTTTTCTTATGTTTAAAAGTTAATAGCTAGGTCAAAGCTCTGTCGATGGTTTCTTGTTGTAGAAACTGGAGAGATAAGTTTTGATCGAACTCCACGGTCACGATTTTTGTTTAGTTAAATATTCGGTTTGTTTTAGCTAAGACTCTGTCGAAAATAGTTAAACAGGTGAAAAGATATTACTATACTGTTGTTTTAGTTCAAGGTTGAGTCAAATAGGGTTCTGCTAGCCCTTTTGTATAATCAGACAATAACTAAGTAGATTTTCTGTTGAAATTTGGCACAATCATTTGTGTGACAAATAATAATTGTATATTTGTTAACTAGGGTTTATATCTTTATAAAGCTATTCTAAATATAGCTACAACTTCTTCTGCAATACTATCTATGATAATAACAATACTGTAGTTTAAGTGGTTATATTTATTTCTGATCCTATGATTGTTTTAACGATTTTTGTTTTCCAGGAAAAAAATATTTACTGTACACTTAAACTATACTTATCTATTTAACTATTGTATTAAACCAGGTTTAAGAATTACATTAACATACTATTACTTACGATAATAATGGTGTATAGCAAGCAGTAATAATACCTTGACCGTAAGATAATAATGATAATAGGGATTTGCTGAAACACAATATCTCTACAGAATCTATCTATTGCTACTCTGAGATACTATTTGACTAACTACCTACTCTTCAGACATATATAAATCAACTCATCATACATTTATTATGAATTGACAACATAAGGAAATAAATGGCAGAACCTGGTTCTGGAGACAACAACAGCAATGGGAGGATGTTCCTCCCTACCAACTCCTGGAGAGTGCCCAGACAGCACTTCTTAGGACCCCCGAGCTTTCTCTGGTCTCCCTGGCTGGAACTAGGTGCAGCAAATAATTCTCTCATCCCAAACAACTACAATGGAACCAAGTTACTGCAACATTTCTCTCAAAACAGCTTCCTTACTATATGATTCCCTCTTCCTCAATGGGACTCCTGAATAACATTCACCTGAATGTATTCTCCCTCCAGAACAATGTTGAACCCCCAGCTCATTTCATCGAGTACTATTTAAAAGATTGCCTAGGTCTTTGTTGGGTTAACTGTCATTAATGAGCCACCTGCTCAGATTCCACTTTCTTGGGGAATCATGACCCCAAATATAGGGAAGTTGCCACCTGCAACTTAGGAAGTGTTTGAGGATGCTGCCACTTGTCTTGTGCCTGTCCACCTAGTTCCATCCACTAGTTTGACCAGTAACCTCTTTTAACAGCTCTCCCATGCTGTTGTCTCCATAATTAATTTATTAATAATAAAATATTCTAATTTACATTCCATTTCTAGTGACTCTGCTGAGTCATCAATTCCTACTTAGCATTAAATTTAACATAATGTCTCAGGAATATAATAAAATAATTACATTATTTTTACAAAATTGGGGTATGTGACATGTCCCTTTGATCTTGATAAGTAATTAAGAATTCTCAAATATTTCTGCGCTAATACGGGTATGACTGTTAACACCAACAAGACTAAAGTTATAATTATAAAATCTACGAAAGATGCCTACGCTAATTTTATATATGGAAATAGAAATTTGGAGGAAGTGACTTCTTACAAGTATCTCAGAATTGATATTCATCACAAGCTCAATTGGAACTATAGCATCGAGAAAATGATTAATGGAGGGTGCAAAGCTTATTTTCGTCTTGAAAATAATTGTAAATAAGCCAATCTAGTAATGTGAGACAAAAATAAGTTCCTCTTTGAAACTCTTTCCATCCCCATTATCTTTTATGGTTGTGAAGTATGGGGTTGCAACATTTCTAGAGAATCTTGAAGGAAGATTGAGCAAATCCAGAAGCAATTTATAACTTATAACCTCAAAATTAAAAGAAATATGTATTATCCTATTCTCCACATAGAAGTGGGTCTTTTCCCATTGAGAGCATGGCTATGACTAGGCACTTGATATACAAGCACAGCATAAATAACATGGGAAATGAAAGACTTCCTAAAATTTATTTAAAATCAAGTCAAAACCAATTACACCTCAAGCGAGGTTGGTGTAAAGACACCATGGCTTGGTTAAACCATTGGGGCATTGACAAAAATGACACTTTGCATAATATAGATAATGTAAAAACTATTATTACATTTAAGTTTAAAGAGAAACTGTGGTGCAAGGAAAATTTAGAGGTTAAAAGAAAATTAAGATATTATAAAGAGGCCATTAACCCTAATTTGGAATATGAGAAGTGTCTTTCGGTAGTAACTAGTTCAAAGAAGAAAATTAATATAACATTGGAACAAACTCGGGCTTTGATCTATTTCTAAAACACCATGGGTTTGTCATCCTTGTGAGTCTATGAGCATTGAGGATCACTTTCTCTTAGAGTGCCTAGTTTACACCCACATTACATATGAATTTCATAGTATTTGCTACAATACAAACCTTTCTAACCTCCTAAATTGCCAAAATTATAGTGAGCTCAGAAATTTTCTAGCCAAGCTTTTTTGGCATAAAAATAAAACTTTAAAGCAAACCAAATACCCTTATTAAAATCCCATAAACCAAAGTTGGTTTCACTAAACATTAATTATCATTATCATTATTAATTATAAGGAGAAGATCATTTTCATTACAAACACAAATCTTAAAAAAAAAAATTTAAACATAAAAATATATATAATATAAAAAATAGGTTTTTTTTACAAACCTATATTTAAAATTTAAACATTTTATTGGTATTATTTGATGTTCCTTTTCCTTACTTTAAGTAGGTATATTAATATAATAACTTTTTTATTCTATATCGTTTTTTATTCTATGTTGTGAATCATTGGTGAGTTAGTTTTTTCCCAAGTACATACTATGTAAATAACTTTGCTACTTATTTTAATTGGTTTTTGTATTTTAGTTTTAAATAACATAAGTTTAATCTATTCTTATATATAAAGATAAATCATTTTTAAAATTTTAATAAAAAATAACTATTATACAATCTTGCTACTAATTTCACTTACTGATATAAAATTCACTGTTGCCACATAATCAAATACATAGGACACACAAGGTAAAGACTCTATTTTTCTTCTCTAAAAAAACTACCACAATTATAAAATTCACTTATAAATAATGTTATGTTGCCACATAATCAAATACATAGGGCACACAAGGAAAAAGCTCTAATTTTCTTCCCCAAAAAAACTACCACAATTAATTTGACGCTACTAAAAGAGTAAAAAATTATACAACCTCAAAAATATATAAAATTAGTTGCAATTTGATTCGTAATCACATTGATATATATTTTTATTTTAGAATTTGAGACTTATGTTTCTCTTAGATTACATGAACATGAGACAAGCTTATTCTCCACATTAATTCTATGTTAGTCATTCTAAATTTAAAATAAACAATTATAAAAAAAATATAAAAAATAACAAGTTTCAGATTTCATCCAATTAAATAACAAATCTAATATCTACCAAATAAAAGAAAAACATATAACAAATCTAATATCCACCCAGTAAAAGAAAAACATACTAAATCTATTATCGATTCAGTAAAAGAAAAACATACTACTAGCGTGAACTTGACTGTCCAGCTGAACAACAGTGGCAATCGAATTTTTAACCCAAAAACGTGTTAGCTGTTGCTGGTTCTTCTTTCCGAAGGACGGATGACTTGATGACTTGTACAAAAAGTTGACAATTTTTATTCACAGTTTCATATGGATAAATTGGTAACAAACAAACTTCCTAATAACTGCGCAATGTTTCATTTGAGCCCCTTCAGTCAAAGGGAATCTATACAATTGACCAATATAGAGGTTTAGTTGCATGACGTTATAAGGCATCAACCGTCACAACTATGAAATGTTTCACACCATCATGTGTAATTGGCAATGTGATGGGCGATGTGTCAACCATCTTAGGACAATAGTGTTGATGGATGCATCAAAGGTATTTGGTTTGGTGGAGCCGGGACAAGACCTTTGGGCACTGTCAAGGATTGGGCCAGATGGGCGACAAATGGGCGATAGATTGGGCAATCAGTTGTTCAACTGTTGTTTGCTTGGGGAGGCAATGGCTTACCATTGTCTAGGGTTTGGTGGTGATGGTGTAGCATCGTCTATGGTGAAACGAACACTTGACATTCCGTAAACTCTAAGGTGCTTAACTTGGGTTTAGTCAAAACATTTCGGTGAGACATAGTTTATGTGATACCTGCAGTTGATGGTCATATCCAACTGAGACATAGTTTATGTGATACCTACAGTTGATGGTCATACCCAACTAGCAAAATCACGTTGGTGCCACACAATGACTAAGCTTTTGGATGATATTCGATGATCAAGAAATAAAACATATCTAATCCCATGATAAATATGAAAATATGTAAAATATAGTCATACCCAACTAACAAAATCACGTCTATTATAAAAGCATACATCATTTATAAAAAAATACCAAATATAAAAATAACGTCTATTATGATATTAACTTTTACTCACTTTTCACTCACCAAGCAACTTTTTATTACGTGATAGACTGAATCGCCTCTCACCAACTACGAGTGTTCAGGTATTCTCGCCTTTCGCCACCGACAAATGAAGAACCACTTCCAATATATTAACTTGTATTCACTTTGTACGTCCAAAGTAAGAAGTTTATTTTATTTTAAAAGCTTATTGTATTGGGAATAAGAGTTGATAATTGTTTGTGCGGGCCTTAGATCAAACTAAGTTCAATGTATTTGGAACAAGAGATGAGAATTATTTGAAGTTTAGTCCATGCCTTAAATCAAGCTTCAGATCTTATTAAAATGCCGAGATAGTAAGCACGAAATTATTTTGAAAGTTAATTTTATTTAGAGCCAGAGTTGAAAGCGATGTGAGATTTAGTCCATGTTTTAAATATAGTGCGAGAACTTTTATGAAAAGGAAAATTATTTAAAGGTTCATTTTATTTAAAACCAACATAGATTTATCTTAAATTCATATCTATCAAGCATCGAGAGAGATCCAATTACTTGAGGTGTATTTCTTTTTTTTAATTTAAACTCAATAAATTTGATATCTCTTGATTGATAGACCCGGGTTTAAGTTTTAAGTTTTTATTTCATAAATGAACATCGAGTTTTTAATTACTTTTCATAATATTTTATTTTATGAGCCAACATGGATTTTTTTTAAATACTTTCATTAATTTTTTATTTTATGAGCCGACATGAATTTATTAATGGCCGACATAATATAATTTAAATTACTTTTTACTCTATTTTTTTACTCGTGTAACGTTACTGGATAAATGTTACAACATCTCCCTCATACTCATGTGTAACGTTACATCCACACACGGTACAACATCTCCCCCATACTGGGCTGTAGAGCACTTCATTTCACTCGATGCAACCAGAGTCAAAAGCTACGTGAAATTTAAGCCATGTTTTAAATATAGTGTGACTTTTATGATTAAAATAATAAGAAATCACTTAGATTCAATATGTTATTTTTTTCAGTTTATTATAGCATTGTATTTTATTTTGTAGAAACGTGAATGCAAAGACATTTGCTTTGTTACATTATAATTGTTTCAAGGTTGGTTCATTTTTATATACATTACGAGAGTTTGTAGTTTATTTATGTTGGTATAAAAAATGATAGATAAATTTTGGTGGTTGTGTTAGTTGGAGAAGAATTAGTAGATTTCCAAATTAAAATATCAATATTATTATTATTAAAATAACTATAATATTTTATTATGTTTGACTATTGTTGATTATGGTGAATAATTGTTTACCATGTTTGAATATAGTTGACAATTGTTTGACAATGATTTCGTCATGTTTTCCCATGGTTACATATATTTGACTATAGTTGACAATATTAGACTATGGTTGACCATGCTGGACTATGCTTTATTATGCTATAGAAGGGATGATTATGTTTGAGTATGGTGATCTATAGCTAAACAAGGTTTACCATCATTGACTTTGGTTGACTATGGATGCCTTTGGTTGGCCATGCTTGACATGTTTGAATGTGGTTAACTATGGCTACTTATGGTTATCCATGGTTACAAGATGGCTCACCATAGTATTCTTTAGGTAACTATGGTTGACAATGGTTAACTATACTTGATGATGGTTGACTAAGTTTGACAATTGTTAACGATAGTTAACCATTTTTTGACCATATGTTACCAAGGTGTAATAAGGTTGAAAAGACATTGGCCAAGAGTGAAAAGGGTTGACTATGGTACGCTATGTTTGGTTAGTGTTGACCATGTATGGGCATGTTTGACTATGATTTACCATGTTTGATTATGATTCTCCATGTTTGATCAAGGCTAACTAAGGGTGAGAATGGTTGTCATAAGTGATATGGTTGACTATGTTTAGCTATGGTTGACCATGTTTGACTATGGTTTATTATGCTTAGATGAGTGAATATGGTATATGATTGTGTTTGACGATGCACAAAATATGGTTGGACATGTATGATTATGAGTCGCCATGTTTAACTATGGCTAGTCATGATTGAGGATGGTTAAATTTGGTTGACTATGTTTGAATATTGATGACTTTGGTTAACCATGGTTGACTATGGTTGATCATGGCTGATTATGTTTGACCATGTTTGAATATGGTTGACTTAAGTTAACCATGGTTGATAATATAATTATTTCATATTATGATATTGAAAAAGTAGATAAAATGGTTATTTTATAGTATGACATATGTCACATCATGAATCTCATTAAGGGTTATGTCACATGTGATATTCCTCAAGGGTTATGTAGGATTGTGACATTCCTCAATGGTCATGTTGCATTGAGACATCCATAGGTTTAATTAAGTGGAATTTATGTGTTCTTCAATTGTTACATCTAATTCTGACATTCATCTTAGTTGACTAATGTGGGATTTTTATGTTTCTCAATAGTTATGTCAACTAAGACATTCCTCAATGGTTATGACCCATAACAATATTAATTATGTGCTTATGTTGAACTGCAACAATCAACAATAGTTATGTCATGTTGAGTTAATAATGATTATGTTACATTGTGAATTTCATTATGAGTTGTATCATAGTGTGAAATTCATCAAAGGTTATGTTTCTTTGCGACATTTTTCAAGGCTTATGCTTCCTCGCACATTGTTACACTCATCTTTGTTGAGTTACAAAAAATTATATGTCCCTCAATGTTTGTGTCCTATTAAGACATTCATCTTTGATGACTTATATGGAATTTATATTACCCTCATTGATTATGTAGCAATGAAATGTTCCTTAAGGGTTATGTTATACTAAGATGTTCTTCAAGGGTTACATCGCATGTGATGTTTCTCAATGGTTATGTTGGACTTAGGAATTCCCTAATGGTTAGGTTTCATTGCGATGCTCATCAATCATATCGCAATGATCCTCCAGTGTTAAGTCATATTGAGATAATCCTCCAAGTTTATGTTGGATTGTAACATTCCTCTATGTTGGATTGAGATATCCTCCAATGGTTACATTGCATTCTGTCATTCATCTTTGTTTACTTATATTAAAATGATTATGAAGTCTTGTGGCATTTATTAATGTATATGTTGCATTGTCGCTTTCATTAAGGATTATGTCACATTGCATCATATATCAACTTGATTATAATGATTTGCAACATTCCTCAATAGTTATGTCACAATATGACATAAACCTTAGTTGAGTTATGTGGAATTTTAAATTTCTTCAATGGTATGGCCACACTGAGACATTCCTCAAGGATTTCTCCATATTATCCCATTCATTTTTCCATCTAATAAATAAGTTAAATTTGGTACTTTCTTTCGAGACATTGCTTAGAACTATTTTTTTATGAATATGCATGCATTTTCAAAGTTGGATTATAATCCATATTTGACTCAACATACTATTATTGATTCATCAATGTTTTCACTCATCATGTCATCATATCATCTCTCCATTTTTATATCAGTATATTATATTATATGTTTATTAAATCTCACTTTCTTTGGTATGTTTAAGATTCTTGCTTTCTTCTTAATAATAACATTGGTTCCCATGTAATATCATTGCTTCTCTAAGTATGGGTCCTTTCAATGCCATTTATATTTATTGTTTCCTTTTAGTTTGAACCTCACAATAGTATTAGCTCTCCTCTAATATCATTGGTTTTCTACATGTTGGGTTCCTTTGAATCTCTTTTATATCTCGTCCCAAAAACAACTTTACCATTTTCATGTTGTTTTATCTACAATGACATTTAATGCAGGGGCTATCCCACCATGTAATTCTTGTTTTAGAGAAACCACCTTGAATTTCACTTTTATAACATGATATCGTTGGTTAAACACTTATTTAAAGTTCCAATTAGCAATAGAAGGAAAAGTGTATTTCTTACCAATCAAGTTCATGATTAAGCTTACTTCCTTTCCGTTGCATACAACTTTAAATAAAAAAGTTTATTAATTGGAAAAGACGATTAAAAATATTTTTATTACTCACTTAAATGTGACATGGACATATTTGGCATGGCTTTTTACTTTGCATATGTTCACAAAATAATATTTTTAATTTTGAAATGTCACAAAGACACTCGATCAATAAAAAGATAAGTTTATTTTAATGTAGAAGTCTATTTTAAATTATTTTACATGTATAGTCCTATGATGTATCTTCACACCGAAATAAATCCATTTAAAACCTGAATAAATCCTTTTTTATTCGATTTAGATTTTAATTATTAATGTTAAATTTTACACTGACGGTGTATTGATTAATTATCATTTTTAATTTAGTATAATATTTTTGGATTCAAACCCATGAAAAGCACTAAGAGTTAGAGTAATGGAGGTGTAATTAGTCTCTTAGATCATTCATATTTTAAATTTAATTTTCAAGTAACATGTTGTAAAACAAAGAAATATTGATTTTTGTCGACTATGGTTAGCATTGGTTGAACAAGTTTGACCATGGTTGATTTTTGTTAACCATGATTGATTATGGTTAACAATGTGTAACTTATGTCAACTTGCTATTATCTCACATTGCAATGTTCATTAAGGATTGTCGCATTTGCAATGTTGCTCTATGTCGCATTGTGTTGTTCCTTAAGGGTTATGGTGGATTGAAACATTCCTCAATAGCTATGTCACATTGGGACATTCACCTAGATTTACTTTTGTTAAGTTTCTACATTCCTCAAGACTTGTGTCAAATTGTGACATTATGAGGTTTTTAATATATGCCTATCAACATTCATAAAGGATTATGTCACATTGTGACATTCATCTTAGATGAATTATGTCAAATTAGTATGCTCATTAATGGTTATGTTGTATTATGATATTCATCAATGGTTATGTTGCATATCATTGTATATGTAAGTAAGTATGTATAGTTTTTTATATATTTAACTATACATAATAGATCAAACATAAACTAGAATTTGTTTAACTAAAGTTGATCCTATTATGCATGGTTTATATTGGTTTTCCATGGATGAAACCATGTTTAACAATGCTACTATGAATGATCTATTATGATTGACCATGTTTTACTATAGTTGGAAAATTTTGGCCATAATTATCCTTTGATGGCATAACTTGAAGTTCAACTTTTCTTTCGACAATGTTTCTAGCCATAACCATAGTATTATTTTCACTTTGGTACTTTTGGTTTATTTTTGCTAAGAGTTGGAAGGGTACTTGTGTCTCTATATAATTTGCTAATAATATTTTGGTTAAAGTGTGTATTCTGATAATTATTCATTTCATTGTCTGTCCTACCGGGTATTTCGCATAGATAGAATTATTGGGTGGATTTCTAAGAGTGGCATATGTTTTTGGTTGATAGGAATTGGATACCTAATGACTATCAAAAACCCAAGGTAACTATGGCGTACAACCCACCAAGAACCTAATATCTATTTCAAATTTACATATCAAGACACCTTTGTTTTTTTTTTTAAATTTCTTAAACTTGTTTATTTTTTTAAGAATGACGTTCGTTAATTCAAACCATTCACACTGCAAATAAAAGAGAATACCATAGTACCTTGCTAGAAACATTGTCAATATTTGAAAAGGTGATTGTGTTTCCCTATGTCTATACCTCTAGTAATTTGCTTTTTGTTGAAGTGAGTATTCCAAATTTCCAATGATACTTCATTTCATTTTCTATCGTGCCGAGTATATGTCCAATGAGAATAAACCACAAATCGAAGGGTATTCAATGTTGATTGATATAGATATCAATTTTATAATTATTCTTTGAAATATACAAAATTATTCTTTGAAATATACAAAATGTATAACTTATACAAATATTTATTTTTATTTTTATTTAATGCACTTTTTTACATTATGGAATCACATTAATTTTTTTTTTTTTTAAATTTCATACATTTAAGAAATAATGGTAAATGATCACATTATTATCCAGAATTTCCGATTGATATCTAACGGTTCTTAGAAGTTAATTACTCATTCATCTTTCAAATCAAATTAAAATCCCCCAAATGTCTCTTACTCATCGGTTACCAATACCCAATATTGGTTCATTAGTGTGAGAATTCAATGTACTAATGTTCATCCTAGAATAGACATTAAGATATAGGGAACAAAGAAGGGAAGGGATAAATCAATTAGATTAACTCGTGGATGAAGCACGTACCTAGAACATTAATAGATAATTCATTAATTCTTTGCAACAAATGGTAGAGATTCAAAACCTAGACAACGTTTGCATGTGCATCATGACAACTTCAATCTCCAAAGAATTTGATTAAAGAAAAACGAATATTTAAAGCACTAATTTTAATTTAAATAATTTATTGAAGCGAAAGAGTGAAAATCTCTCCGAGAGAGGTTGAAATGCCAATAAAATAAAAAACTAACCTTAAACAAACCCTAAAATTGATGCTTGCTTGAATGTGTTGCTAACAAAATTCACGATCACTAAAATAGAGTCAAATGTTTGAATGAAATATCCTCTCGAAACTAAAAATAGTGGGAGAGTCCACGAAAATAAGATTTTCCATTACCAAAAATATAGTTCATAGCATAGAAAAAAAAGTGTGGGTGTTGTTTCGAGAAAAAATCACAAGGGTGAGCAATACATATTCTCCTTGCAATGTGAAAACAAAGGATCACAAAGGAAATAGTGTGAGTGATGATTGATAAGACTAAAGAGTAACAATGTAAAGCCAAATCAACAAATACAAGTGAAATAAAGAGATTATAAAATACTAAAATACCATAAAAAAAGAGAATGAATTAACTTCAATCATATAGTATTGTCCCATGGAAAAGCTTGTATACACATGGTGTCACCTAGAGGAATGTAGCTTCAATAATAGCCAACAATCCCCCAAGGGATGGTAATTTTGAACTCTCTCAAATTTATTTCTAACTAACTTGGAATGACAAGGAGAAGAAATTGGAATGATGAGGAGAAGAAATTGCTTCTTGAGGAAGAATTCAAGGGATCTTTGAAATGCAAAATGATTATAAGAATGAGTATTAAAAGTTATCTCTCAAACTAATTCTTGTATCATAACCTTTATCTAGATTTTTCTTGTTAAGTGCATGTTCATAGATTCCTTTTATATGCCAAATGCAACAGTTCAAACATTCAGATCTCCATGTGAATGCTCCACCTCATGAAGTGGTCTTTAAGGTCCATGTTTGGGGCTATTTAATGCTCCCAAGCATGTGAAGAGACCAATTCGAATTTTCAGAACCACAATGTGGTTGTGATCTTTTAATGTGTCGTAGATAGTTAATGGTTCACTTGTTGGTATTTCCAGAGGGATTTCGAGTCTTTACCCATGCAAATCCACACAAGTTTCCTTTATAAAAGTCATGGGGTTGTACTAAATTAAGTATTATTCCATTCTATGTTTCACATCTCATGTTGAATTTGCTGAGGATGATGCTAGTTAGTTGCATGATGCATCTTGATGGTGTCTTTCTACAATAATTGTTGAAATGCCACATGTGTGTGTTTGTGTACTATGTGATAATAGATTCCCCGCGATGTGTGAAATTAGGAAGTACTTGTACAACCATAATACATAAATGTTTCTTTCCCCCATGTTGATATTTTGAATTGTGATAGTAGAGAGAAATTGTTGAGACTAAAGCACTTCCCATAGGGGGAATGTTGGTGATGACCCTTGAAGTGAATAACTGATGGGTGAAACATAAAAGTATTTTTTTATACAAATGAGACAAGCATCCCTATGCTTGTGACATTATGTTAGATTGAATTACAATAAGAAGAGGCCAAGGGATATTATATGCAAACTACTAATGTAGGGATGAAGTTGGATTCGATTTTGACATTAGTGAATGTGCTTGGTATTGTAACGATGCTAATGATTCCATAGGAGAGGAAATGCTAATGATTATAAACAACCCACTGTGGTAGGGGACCTGTATAATAATGAAGATGATAGGTGGAAAACCAACTTATGTTAGATGGAAAAATGTATTCAATCATTGTTTCAAACACTACAACTCTAGACCCTATGACTCCTCTAGATGTGATAAATGAGTTGGTGTCAAAAATAGGGGAGAATACTGAGAAAAAGAACATTGATGGATCTCCATGCTCAATCCAATATTTACCCTTGTTTTAATGAGAAGGGAAACCAAGGTATTATCATTGTTGTTATAACTCTCATAATGAACTAAGATGACTGTTGGTGTCCATTTTGTCACTATTTTTTTTCATCAAATCTACTCTGAGTGGCGTCATTTTTATCATTTTTGATATAATAAGTTATTCTTTCCACCATTCAGACCATCAAATAGATCAGATATGCATATATTCAGTTATTGTATGAATTTTGGTGAAATCTCGCCATATTATGATTTATTAATGTTTAAAGTGACATTTCTCGATATGCTTGGCATTTAGTTTTGATTTATAGGCTGTGGTTTTTAAAATGATCCTCCTTCTAGACTGTGTGTTTATGTTGCTAATGTTCAGCCACATCCAGCCTGTCATTCAGCCTTGCGTTCAGCCCGCAGAATCAACGGTTGGCATATTTTTGGCCAATAAAGACAAAAATGGACACGTGGGTTCTGTTAGCGATGTGGTGGTTATGGTTGATGAGCTTTGATTCTAGAAGATACGTTTCCTTTCCTCCTGAGCTCGACAACACACGACCTCCCCACGTCATCACTCCAGCGTTCCAACTTTCCAATTCGTCCAGCCTGATATCATGCACACCTGCTCACGCCGATGTTCTAGAGGAGTCCAGTCCACCCACACTTAATCCGCCAACACAGGCTCTGTCCACGTCGATGCTCCAGCAACCCTTTCCTCCGTCCGTTCAGCTCACCAGCATACACTCTTCCCACGGTTGAAGGAAACGAGCGTGCAGTTGTTTGCATCGGGAAGGGTCGACACCGTGAAAACAGGCAGATGCCCTCTGCGCTGTCACACATTACCCAACAACCGTTTTACAGTCTTAAGGACCTCTATTTTTAGAGAGGTTGACTATGTCGACCTTCTCTCCCACTATAAACTTATAAATAAATGCTTGTTATGGGGAAAATGAGGATGAGATAGCATAGAGAATAAACAGAAGATAGCAGTTACTTTTGCATAAACATTGTGTAATCTTCACCAGTTAATGGAAGTTTCAGTTCATTGATGCTCTGCTGTTAGTAACTAAGTGATTTAGTTTCCATCTGTGATTGCTGGGAAGCATCCCTCATTAACCAGAGGTTTGTTTATGTTTTTCTACATTTCTTTTCTGCAAATAGTTAGTTTATTTTCCAGTAAATGTAATTAATTTCATTTTCCTATATAAGTCATTTCTTTCCTCTCTGTAATTCGTATTTCTCTGCTAACTTAGGTTGTTGTTTCCAGAATTGATAAATGGTCGACCAAGCATAGTATTCATAGTTTGATTTCAGTGTTTCGTAATTAGATAGTTTGTTTTCTAGTTTTCTACAATTAAATAGAATTTAATTAGTTTATGTTTCAAGTTCTTTTAATAGTTAGAATTAGTCCCATTATCTTATGTTCTGTAGCTGTAGGTTAATTCCATCTTTCATCTCAGCTTTGCTTTAGCATATCATAGGAATAGTTCATCTTTTCAACAATAATTAGAATAGGTTGCTTCCTATTATCGTAGCTTCTTAACAAGTCTTCTCACTGACTTCTTTGCATTGCAAGTTCATCCGCATTCGCCAACTGACGTTAATATCATCAAAACTGCTCCTTTTCCTTACTTTAATTCATTTTTCCTCCATTCGGACTGTCGTTCAAACACTCATCCGGATAGTTGTTCGAACTTTCATTCTTTCTGCATTGTTTTTATTCTCATTTGAATTCAGTTTCTTAGTCTTTCTTAACCGTAATATTTATTGCTTCTATTAGCATTCTTAACCATAATTAGGTCCTTGTTTTATATTCCATAAAGTTTTTATCAAAGTTTTTTTATCATTCTTAGTTTTTCTTGAATTGTCCTTTAAATCATGTCTTTCATAGGTAATTTACTAATATGTCGCTATTTCAGAATTCATCAGTTTTATTCTTAGTACAGTTTATTCCATGTTCTTAAGATTTAGTTTAGATTAGAGTTAATAATTTCATTCTCCAAGTATCTTAGTTTTGGTAATTTCTTCATCGAACATAGGATCAATTTATCATTTTCTCAAATAATGAAGATGTTCATGAAATAGAATTTGGATCAGAAGTAAATATCTTTATCAATTTTTACACTTACTTCTATATAACATATCTTTATCAAGTTTTCTACTTGCTTCCAAATTGAATCAAAAAACTAATATCTTTATCAAGTTTTCTACTTGCTTGTAGCTCTTATTAGTTTCATATTATTTTGCTTATGTATAGAAGATAGATCAGGATGTTTAAAGTTAATTGTAATATGTCTCTTTGTAATTTACATCTCTTGGGAGAAATTAGATTAGATTTACTTCCATTTTGTTTTGCTATTACATTTGAAAGTCATTACGATACATTTACTCCAGTTCCTATTACTTTTGATGCACAACATCAAGGAGAATGGAATTAAAATAAGATTCTTTAGATAAGAGGAAACTCAAAACGATAAAACTTCAGAACCTCCCAACCCTCCGTTAGTCCAAAAACCCAAAGAAACTACCTTGTCAATAGTAGGTGGTCCAAACTTAGTAGATTTTGTTGACCTTGCACAAGTAGACGGTCTTTTTGAGAGTTCTGTGAACATAGTTATCTCTCAGATTGAGACAACAACAGTAGGACTTTCAAAACTGGATACCCACATAGCTGGCAATTATCCTCCTAAAAAGAAGAATACTTTTCCTGAAACAAAAGGTTGTGACATCCCATACTCACCAAGAAAGGATCCAGCTAGGTATTCCCTCTTTGGAAATCGAATCTTCATGGAGGATGAAAATGAAGAGTGTGTCTGACAAGATGAAGAAGAAGGAGAGGTCAGAACTTAAGGTACCTTCGGGTTCAACTGAAGGTACCTTCGGGTTCCCTATCTTAGACACTGCACAAGATGTTACTATGAAAAACATCCCTCTTTCCTCACTACCAACCTTGTATGGGAAAAGTAGTGAGGACTTGGACACATTCTTATTCGAGTTTGACATTTTGTGTAGGAGTTATAATTACCTACAAGATGCCCAAAAATTAAAACTTTTTCTTGCCACATTAAAAGATTCTGCTCTTCGATGGTTTATGGGATTAGGAGAGTCTAGTATTAGAACTTGGGAAGACATGAAGAATGCATTTTTATGAAAATATCAGGAATACTATAGGCCTAAGGACTCTCGCAATGATATTTTTAAAACTCAGCAACTAGAAGATGAGAGCCTAGAAGACTATCTCGAAAGATTTAACTATGTGTTACACAAATCCAAATATAGTGATCTTTAGGAATATGTAGTAAGAACACTCTTCCTCACGGGAATCTTAGAAGAATTTTTAGAGAACCTTAATCTCATGTTAGCAGGAAACATTTCTCATCATCCTTTTGCACAAATTTGTGAACTATGTAGGAATTAATCTAGGAGCAGAGGGAAAGGTGGAAGACATTTTCGAGAATCTTATGGTAGGAACCCAAAAGGGGGTACATCCAATCCTGGTGGAGTTACAAGGGTAGAATGTGGAAACCTATTGGAAAATTTTAAGACAGATATCTTAGGAGCTATGGGTTCTCAACTAGATGCACTACAAGCTAAAAGGCGGCAAGATGAGGAGTGGACAGCAATGAGTGTTTTCTGCCCTAGGTGTAGAACTAAACATCCTCAACGAGAATGTCCATTAAAATTTTTTTCAGTCTAACACCTTTGTACAAAAGAACATCCAACTGATAATTGTCCATTGTTACCGGGGTTGCAAGCTGTGTATAAGAGTGGAAACTTTGGTGAGACATCTAGGAGGCCTTGGAAACCTAGAGATCAACCATCGTATCAAGATTCATCTCAAATTCCCCCTATTAATATGAGGAGTGGGCAACAATGAGTTCTTTTTTCCCCAGGTGTAGAACTAAACATCCTCAACGAGAATGTCCATTAAATAATGTTTCAGTTTGTCACCTTTGTATAGAAGAACATCCAACTGATAATTGTCCATTGTTACTGGGGTTGCAAGCGGTGTATAAGAGTGGAAACTTTGGTGAGACATCTAGGAGGCCTTAGCAACCTAGAGATCAACCATCGTATGAATATTCATCTCAAATTCCCCCCTATTACTATGAGGAGTGGGAAGCAATGAGTGTTTTTTTCCCTAGGTGTAGAACTAAACATACTCAATGAGAATGTCCATTAAATAATGTTTCAGTTTGTCGCCTTTGTATAGAAGAACATCCAACTGATAATTGTCCATCGTTACCATGGTTGCAAGTTGTGTATAAGAGTTGAAACATTGGTAAGACATCTAGGAGGCCTTGGAAACCTAGAGATCAACCATCGTATCAAGATTCATCTCAAATTCCACCCTATTACTATCCTTACAAATATCCTCAACAATGGAACACTTCAAGTTGGAAGAATTGGCCACTGCAGTACCCTCCTCGGAATGCTCAACAACAGCAATGGCCACATGGGTGGAGAGGACAAGCTTATACTAAACCAACTCCTCATATGCCTAAGTATCCTTACCCACCTAATATTTAGAAACTTTTGCCTATATTTACACCTCCTTCACGACCCCCTATCCCGAATAAACCTCACCATTTCCACAACATGAATCCTCCAAGACCCACAATATTACCTACATAACCAATACTGAATCCTAACAACAAACCAACCCAAGCTCTCAACAGCATTGGGTTGTTACCTCTTCCATCATATTCCATTTCTACTGCACCAATACACGAGATTCAGCTGCGGTCCGGAAGAGTTTTGTAAAACCATCCCAAGTCATCAGTTGTTATTGAAGAAGAAAACGAAGAAAAAAACATACCTACCGAAGTTTTAAATGATGCCATTCTTGAAGATGTGGTTATTCCTAAATATTCAATATACAACCATCCACATATTGAGATAATTATAGGAGAAATGTCACCTCCATAACCGGAGCATCTAGTAATAGAAAAACCTGTAACTTATCCAGAGTATGATATCATTAACGAATTGAAAAATATTTTTATTAAGATCTCTTTGTTACAAGCCATTACAGATATCCCAATCTATAGTAAAGTAATAAAGGAACTCTGTATTAAAAGATCAAGGATAAAGCAAAAAGACCCTCCAACAATTCATGTAATAGGAGAAATTTCAGATTGCATAGAAAACCAACCTAGAATCCCAAAGTATTCAAACCCAGAGAACCATGTGGTGACTGCTATCATCAATAACACCGCCATAGGAAACACACTTATTAATATAGGAGATGCTATCAACCTGATGACTACCACAGCTTTAGAAACTCTCAATTTAGGACACTTCCTCCACCCTACCCCAACGATGCTAGAATTAGCAGATCGCACTATGGTTCAATCTACCAGGATCTTAGATGACATCACTGTATCAGTAGATTCATGGGAATATCCAGTGGACTTCATGGTCATAGAGTCTAAAGACCCTTCCAAAGGTCACCCCATTATTTTAGAAAGACCTTAGTTGGCTACTGCCAATGTATTTATAGGATGTAGGGATGGAGAGATGATTATCTCTGATGGGTTCTCTACAAGAAAACTAGCTTTATACCCACCAGCTCAGCCAATAATTGAAAACCTGTTTTGGTTAGATTGTCCTTTTGGAGATGAGAACTTGGAAGAAATTTCCCTTGTTAGTGATTTCTCTTGGGCACTTCAAGAGCAGAATACCAAGAATGTGTTGAACCAATTTATCTCTTCCAGAACATGTGTAGACTTTCCTCAGTCTTTTTCCCAACTTGACCAGATCATTGGAGATGAATTCCAAGAAAACATGAGTCTCTCAACATTTACGAGTACACCCTATGTCTTCGCAATCAAAGAACACCTAGGATCCTATACCATACTATGTGAAGTTAGTACCGACAAATTTCTACATATAAATGTAGGTTTAAATGAGAGTCAACAAAAACAATTACTGAAAGTTATCAAGAGTAAAACAGGAGCATTTGCATGGGAATACACCGATATGAAAGGTATACACCTAGATACTTGTACCCACCACATTTACATAGACTCGAACATACCTCCTGTTAGGAAGCCCCAAAGAGGAATGAATCTAACGTTAAAGGATATAGTAAAGGATGAATTGCAAAAACTCCTTAATGCTGGATTCATCTACCCAATTTCTAATAGTAAATGGGTGTCTCCTGCAGTGCCCCTCTAACCGGAAGGCCACCGACGTTCTAGATTTTGAAATCAAGTTTTGTAACCAGTTCCTACAGAGTTGTTTTTCCTTCTTTTTATTTCAATAATAAATAAGTATCATTATGCTTTCCTTATGCTAATTTTCTCCATAATTTTAGTGATTAGAAAATGTCTAGCAGCATACAGTGCACCTAGATATAGTAATTTTAACAACATACATATAATTGTAATTTCTTGCATAATACTCAGTATATTGAAATATAAATCATTTTTCTAACTACCAGTAGAATACCTGGACCGATGTAGGTTGTAGATTGCCCCTATCGACTTCGTAGCTCTTTTGGTCGAAGCCTTAGTAACCAAACATAGATGATCCACCCTGCCGACCAGCTCTTATCATGCTGGCCCTAGGAAACTGACGGGTTTCCTAGCCCCCGAGCCCACAAACCAATAGTCCCAACAACATCTTTCCTTAGTACCTTTTCATCGTTCAAGAGTAATTTTTCCTTGAGTTAACCCCACCTCATTCTTTTGAGTTTCCCACCTCCTCAAAGCTTCGAGTTATCCCCCTCCTCGGCATTCCTCCTTTTTCTCAAAATACTAAGTGTACTTCTCCCAAAAACCAACCCCCCTCATCTCCGTGAAACCATTGCTTTATAGATCCATTTTCCTCCTCCACTTGCCTTCCTGTTTACTCCACCGCCCTCCATAAGAACCCTCGAGCCCCCAAAACATTAAATTGATTGCTTTTTACAATCCAATTCATAAATAAATATTATTTTATAGTACTTCTTTTCTCGAGCAGTTCAATGGTATTAAGACTAGTTAGGTTGGATTTGATGGGTTGAATGTACATTATTTAATGATTCTTGAAATATTCAATTTAAGACATTCGCGAAGGCGGTGGATTCAATATTAGTCTTATCCTCCATTTAATATGTTGAATAAATAATAATTAAATACTATCATGTTGACCCTTTCCAATTTGAAGTGGTAGTTTGTTTTAATTATAAATATATATATATATAAATCCAATCTCAGATCGGTTTTGTGACATGACAGTAATTTATGAATATAAATTTAATTGAGTTTATCTTAACCTTCCTCATTTAATAATTTAATAATACTCCTTTCTCGTTTCATAACAATAAATTAATTAATTTAATAATTCAAACATGTTCACTTACCCACTTATGATTTCTTTCATTCCAATAAGGACACATTATCATTATTAACATTAGTTAAATAAAAATAATCATAATATTAAATAATCATAATAATAATAATAATAATAAATATTAATGGTGATTTAAGTACCTTAGCACTAATCTAACATACTTAATTAATAATAAGTACCTTAGCACTAATCTAACATACTTTCATTGATAAACGAAGTACTCTTAAGGGTTTAATTAATCAATATTAACAATTGGATAATACACGCTTCCAGCATTAATGTTTATCTGCTATACTTCATATTTCCAATACCTTCACTTGACGAGAATTACAATTGGCGGCAATTATTTTAATTGTTCATTACAATGTTTACATATAAGATTAATTAACTTATTTTATACATAAACAAATCGATCATCTATTACTCATGTCATTTACCCAAACCTTAACTGAGTTTTCTATGACAACTTATAACATTGTTAAATACTGATAAGTATGTCGTAAACAGATACTATCGCACATGTACAAAATGTGCATGCGTGGCCATCGTATGCACAAGTCTGACAAATACTATAAACATACATCATGTTTACTATGCTTAACAACTAACTAATACTAATAATACCTCATGCAAAAAGAACAAGTATATATTTATCATAACATTACTAAAACATCATCGGTCATTATATCAGTTAACCTTTAATATTTCATTTCATTATCTTTATGATTACATTTGTTCAATCAATCAAGTACAAGGAAAGCTACCTACTACCACTAACTCAAGATCAATGAATACCCAACCCTCAACAGTACTAACTAAATATCCTCCCATCCTAACCTACGTCCACATCCTCCCTATCCTTCCTATGCTAGTACAAAAGTGGATGTCAGCTATACTGACCTAGCCACATAGAACGTGAGAGCGGTAGCGTCGGCTAACTAGCGGACCTAACCTCTCCTAGCAGGCATCCGACCATCGTCATCACAACAACTTGGGGAGCGTGTCTCAGCATGGCCCTCCCACGACCTCGGGTATCATAGAAACATAGGGTGGGCAATACATCCATCCCTCTCAACATACTGGGTCTACGCCCTTATCAACTCATACTTTGTTGCTCTCGAGATTATTGGTTTGTGTCATCGTATCATCAACTTTGGTAAACAAGGCTCTCTGCAAAATAGGTACTATACCATACTTCGTATCAGGTATCCGACTATTACATAGCCCTGGTGTCCTGCAGATTAGTACTTTGCAGCCATACATTTATAACAATATTTCCATTCTATCATCGTCTGATCCATATTGTCAACATCATTTATTTCATCACATAAAATCATTAAATCGATCACAGCATAAATACCACATCATATATATCACATTTCATCCAGGACGATTATTAAACATATACTGTCATTATAAAATAAAAGAATCTCTTGATAACTACAACATAGTAACCACATAAATCAAATAACATCATGAGGATGGTAACATCATAACATCATAACCGTAGTATCAGCATGGGCACAGTAACATCCTAAACATAGTAGCAACATATCATCATGTCTAACAAGCCGAGAATATAGTTCACTCTGTCTAGCTGAGTCGAACAGATAATAAGAAAATAAACTGAAAGGTGTCTAACTCATAAACACGCGTAGTCAAAATATGGGGCGTTACATACACCCACCCTTCAGGAAACTTCGTCCCGAAGTTATGGTCATAATAATGCAGGGAAAATCTTGATGCCTAACCTATTCATTCTTGCAAGTAGAAGGTGTTGGCCATACTTGTCCTACTTAGCTTTGACTTGACCAACTATGCCGATATTATCTTATGTTTCTATATATTTAATACCCTAATATGTATTCTAATAATTAAAGAGACCTTTAGATTCATCCTTCTGTAGAATCTCAATATTATATTTAGAATTATTAAAGGTTATAATCAGGTGCTATCCTCCTTGGCTTTGTTCTCCTTACCCTTTTTTAAAAATATCCCTTTGGTTATACCATCAAGTGAGGTTTACTCGTCACACTACCACGTTTTCATCACACGCATGTATTTAGCATGAAGTAATCATTAAGGTTATCATATCTCTTGCAGGGAAAGAATATCCACATTAACAAATCCTAATGCCATACATTATTATTACCCTAGCGGAAATAAGCAATTTGTATCTATGATAACCAAAAGTAATATAACATTAATTAACTTAGGAGAACTATCATTGTTTACAAGGTTTTTGTGACAATATCTTATCAGAATGAAAATGTTACCAAGTTTGTTTATTGTTCTCTTCTTTTATATGCGATATTATTGGAAGGGGAACCATTACTTCCAATAAATTTATAGCTAATTTGTTCTCGTAATCTAAGTTTCCTATACATACGCTTATTAATCTACATGGATCTTATTGATACTTACACACATTATGCACTATGACTACTTCATATGATACTAATGTGAATCCAACCTATTTATGTGGCATCAAGTCTTGTTCCTATTTTGCGAGATGTTGATGTCAACGGAGACATATTTTCCTTTCTTCATAATGTTATAATTCTTACCTTGTTAACTCTCTGTAAAGAAGTATTATTATTATTTTTATTTTTATTTATTTTTCTTTGAGGTGACGATTGATTTCCTCCATCATATAATAGGGGTTTAAACATCGTAACTTTATTTATTGTGATGCACATCGGTTACTATTTTTCCTCCATCATTATTCCATTTATTATCATTACTTATCTTAACCTCGTATATGCTTACTGAGGCTAACTTATTAGTTCCCCACCCATCTCCATACTTTTTATATTGTATCGCTTGTTTGCTTTGTAATTTTTAAATCCTAGTTGTTTCCCAATAATATTTTCCTTCAAAACATGCCAATTTTGCATAAGCAAGACTAGCGACATATAGCCTCTACCCCTTTCGCACACCTACTTAGTTCCCACAAACTCTTTCCACTTACTATACTGTCACATGGCTATTTGCACACAATGTGGCAAAATACATCATACCCAAATCCCAATTCTCGGTAGTGTCTCGTTGCGCAATATTAATTCATCATTGACCCTCATTTCTCTATCGCTCAGGTATCATCCTATAACAACGTATGATCTTTCAGGCCAATATGAAGTCTCTAGGACATACCAACTTCCTCATCAAGTTGTTTTTAAGGTAGCAAGGAAATAACAACTTCGCTAATTTAATGTAATTTATAAACAATAGTATGGTATCACTTTATACTTATCAATATCATATTAACCTTATAATATTAATATTATATAATCAAAATAATATCAAATAATTTAATAATTACTTCACATCATTACTATATTATATTGTAAGGTTTCTACGGGCAATTTTCCATATTTCAAAAGACTAATATTTCTCTATATTCATTGAATTAATCCTTGAAATTTCCATTTCTAATATGGTGATGTGTTACAAATTTATTCCTTTACATCTATTTATATACATGCATAATTAAAATCTAGATATGCATACCCTTATACTTACGTGTAAGGAATAACTTCATCATGAAACAACAGATTGTTAGGATTGGCGTGTTAAATTCTAAGGTCGTTTTCATTAACAATTTTGTCATGTGGTGAGATTAGCGTCTTAGCATTCAGCTCGCCATGCTCGTTTCAGCGGTTCCTTGTTTTCAGATTATGTGTTTGTTTCGTCTCTTCGACTATACGTTGAAGTCTCGACAGGGCTTTTCTAAGTTTCAAATAAATAAATTAATGTTTGATCTAGTCTATATATTAAACCCAGACATTAATCTTAACGGTTCAGCATAATAAAAACAATTTATTTAACTTAATTTAAGCACTAATATTCCACTATCAACATCATTATTTCACATTCTAGTTCAATTTAAACCTAAAATTTAAATTTAAATAAACATATGTCATCATTAATTAAAATATGATATTAATTTAGACATTAATCAAACATTTAATCAACGTTAATTATCTTCTTCTTTTTTTTTTAATAATTTTTTATTTTTTATTTTTAATTAAAGTTATCATCATTTTTATTTTTAATTATTATTTTTTTAATTTCAAAAAATCTCCGTTCATTTTGAGACTTAATGGAAACTATAATTTTGAATTTTTAAACATTTTATAATAATAATTTTAAACATTTGTTTTTATTATTATTTTTTTTTTAAAGAATATTAACCTAACCCTAGTCTAAACCCTAGCTAGCAAGTGGCTCTCTCCACACGGCACGCAGCCCTTCTCTCCCACGCATCCCTGACTTGCCCCGGGATCCCCATCCCTTCACCTCCACGGCAGCCTAAGGTTCAAGGGTGCCCACGTGAGGGTCTCCTGCATGCTTGCCATGTGTCGGTGTGCATGCTACCAGGTGGACTCCGGTGGGGAGCCGCAGCTGAAGGCGATCTTCTTTATATCAAGTCTCCACCTACCTCGCGCGCGCGTGAACTCTCATTTCTTCTCCTGCTGGCTCTGCAACTCATTGACGCCCTTCCTGGCTCTGCGACTCTTCCTGGAGAGTGTTGATGCCATGGAACCCATTTATGTATTCTCATGTTGTTATTGCTCAAAATGCATTGAAGCCCTCTCAGTAGTACCATTCTACTTGTTTCTGTTGATGGATATCTACTGGAAGTCTGATTCAAAACTCAGTTGTGAAGGGCGCATGCTTATTGCCTAGGCTCTCTTGCATGTTGGGTTCTGTTCTGCGTTGCAAGCATGGTCATGAGGATCGACACATGAAGAGCAAATCGAAAAGCTCAAGCGCTGGGATTACGATATCAGTTGGGCGGTTGGTAGGTTGTTCTTTCAATTCATCTGCAGTGGTAAATGATTAAATTTCTCTCATGAGGTTTAATGCATGTCTAGGTTTATAGAGTGTATCCAGGCTTCATGGTAGCCGAAGTGTTTATGAAAACAACTAAAAATATACAGACCTGCATTCTATTGAATAAGCTGAACACGAGATCTACATTCTTCATTGGCCAAGATGCCAAGAATCTCTCGGTGCAATTATCTTTATGCAAATCCACGCCCGTGGCAATGTTACATTCACTAAGGAATCTAGAGAAGAAAACGATATCGTTGGCAGGGCTAACGCCGTGGCTCCACCACAGAAATTCTACAACAATCGCCATTAACAATGAGGACTGTGAGCAGAACAGTTCTTCTCAATATCTCCATATCTTGCAGGGCTGTGTTGCCAATAAATCCCTATCAGAAGGCAAACTCATACATGCCCACATGACCAAGAGGGGATTTCTGTATTCATCGAAGATTCAGCGAGCTTGGTCAGGTGCAGCTTTGAAGGTAAATGATAGAAATCATTTTTATTTACATAACTATTTACAGTCCCAATATCTGATTTTTTTTTGGCCTCGTATTGTTCTTTTTGCAGAAGTAATATTTAAATTAGACTGGACTTGTCCGATATTTTTTTTTTTTAGGCAGGGTCTGGTTATACTCTAGTGAATTATAGGGAAGTCCAGAATATTCAGGTTGAAGAGGTTTTGTGGAAAGTGCCCGTGTTAGGTGACATAGCATCTGAGATATTAGCCTGTGTATTGATAACAGAAATAGACAATTATTATTTTTATAAGAATCCAAATGTCATTGGTCTAGTAACTAGTGCAAAATAGCATCCTGTGTTTAACAAGTTCACTAGGTGCTCTCCTCCTGAGTCATGTGTATGCGATTTTAGTTCTGCACCAGCGAGGCAAAGGGACAGTTTTTTTTTTGAAACAAAGAAGCTTTCACATCTGGTCGACATGCTCTAAGATTTATGTAAAAATAGCAGTACCACAAAAGCATTATAAAATAGTTGTACCAAAACTTATTGCCTCGCCTACATGTAGAGTTATTAAAGTTTTCCCAGCTAAAAACTAAAACCCATCCTGAGGTTAAAATGTTCAATTCAAGTCATAAATATTAAAAATTGCATCACAGTTTGGTTATCTCACAAGCTTAAAGTCCCTTGGCTATACCGTCTAGAAATTATTATCTGTGCAGATTACGATTGTGCAGGCCAATAGACACATTGCTAGCAATGGAAGGGCAGGTCTAGAAGAGAGTTTGGTGCTAAATAAAAGTAGGTGAAGCACAACCTTCCATATGGAAATGTGTCTGGATTGAAGGTTAAAGATAAGTGGATGAGTCGTGAACTTAGGTGCAGAGTTTTTTTGTTGTTCTTCGGTACCGACTTGGTGTGGGTCGGGGATCAGGAGGTGAGAGGTTGTTTGTAGGCTAACGTCAAGGATATTAAAATTTCCTTATGGGTATTTTTCCTTATCATCAGTACCCTGCAGCCTATACCTATTGTTGCTAAACCAACTCCAGGATTGCTTCTCAGGTTCCCCCTTGTTTCTTCTGCTTTCCAAGTTCTGTATTTATTTTAGTGTTTTAGGAGATTTGTCTTGAAATGCACCAAATATCCCATTATTTTTAGCTTTGGGGAATCATGATCAGCATCTTGAATTTTGGTTTCTATATATATATATATTGACATATTTTGTAAGCACAATAATGACCTAAACATTGCCCATTCCATTTTATTTGAAGCCAGGCTCATCTGTTCATGTTGGGAAATAAAATTGATTTAGAGATGAGGAGGACACAACTAATCCTGCATGTAATGTAATAAGGGATGAGCATACGCAGTTGCTATCAATGAAGCAGTTGGCTCAGCATTTTATGTTTGACCAGTCGGATGTGAAGCATTGGTTGATCCGGTTGATCCATCAGTATATATATATATATATATATCCATCTTATCCATCTCCCGCATATGAGCCAGGTGTTCCATACCCTAAAGTAGTACCGGTAGCAACATCAAGGTCGGGTTTATTCCGAACAACCGAGTCATAGCTGAGAGGAAGGAGGGATACCAGGTTCAGTGCTAAGTTTGTTCCCCGGGTAAGGCGGGAAAGCTACTTAGGGCCACCTCTTGATGCACTCGAGCTGAGTTCTGAGTTGCGTTTCTCATTTTTCTTTTTTCTTTTTTTTTTATTTTTATTTTTTATATCCAATTTTACGAATGTAATTTGTCTGGTATTCACGCTAGTCGCATGTTTACCAGTATTTCAATCTTTATTTCATGGGATTGGATTCAATCTTTGGTTGTTTTTCTTTTCTTGGGTAAAATTTTTATTGTATGTGGAAGATTGAAGCTCATGTCACTATTCTGGGGTCTATTGTAGTGCCATGCCTGCCAATCCTTACATTTTATGTTTTTATTTGTGGCTGAGCCCATTTGGTTCTGGAATAAACCAATGAATAGAAGCTGTAATTACTATTTGTTTTCCTACTTTTATGAAAAATTAATGACCTATCCCAACCTTCTGTAAAATTTCTTTGCGAAATGAGTCAATAAAATAGATTTACCATTTGAACATTGTTTGCTTCATACTGTACTTGTAACAACTATAACCTACACTACATAACTTTAACTTTTACAAGATTGGCTATTCCTATGTTCAAGTTAGAATGCCAACATAGGAATTCTCTAGTTATCCTCTGTAACATCTAGGAATTCTCTATTATTCTCTGTAACATCAGCTTGTGGAAATTACTTTTTTTTTCTTGTGCTAAATATGAAATTTGTGCTTGTTTTCTTATAAAAATTTACAGAATTCCAACTCTACTACTATATGCTTATATATTTGTATGTGCAATCAATAGTTATTTAGAAAAAAGAATGAAAATATAAATATTTATTGATTTTCTAAATGTAAATCCTATTGTGGTTCTGCAGGTACCTGGGAGGCTCACCATGGCTGTAAGTTAAGTAGGTAAGACTCACTATGGCTGCGCATTCCAGTTGACTTACATTAACATAGCTCACGCTAGAAAATAACACTAAAACTTTATATATACAATTTGTATCTTTTATCTTGCTTCAACCTGCAAATAATTGTACTATTTTTTTTTCCCATTAAAACTAGGTGTGATTGGATTCACTTTGTTATATTATGTAAATATTTTTATCCCAAGAACATTGCTAGAGATTAAATTTCATTCCTAATGAGTAATCGACTTTGATGACAAAATGTTTTTAATTTCTTAAATATATTTGCAATATGTATCTATTTTGAAATACAAACTCACATATATTTACATATATGCAGTTTTTCTAACATATCCAACTTTCTAATGGTGTTTGTGTTCGTGCAGGTATTTCAATCAAGGTTCATGTTCTAAGTGGTTCTAAGTTATTGTAGGCTTTAACATGGTGAAAAGTCAAGGTAGTTTAGGTATGTGCAGGCCCTAAAGGTCTAAGTGTTCGAGCCTTAAGCTCTGATACCAAGTGCAGTGCCCCTCTAACCGGAAGGCCACCGAAGTTCTAGATTTTGAAATCAAGTTTTGTAACCAGCTCCTACAGAGTTGTTTTTCCTTCTTTTTATTTCAATAATAAATAAGTATCATTATGCTTTCCTTATGCTAATTTTCTGCATAATTTTAATGATTAGAAAATGTCTAGCAGCATACAGTGCACCTACATATAGTAATTTTAACAACATACATATAATTGTAATTTCTTGCATAATACTTAGTATATTGAAATATAAATCATTTTTCTAACTACCAGTGGAATACCTGGACCAATGTAGGTTGTAGATTTCCCCTATTGACTTCGTAGCTCCTTTGGTCCAAGCCTTAGTAACCAAAAATAGATGATCCACCCTGCCGACCAGCTCTTATCATGCTGGCCCTAGGAAACTGACGGGTTTCCTAGCCCCCGAGCCCATAAACCAATAATCTCGACAACATCTTTCCTTAGTACCTTTTCATCGTTCAAGAGTAATTTTTCCTTGAGTTAACCCCACCTCATTCTTTTGAGTTTCCCACCTCCTCAAAGCTTCGAGTTATCCCCCTCCTCGACATTCCTCCTTTTTCTCAAAATACTAAGTGTACTTCTCCCAAAAACCAACCCCCCTCATCTCTGTGAAACCATTGCTTTATAGATCCATTTTCCTCCTCCACTTGCCTTCCTATTTACTCCACCGCCCTCCATAAGAACCCTCGAGCCCCCAAAACATTAAATTGATTGCTTTTTACAATCCAATTCATAAATAAATATTATTTTATAGTACTTCTTTTCTCGAGCAGTTCAATGGTATTAAAACTAGTTAGGTTGGATATGATGGGTTGAATGTACATTATTTAATGATTCTTGAAATATTCAATTTAAGACATTCATGAAGGCATTGGATTCAATATTAGTCTTATCCTCCATTTAATATGTTGAATAAATAATAATTAAATACTATCATGTTGACCCTTTCCAATTTGAAGTGGTAGTTTGTTTTAATTATAAATATATATATAAAAATCCAATCTCAGATCGGTTTTGTGACATGACAGTAATTTATGAATATAAATTTAATTGAGTTTATCTTAACCTTCCTCATTTAATAATTTAATAATACTCCTTTCTCGTTTCATAACAATAAATTAATTAATTTAATAATTCAAACATGTTCACTTACCCACTTATGATTTCTTTCATTCCAATAAGGACACATTATCATTATTAATATTAGTTAAATAAAAATAATAATAATAATAAATAATCATAATAATAATAATAATAATAAATATTAATGGTGATTTAAGTACCTTAGCACTAATCTAACATACTTAATTAATAATAAGTACCTTAGCACTAATCTAACATACTTTCATTGATAAACGAAGTACTCTTAAGGGATTAATTAATCAATATTAACAATTAGATAATACACGCTTCCAGCATTAATGTTTATCTGCTATACTTCATATTTCCAGTACCTTCACTCGACGAGAATTACAATTGGCGGAAATTATTTTAATTGTTCATTACAATGTTTACATATAAGATTAATTAACTTATTTTATACATAAACAAACCGATCATCTATTACTCATGTCATTTACCCAAACCTTAACTGAGTTATCTATGACAACTTATAACATTGTTAAATACTGATAAGTATGTCGTAAACAGATACTATCGCACATGTACAAAATGTGCATGCGTGGCCAGTGTATGCACAAGTCTGACAAGTACTATAAACATACATCATGTTTCCTATGCTTAACAACTAACTAATACTAATAATACCTCATGCAAACAAAACAAGTATATATTTATCATAACATTACTAAAACATCATCGGTCATTATATCAGTTAACCTTTAATATTTCATTTCATTATCTTTATGATTACATTTGTTCAATCAATCAAGTACAAGGAAAGCTACCTACTACCACTAACTCAAGATCAACGAATACCCAACCCTCAACAGTACTAACTAAATATCCTCCCATCCTAACTTGCGTCCGCATCCTCCCTATCCTTCCTCTGCTAGTACAAAAGTGGATGTCAGCTATACTGACCTAGCCACATAGAACGTGAGAGCGGTAGCGTTGGCTAACTAGCGGACCTAACCTCTCCTAGCAGGCATCCGACCATCGTCATCACAACAACTTGGGGAGCGTGTCTCAGCATGGCCCTCCCACGACCTCGGGTATCATAGAAACATAGGGTGGGCAATACATCCATCCCTCTCAACATACTAGGTCTACGCCCTTATCAACTCATACTTTGTTGCTCTCGAGATTATTGGTTTGTGTCATCGTATCATCAACTTTGGTAAACAAGGCTCTTTGCAAAATAGGTACTATACCATACTTCGTATCAGGTATCCGACTATTACATAGCCCTGGTGTCCTGCAGATTAGTACTTTGAAGCCATACATTTATAACAATATTTCCATTCTATCATTGTCTGATCCATATTGTCAACATCATTTATTTCATTACATAAAATCATTAAATCGATCACAGCATAAATACCACATCATATATATTACATTTCATCCAAGACGATTATTAAACATATACTGTCATTATAAAATAAAAGAATTTCGTGATAACTACAACATAGTAACCACATAAATCAAATAACATCATGAGGATGGTAACATCATAGCATCATAACCGTAGTATCAACATGGGCACAGTAACATCCTAAACATAGTAGCAACATATCATCATGTCTAACATGTCGAGAATATAGTTCACTCTGTCTCGCTGAGTCGAACAGATAATAAGAAAATAAACTGAAAGGTGTCTAACTCATAAACACGCCTAGTCAAAATATGGGGCGTTACATCTCCTCTGGTGGTAGTTCCAAAGAAAGTCACAAGGAAATGGCGTATCTGTGTTGAGTTTCAAGAACTAAACAAGGACACTCTTAAGGACTACTTACAATTGCCTTTCATCGATCAGGTGTTATATACCTTATCAGGGAAGCAATACTTTTCTTTCCTTGATGGGTATAGCAGATACAATCAAATATTAATAGCACCTGAGGATCAAGACAAGACAACCTTTACTTGTTCTTGGGGGACATATTCCTATCGAGTTTTACCATTTGGTTTTTGTAATGCACCTGCTACTTTCTAGCATGCAGTATTAGGATTCTTTGCTAACCTTATACATGACTGTGTAGAAGTTTATATGGATGATTTTACAGTTTATGGCGATACCTTCCAAGAAGCCCTTAATAACCTCGAAACAGTTCTTATTCGGTGCCAAGCAACGAACCTAGCTCTTAGTCATGAAAAATGTAAAATGTTACTAACCAAGGGCATAGTTTTGGGACATCATGTCTCTCTTCAAGGTATCAAGGTGGATCCTGCCAAGATAGAAATAATTGTTAATCTTCCTCCTCCAAAAAATCCGAAGGAAGTAAGACATTTTCTTGGCCATGCAGGCTATTATAGATGTTTCATTGAAAATTTCACTAAGATAGCGGCACCTATGTTCAAACTACTCATGAAAGACACAAAATTCCAATGGACTGAACCATGTCAATGTGCCTTTGAAACTCTGAAGGAAAAGTTATCAGTGGCACCAATACTTACAGGCCCAAATTGGTCCCTTCTTTTCCATATATCCACTGATGCCTCCGACATAGCTATAGGGGCAGTCTTAGGTCAAAAAGAGGGACAGACATCACATTCCATTTACTTTGCTAGTAAAAATCTGACTCCCATAGAATCGAAATACATTATCACCGAAAAATAATTTCTTGCAGTAGTCTATTCCATCAACAATTTTCGTCATTATATCACAGGATATGAAATTTTTATACACACTGACCACTCCGCCATTAGATTTTTGATGAATAAACCAATCACCAATGGCAGGGTGACTCAGTGGCTTCTTTTGTTACAAGAATTCAACATCACCATTGTTGATCGTCTTGGTCGAGAGAATGTAGTAGCTGATTTTCTCTCTCGAATTCAAATTGATGATAATGCCAGCCCTGATGATGATAGCTTCCCAGATGAACATTTGTTCACTGTGTCTGTTCAAACCACTTGGTTTGTAGACATAGCCAATTATTTTTCAACTGGAAAGATACCTAACCATCTCTCCCCAACCAAAAAACGTAGAATCATAGTTCAAAGTTCCAATTATTCTTGGGTGGATAATGATCTCTTTCTTACTGGTCCTGATCTTATTATTAGACGACGTGTACGAGAGGATTAGGTGGTAGAGATCCTTCATGCATGTCATGGTGGACCTTGTGGCGGGCATTTTTCTGATAAGAGAAAAGCATACAAAGTGTTACACTCTGGGTATTGTTGGCCAAGCATTTTCAAAGATGCTGCCAAGTATGTCAAGGGCTGTGACAATTTCCAAAGAATGGGTAGACCTATGCCATCTGATGAGATGCCTTTGCAACCTCAAGTTATGATCGAGCATTTTGAAAAGTGGGCTCTAGATTTTGTTGGACCAATTTCCCCTATGTCTCGCAAAAAGAAGTACATTCTAGTCTATACATATTATGTCACCAAGTGGGTAGAAGCCAAAGCTTTATTTCGAGCCACGGAAAAATCTGTGGTAGAATTCATATATGAAGAAATATTCACTCGATTTGGTGTACCTAGGGAAATTGTAACCGATCAAGGATCTCAGTTTACCTCCAAATTAATGAAAGAGATTACTGACAAATATGGTATTAGACATTGTAAATCTTCACCCTATCACCCGCAAGCCAATGGTCAGGTAGAATCCACCAACAAAATATTAGAAACCATCCTGACTAAGACTATTCAGTTACACCACAAGGACTGGGCAGATAGACTCCCAGAAGCCTTGTGGGTTTATAGAATAACTTGGAGGAGCACTACAGGTCACACACCTTATGAACTCGTTTATGGTAAACAAGTTCTTCTACCTATTGAATTTCAAGTTAAAACCTTTCGTATGGATGCACAATTAGGGATGAATTTAGAAGAAGCACATAGACAACGAATGCTGTAAATAAACGAATTAGACGAGATTAGGCAAGACGCTATTCAACGCACAATCTTAATACAAAAACAATGCAAAACGTGGCATGATACATACATTAAACAAAAACAATTCAAAACTAGAGATTGGGCAGTACTTTTTTATTCAAGGTACAAAAAATTTAAAGGTAAATTAACTACTTGCAGGATGGGTCAATATGAAATTGTTACAACTTTTGATAATGGATCCGTTAAAATTAAGACAATTGATGATTCTCAATTTTCCTTTGTTGTAAATTGCCATAGACTTAGACTTTATCATAAACCAAGATCTAAACAAGATTTTGTGTAGAATGGCTTACAACAAGTGCAAATGGAGCTAGTAGAAGAGCAAGTTATTCCTCCTTCTCCTGATCCTTAAATTATGTTGGGTTATTTTCTTTTGTATATATGTAAATATGTTTTTGTTTTTTTAATAACGAGTCATTTCTAACAACTGATTGCATTTTTACAAGAAAATTATTGTGATCAGTTTATGAAGCTTTGTAAATTAAAACAGGAAGACTCTTTTCCTTTCATTAATTTTGAAAATTTTATATAACTTTCTTTGTACATATGCTTTTGTTTTGAATAAATTTGAATCATCTGACAAGTGGTTTTGCATCTTAATTACAAGAACCTTATCTTTCTAATCAGCTCATTCGATATTATGCAAAAAGGGAAGCGCTCTTAAAAATAAATACGTATTGTTCTTCTTCTCTTTCGGTTATCATTAGAAATTAAAAATTTATAGTGAACGGATAAAGCATTCTTGATATCATTTGTAACCACTTTCTTTATGATTCTGTATATGGTATGTGATTCAGACATGCACATTTCTGATTTATCATTAGAACAATTGCTTGAAGACCTACTTTAATTTCCATGATTTTCAAAAGCTCTATCTTACACCTATGGACTACTAGCTCATCCTAGACTCATTATCAAAACTTGTCTCTTGAAGCATTTTTAAAAGGTAGCCCAAGAGTGAGTGATGTTTTCTAATTTGTGGGGAACATTACTAATTTTTTATGAACATAGATTGAGAAGTCAAAGAGCATCTTTAGGTTATTATCTTTTGACATGATCTATAATCTAGGCCATTATAAATAAATTTACTCATAAGGTTCGCTTTGAAATTTTGAATTATGTGTTTAGTAGGCTTAGCAGACTCTAGTGCCAATCGGTTTCCTTACAATATATATATATATATATATATATATCATTCTACGAGGTAAACTCGCAGGGGTACTAAACATGATCGTTGGCAACGAGTCCATGCTAATTAAAATCTGAAACAAGGAAGCTCGGTAAGTGCAAGTAAACATGTCGGGGTACTGAACAGGCTCACTGGCAGCGGGGCTATACTTGCGTGGTACCAAGATAAACCCGCCGGGGTACTGAACAGGCCTGCTGGCAGCGGGTCAATATCGGGTAAAAGAGGTTTGGTTAATGCATTTTTATTCACATGGCTCATAAAAACATGAGTATGCAAACACATGTTTAGGCCAATTATTTATACTGTCATTAGATAATGGCTGTAAGTTGGACTTGGACCCTGTCATCTAATTCAAACAATACCTAGGATATAACTATCCTAGAAATGGGACCCATAACTACGAAAATCTCAGAAGCTTTACAGTGAACCTTACCTATATTCTTTGGATGACAAGAGATCTTTACAATGAGTCATGGATGACTAGTTTTCCTCTAGCATTTTCACATCAATTATACTATCATTCTTTATATGGTCTTCTTAAGCACTGTTGTATTCTTTTGATGAATGTACATATCTAAATCATCTACATTTATTAGTTAATATTTCATTTCCTTATGAAAATTATCACAATATTTTAGAAGCTATCTGTAAGACTTTCAATTGAAAATTTTTAAATATGAATCATTTTCTCTTTGATGGCTTGATGACATGCCATATTTTTGGTTTGGGGGAATATTAGAATTGTTCTTACTTTTTGAATATTTATGAAAATTTTATTTATCTATGATAAAATGATAGGTGTTTTCAAGTTAATGGAAAAGCAGAAGAAAGGTTGATCTAATGAAGAAAAAAAAGAGGAATGCAACTAAGAGATCCAGAAAAACAAAGTTTATATCATCTTTTGTGCACTAACAAATTCAGAAATTCTCTCCAAAATCAGTTTCAGTTAGCAACAACAATAAGATCTTATATGGACAAAATTCTGCATGAAGGATTGAATGACGGGTCGAATGCTGATCCGAACGAGGTGAGGAACGAGGCAAATAAACAACGTTCTGAATGGAGTGCTGAATGAAACCATAGCTTGTATAAATATTAATAAGTGTGCCAATATATTTGAATTTTTTTTTAACCAATGATGATAGGGTTCAATCAAATGTTGATTTCATACATGGCCTCATTCTCTTATCCATCTCGCCTCCACTAAACAAAGGGATCATGCATCATTGTGAATCATTGCATGACTGCCATTTGGTCTTACTTATCCTACTATATGACCTGCTATCATATTAATCGAATCACCATATTTCACATGTAATCTGTGCCTATCATCTCATTCCGAGAATTAGATTCAACCTGTCCAAAGCTTGGCTTTGGACACAATTAAATAAATAATGATTAGACGTATTCTTTAATTCACGCATTTCTATGTGGCACTCGATTCAAGATATTTGAATGACAAGTGTGATATTTTAAGCATGCTAAGTCCTTGTCCACTGTCGTTCAAACATTCAAACGAACCTTAGTTTAAATTGATGATTGCGTGAATTTTGCCTCAGTCTATTTGCTCTCCATGTTTATGTTGAAGCCGCGTCCTCTGCAATTTCTTGCACCTCTTGTATCCATTTGCATCCCCTGTCCTCTATCAACAATGCCAATTCGTTATGAGCCTGGCAGCTACCAAGACCTCCTCCGCATTTCTTAGTTCAAATCCTGTCGTGAAGTGTTTTTGCGAGCGGGCTGGGGTCCGTTTCTCCGCCTTCTCCAAGGCCAAAACCATGAAATTTCACTACTGTTCGCTAAGGGTTTTAATGGCAAGACAACCAAAGTTGGCCATCTCACTTTCTTCATGAGAGAAGAATCCATCGCATTGGCCACCAAGCTCCTGAGGGAAGGTGCCCGATGGCACAAACATCTCTTCCTTCCATGGAAGGCTCACAAATTTGCCTTGAAGGCCGATTTTCAATGCGTTGTCGGTACCAAAGGATTCCATAGGGAATGGGTCAAGCCAGAATACTTAGATCCTTTGACTATCATCATCCATTGGATCACTTGTGAGGGTAAGTTTATTGTTTTTAAAGTCTTCCATTTTTTTTTGCTAGCACATTTTGTTAACAATCAGACCCTCAACTTCCCATTTCATTTCGTGAAAATTTTGGAGAAGATGTCTAGCCAAGTTAGGAAGAATATTGTTAATCCCTCTAGTATCTTGTATCACCATTGTCTTATTAAACTCCTGATCATTCACCAGTTGGAAGAAAGAGGGAAAACCTGGGATCGTTTTGCTTTTGAAATACTGAACCCTCATTTGATTGAGAAGTCTACTATAAAACCCTCTCCCTCTTGAAAACATTATTTCCAATCCAGTATTGGTGAGCCTACCCCATCCTCTACACAAGCATAATGAGACACTAAGCATGTGCGAGTTGATGAGGATCCCTCAAGTGATGTGCACCTTGTCCAATCATCACCTTCTCCTAAACTTACCCTTGGTGACCCTACTTCAGAACCTCCACTCTTTTCAGTACCTACTAAATCCACGAGAACAAATTGTGACGAGTTTGTCGACCAATCTGTCATTGAGATTGTTGTTCAACCATCATGTTCAAACGTCCATTCAAATAACCATACCCTTGAAACACCCCTCCTCACATTAGCCAATGTATCTGCTCGAATGAGTGAAGACTTTGCTGCTGAAAGTTCTCTTGCACACAACAAAGACAGAGTTCTTGAGGACCATATTGACAATCTTGAAACATTTCCAAGAGAATTGAGTTCCCCAAAAAGTCCTGAACATCGTAGGGAACAACCCATTCTGACTCAGCAGGAAGTAGATAAATTGACCCAAGTAATAGCATGGTTGAAAGACCAAAATCAAAGCTATGTGGAAACAATCTCTGAGCTTCATGAAGATAACAAGGCACTGCGTACACAAGTAAGAAGCATTGAATGCCTAGTCAATGCCAGAACAACGTCCCATACTACTCTCCAGATGAAGTATGACACCTTGAAAGACCAATTTAGGAAGCTCCAGAAGTATAAAGCTAAAACCATTTCCTCTTCGAAGTGAAAGGCAGTTGCTACCGCAGCTCAGCATTCTTCCTGAACTTCTCTGTTTTGCTCAGTGGGACCTGGCATATCTCCGGTTTGGGGGAATGTTGGTGTCCATTTTGTCAGTATTTTTTATCATCAAATCTACTTCGAGTGGCGTCATTTTTATCATTTTTTATATAATAATTTATTCTTTCTACCATTCAGACCATCAAACAGATCAAGTATGCATATATTCAGTTATTGTATGAATTTTGGTGAAATCTCTCCATATTATGATTTATTAATGTTTAAAGTGATGTTTCTCGATATGCTTGGCATTTAGTTTTGATCTATAGGCTGCAATTTTTCAAACGATCCTCCATTCATACTGCATGTTTATGTTGCTAATGTTCAGCCGCATCCATCCCGTCATTCAGCCTTGCGTTTAGCCTACGGAATCAACGGTTGGCATATTTATGGCCAATAAAGACAAAAATGGACACATGGGTTCTGTTAGTGACGTGGTGGTTATGGTTGATGAGCTTTGATTCTATAAGATTTGCTTCCTTTCCTCCTCAGCTCGACAGCACACGGCCTCCCCACGTCAACACTCCAGCATTCTGACTTTCCAGTTCGTCCAGCGTAATATCACGCACACTTGCTCACGCCAATGTTCTAGAGGAGTCCAGTCCGCCCATGCTTAGTCCGCCAGCACATGCTCTGTCCATGTCGATGCTCCAGCAGCGCTCTCCTCCTTCCGTTCTGCTTGCTAGCATACAATCTACCCAGATTTGAAGGAAACAAGCGCGCAGCTGTTCGTGTCAGGCAGGTTCGACACCGTGAAAGCAGACAGATGCCCTCTATGCTGTCACATGTTAACCAACAGTCGTTTTACAATCTTAAATACCTCTATTTTTAGAGAGGTCGACTATGTCGACCTTCTCTCCCACTGTAAACTTATAAATAGATTCCTCTTATTGGGAAAACGAGGATGAGATAGCATAGAGAATAGACAGAAGATATCAGTTACTTTTGCATAAATATTGTGTAATTTTCACCAGTTAATGGAAGTTTCAGTTCGTTGATGCTCTGTTGTTAGTAGCTAAGTGATTTAGCTTCCATCTCTGATTGCTGGGAAGGGCCCCTCATCAACCGGAGGTTTTGTTTATGTTTTTTTGCATTTGTTTTTCTGCAAATAGTTAGTTTATTTTCTAGTAAATGTAATTAATTTTGTTTTCCTGTATATGTCATTTCTTTCCTCTCTATAATTCGTATTTCTATGCTAACTTAGTTTGTTGTTTCTAGAATTGATAAATGGTCGAACAAGAATAATATTCATAGTTTGATTTCAGTCTTTCGTAATTAGATAGTTTGTTTTCTAGTTTTATGAAACTAAATAGAATTTAATTAGTTTCTATTTCAAGTTCTGTTAATAGTTAGAATTAGTCCCATCAGATTATGTTCTGTAGTTGTAGGTTAATTCCATCTTTCATCTCAGCTTTGCTTTAGCATATCATAGGAATAGTTCATCTTTTCAACAATAATTAGAATAGGTTGCTTCCTATTATCATAGCTTCTCAACAAGTCTTCTCATTGACTTATTTGCATTGTAGGTTCATCTGCATTCACCAACTAATGTTAAGATCATCAAAACTGCTCCTTTTCTTTAGTTTAATCCATTTCTCCTCCATTTGGACTGTCGTTCGGACAGTCATCCAGATTGTCGTTCAGACTTTCATTCTTTCTACATTGTTTTTATGCTCATTTGAATTTACTTTCTTAGTATTTCTTAACTGTAATCTTTCTTGCTTCTAATTAGCATTCTTAACCATAATTAGGTCCTTGTTTTATATTCCATAAAGTTTTAATTAAAGTTTTGTTATCATTCTTAGTTTTGCTTTAATTATCCTTTAAATCATGTCTTTCACAGATAATTTACTAATATGTCGTTGTTTCAAAATTCATCAATTTTATTGTTAGTACAGTTTATTCCATGTTCTTAATATTTAGTTTAGATTAGAGTTAATAATTTCATTCTCCAAGTATCTTAGTTTTGGTAATTTCTTCATCGAACATAGGATCAATTTCTCATTTGCTCAAATAATTAAGATGTTCATGAAATATAATTTGGATCAGCAGTAAATATCTTTATCAAGTTTTCTACTTGCTTCTAGTTCTTACTAGTTTCATATTATTTTTCTTATGGATAGAAGATAGATCAGGATGTTTAAAGTTAATTGTAATTGGTCTCTTTGTAATTTACATCTCTTTGCAGAAATTAGATTAGATTTACTTCCATTTTGTTTTGCTATTACATTTGAATGTCATTACGATATATTTACTCCAGTTCCTATTACTTTTGACATACAACATCAAGGAGAATGTAATTAGAATTAGATGCTTTAATGTAGTCTTGAATAGTTATCGAATTCATTAAATAGTTTATAGTTTTGTTTTGAATTAACATTTTTTTTTTTTCTGCTTATGTAATTTATCATCGAATTAAGTTATTTCATAGATAGGTCTCTAATTTCATTTACAATTGTTTTTAAATTCCTAGAATTAGATTAGGTAGTTTTCATAGTCAATAATTTGTTTTTTAATCAGTTTCCATTATTCAATTATAAAATAGAGTAGTATGATTTGATACTAATCTAGTCTATTTGTTAAACTAGGTTTGATTCAAATCCTTTATTGTCTTTCTGAAGTTTAACTCAGTTTTTTATTTTGAAAGATCTTTCGATCTTTTCTTTATTAAATATTTCTAAGGTCTAAGCCGCAATCATAGGTACCATTCTACCTCAGCATATATTTTTCCACAACTCCAAGAATACCAACCCCGATCGATAATTAAATATTAGGTGTTTTCTTTAAGACAACTCACACACCTCAACAATGACTTTGATGGGAGTTAAACCTAACAATAAGGTTGTGGTCTTACCATGAGAACCAAGAACATATTTTAATCAACTAATATAGTGAGGAAAATAAATGAGATAGGATGGTAATTGTGGGGCTCATCTCTTCCCTTCGTTCGATTAAACTAGGTGGCTGACATATTGTAGCATTCTTCAAATAAAATTGTAGTGTGTAAGGGGGATGACCATACTGCAAACCAGTCATTATGTGATATTTTTCAAATGAGGGATAATGAGAATAGGGAAACTGAGAAAAACAAGACTCAAGGTATTGTTGCATAATGAACTCAAGTACATTGACCAAGGGTGGCCAGGGGGGTTCTACAAAAAGAATAAGTTGATATGGTGTGGTTCCCATGTTTTGAGTGAATTGGGTAACACATTTTTACAAAGAAATAAAATAATCATGTGGATGGTTTGTACAAATGGGAAGACAGGTTCCCAATGAATAAATACCATGCATATCTTCCCTACATGAATTTTCAAATGATGGTGGTGTATACATAGGTAAGGGCCCCTTTGTAGTGTTCTCAAGGGTTGGTGAAATGGAGAGGTGCTCATATAGTATACTAATTGTGATGGGGATGAGACACCATATGTGAATCATAACCGTAAAATGTGTCAACATATCGAAAGTGGGACTCATCAAGATGCAATAAGAAATATGATTGTGCTTTTCTTGGTGAGATTGTGAATTATCAAGTTCCTTGGACTAAACGGGGTAAAAACATTCGTTTCCAAACGTGGGATGGTTATAATGGTTTGGATAACCATGTGGGATTATAATAATGCTTGGTAAATTCATGTTTGAGTGGAGGTAAGAATTCATTTTGCCAGGAGATGACGAACTTATGGATATCAACACAAAAAATGGATAGGTGCAATGTAACAAGAGGAGATACATGGCCTATATGCAGATTCTATATGTTATACTTGTGGAGGTGGCTTCTGGACCTTTGCATGGGGAAAGAATCCACTTATTGATGAAAATAATGCACACATGAAATAGATACCAAGACATAACGGTGTTCATGATAAGAAATATGATGTTGCAAACAAATTCAAAGTTGGTTAATCGTGCATTGAGAAATAGTTGAAAAATGAGTGTCAGATGAAGCTCTAAGGGTACTGTTGACACAACGTCTATTGACAGGGGTTCAATCCGCACTGTCTCCAACAAACTATCCACCCAAAATCTCTTATACACCAGCTCGGAAAGCTGTAACCCTTCCCAACAACACTTGCGGAGCAAGTGTAGTCTCACTCAAGGTCGATAAGGGGGCTACTGGAACCAAGTTTCCGCAGTGATGTAGAGGATATGCACACATTACCTTCGCACTAACAAGAGATTATAACATTCAGAACATACCATTAACTTATTATTCGCATATTAAGTCATTCGCAGTTTCTAACAAAAATTCAGAACAACATAGTCGACATACTTATTCAAATTACAACATATTCGCATTAATCAACAGAAAACATTCACATAACCCATTATTCATCATCACATCATTGCATAAAGATTAAATTCATGTCCTAACTGAACATCTCCATTCATTCATCAAACTTGCAGAATTAACCTCGCAGAAACCGTCAATACACCATGTTGCAGATACAGAAACAAACCCAAAAGATATGATCAATCTCCAAAACTTTGATCCCCTTAGGCTTACAATCCTACTCTATTTATATGATTTTATCTTATTACAAAATGGTCCACATGACTGACTTAACTAATCTAACAATTCTTGTGCTACCGCGAATTATTCTTCTTTCGCGGAATGACCCTTTCACGCCTATTGGCTTTCGCACTTCCTGTGGATCTATCCTGTTCCAACAACCCCCCAACACAAACCTATGGCTCGTCCCGAGCCACCTCAGCTAGACATTGTTGGTTTGTACCCATCCTTCACTGCGCTCTGTTTCTGAAATTGTTCTTTCCATCTGGAACTCGTTATTGTGTACTTCTCATCTCCATCCATCGATCTCTGGTTCGCTGTCATGTACTTCTTGAAATCATCCTCCAGTCTCTGGAAACTTTCATCATCTACCTCTCCAGAGTCTATTGGATCGCTCCTCATTCATTCCAGACTAAGAAGAAATTCATCGACATTTCCAAGGTGGGAAACAGGCTGACTGCTCCGGCATATTTGCTTCACACCTTGGATTGCTTCCTACTGGGGCTAGGGGGCTGTCACTCCTATCATTCTAGTGATCACCGAGACCACGAAGATTCAAACTACTACCACATACTTAGACATCTCGGATGAAACTTCGTCTTTGTGACACCCAAGTTCCTATGCCCCTTCCTGCTCAAGGCCCTCATGCACACTTGTTGTTTGGGCCCACAACGCACCTGGTGTACTACCGCATGAAATGAAATGGATCATTTCCACAACCTCCTTGGAATTCCTAACTTATCCAATTACCTAACCTACTCACAGCATGTATTTCTTGCTTCTGGTGAATACCTCTTTGCTTTGCTAGTCTCTAGTGCCTATATTTATGCATTTCCATCTTCCGGGACGCCTGCCTCGAAAATAATCCAAGAATCCATTCACCTAATGCATTGATTATGTCATCATTTGTTTCTTGCATGAGGTGACTGGACTTCCTACGTGCGTGATTGGTGACCATACTTCTCCCAGCTTCCGTTTGTGTCACAACGATGCGAACCACCATCCGTGGTGCCACCGACCATGCTGCCACGGTGTGTTGCCATGTGCCAAACGTGCCTGGCACTAGCGCCAATCTAGACCAAATAACGATCATACCTGTCGAAAAGACCTGTCATCTGAAAAAGTCGCATCTGCTGATGATTCAGAATGATTGTTGATTTGATAAGGTCATAATCCTACAACTGTCACAGTCCAAATCCCAAACTACAATACGACCCCTCCCATTTGCACATTCCCTTCTGGCTGGTGCGACATCCTGCCACTTAGTATCTTCTATATATATATATATTTTCATCATTGGTCTTCATCCGCTCTACGTCAGATCATGCTGAAAGGGCTTCAACCTATTCCCATTGACTAATTTAGGTAACAGTACTCCATCCAAACTCTGTAGCTATACTGCGCCTCCGTTGGTGACAAAAGTGATAACATATGGTCCCAACCAGTGCATTTGCAGCTTACCGAGGTGTTTCACAAATTTACTATCATACAACAGAACTGTATCCCCTATCTGAATGTGTTTTGTCTTGACATGGTAGTCGTGCCACGCCTTCTGGGAGTCTTTTTCTACTTTCTGATGGAACCCTGAGATGAATCGATCTTCTTCAAACTATATTAGTTGTGTCAATCGTTCCTCTAGCACGCCATCATCGCTCATCCCTGTTGTTGTGACAATGTGCAAGCTCGGTACTATGTATTCCATCGGTATAACTGCTTCTTGGCCGTAAACAAGCTTAAATGGGGTTTGGCCAATCAATCGTTTGCATGTGGTCCGATATGCCCAAAGGACCACTAGTATTTTTAGGTCCCAGTCGTTGCGGTTCTCATTGCACATCTTTGTGAGAGCATGCTCCAATATCTTATCGAACGCTTCAACTGTCCCATTCGCCTCAGAGTGGTAAGGTGTACTCTTCTTGTGCTGGATCTGAAACTCTTCTATCATCGTGGCGATGGTTTGGTTGAAAAAGTGCGTCCCTTGGTCACTTAACAACACTTTTGGGCACCCAAACCTTGTAAGCACATTGTCAAATAGGAATCGAGCTGCAGTTGCAGCTGAACAATATTTTACCGGTGCAGCTTATGCTCAATGCATCAGGTAGTCTATCGCAGTGATCATGTAACGTGACCTTGTTCTTTTCCCAGGTGGGTTGATGGGTCCCATAAAATCAACAACCCATTTATCGAAGGCCTGTAGCGTTACTTGTGGTACTAGTGGCATTTCGTCTCGACGTGAGGGCTTCCCAGTTCGCTGGCATACATCACAGCTCTTAGCATAGTCTGCGAAATCTCCATGCAAGTTGGCCACCATAGCCCTGCTCGAAGAATCTTTCTAACAGTCGCCCATCCACCATAGTGTCTTCCAGCAATTCCGTCATGAGATTCCGACAGAATCTGTTCCTGTTCATGCGGAAGGACGTATCATCGTAGAATCTCGTATGGGCCCATTTTATATAATTCTCCTGCAATTAACTAGAAATATGCAACTCGGACAACTAGCTACTTCTTTTGGCTAGTAGTGAACTCGGTCGGTGCCTCCCCTGTCGCCAAAAATTGAATGATTTGTTCATAGTGGTTATCGACCATGCCAATCCTAAAAAACTAAGCGTCTGATAATCCTTCATCGATGTTCCTTGGTTCTTCTCCCGACTCTATTCGTGAAAGATGATCAGGTCCCGCATTTAGTCATCCCGGCTTGACGATAATCTCAAAATTAAACTCCTGAAATAGTAATATCCAGGGACAGATCTTCCCCCCAACACAGGATTGTTCACCAAGTATTTCAACGCAGAATGATCTGTGAACATCTTGAAGTGTCCCCCTAAGAGGTAATTTTGAAATTTCTGCAAAGCATATACCATTTCCAACCCTTCCCGGTCGGCGGTCGTATAATTCTTCTCCGCAGTAGATAATTTTCTACTTGCGAATGCTATCGCGTGGTCAATGTCGCTGGTTCCTGGTTGGGCCAAGATAAAGCCAAGTGCGACTGATGACGAATCAACGTGTATGTGAAATTCCTTTGTCCAATCCGGAAATGCGAGAATTGGTGCTGCGACCATTTTCTCTTTCAAAATGTCCAAGCTTTTCTGGCATTTCTCGGTCCATTCAAACTTAGCATCCTTCTTCAGTAAATTTTCCATGGGTGCTATGATGGTTGCATATCCTCGAATGAATTTCTTGTAGTAACCTATGTGTCCCAATGTCGCTCGTAGTTGTTCGATCGTCGTTGGTGGTGGGAGGTCGACAATGATGGAAATATTCGCTAAATCTACCGACATTCCTTCTCGACAGACAATGTGTCCTAATAGTATGCCAAACGTAGCACAAAAGATACACTTCTTGAGGTTCAAAGAAATTTGGTGTTCTTGACAACGTTCTAGCATGAGTCTTAAGTTCGTGACATGATCTTTGACTAACCCATATACCATCCAATAATCCATGTAGACAACAAGGAACTTATGAATATAATCTTTGAATGTCGCTACCACTATTCTGGAAAATATTGCGGGAGCATTCTTTAATCCAAATGGCATCACCGTGTACTAGAGGCATCCCCCCTCTGTGATGAATGTAGTCTTCTGTCGGTCTTCTTTTGCAATCTTGATTTGGTGGTAGCCTGAAAATCCATCCATAAAGGAATATATCTCTTGACCTCCTACTCCTTCGAGCACTTCATCCCTGACTGGGGTCAAGAAGGGATCATGTAGGCAGGCGTCATTCAATTTCCTTAGATCAACAAATATTCGTACTTCGCCGGTTTTCTCGTCCTGGAAAACCATTGGACTGATCCATTCTGATTCATCTACTGGTTCTATAATGCCTACTTCCAACATTCTTTCAATTTTGGCTTGCACTCGTTCCTTGTATCTCGGGTTCAATCGATATGGCTGCTGCTTAACCGGCTTCGTATCAGGTTTCAAGGGGATCCTCATTTCCCCTAAGTCTCCATAAATTCCCTTCATTTCTGAGAATTTCATTGGAAACAAATCCTGAAACTCATGTAGTAGGTCAGTCATTTTCGTAATGGTCGACTCGTCCTAGTAGTCACCAATGCTTGCGAACTTGGGGTTTTCCTCCATCCCAATGTTCACCTTCTTGATCTTTAATGGCTGCTAAAATTTGTCCAGCGGTATATCTGGTCCCACAACACTACGACTACCCTCTAATTCTGGTACGTATGTATCCCTGGGGTCATCGTCATCTTTGGGCTCTTTAGTGACATTGTAACACTCCATCAACATTTCTAATGTCGTAATCCATTAGAGTGCCATCAGTTTTCTAGTTGGTACCGCTTCAAATATCTTTCGCAGATCGCCTGTAGCATGATATGGATTAAGGGATTTTCATTTGAGAATGAGAACGATTGGCTGAAACCATTGGTAAGCTATTCCCAAGATGTCATCCGACGTCGTAGTTCTGCTGTGACATACCAGCTCTGCGGTACCTCATCCAACGTGTGTACGAATGCATGTACCCACACCTATCGCGCTCTCGATCCCCATTGATGTTGACAGGAATTCAGATCCGCCTTTGGGTCTCCTCGTCCGTCATATCGCATATAGTCATCCCCCGTAACTTTGCCGAATCAAACCTTCATGAGGCGTCGACATAGTGGCCAAGATGTGATGTTTGATTTATGCGCTGCCCACCATTGCACAGGAGTATCCTTCAGGGCTTCCTCCAGGGCCAGAAGACACTGTGGCTCTGCCACCTTTTCCTCAAATTCAGTGAGAAACGTGCCCAAGTTGGAAATCCATCATAGGTAGGTAATGCATATTCCTCCATGGCTACCATTCGCAGGGACTGTGTTATCCGTGCACATCTTCGGAAGGACACTTCATGCAACCGATTCTGCCAATTCTTAAGGTCCTCATCTGAATTGGAGGATACCGAACTGGCGTTGCGCCATCCTAATTCTCCATCTGTAGTGAGATTAACATAGTCTTCAGAAATGTTATACAGACTGTCCCATCCTTCAGCAAACTCATCTCTGGCCGACTCCATATACCGCAGCCCTTCCGTCGGATCTAGTGGTGCGATGACTCTCATTTCCTAATTCTCGAATGACATTATCATTTTCTTAAAGTTGATGATCGCTTGATTCTCCATGGCCCAGTCGATCCCCAGCAGTACCGGATAGGGACTGGTGTTATCCACAATTTAGATGACATCAAAATCCACAGACATTCTGAGTCCTTCAATTTCAACCAGAATTTGACATACCCAACCGAGTGGGGTGAGCTTGCTCTTGTTCACCAGTCACAGCTGTACTGGTGACCAAGTGATCTGCAGTTTCTCCATTGTCTCCCACATCTGTTTAGTTAGGATATTTACGTCTGAACCTAAGTCCAGAATTATGGAGTCGACATCAAATTCTCCAATATGTGCTGACATCCGCATCTCCCTCCTTGTCTTCCTTTTCTATATGCGATTAAATCTATGGTCTAGTCGTGCATCTCCTTGTCATTGTAGTAAACTAGCTATCTCTTCCAGTGTGTCTAGGTCCTTTGCCAAATCAAGGCAACTCCCGAGGGAGGCTTTCAGAGTGTCTGCCTTCCTTCACGACTTTGTCGAGTCGAACGGCAGTGGCATGACATAGATTTCTTCTTCAAGAGGTATCCGCCTCCTATTCCTTCTTGCGTCCTGTGCCTTCAAAAAGATGTCCCTTTCTGTTTCTGCGTTGACGACAGGGTATTTTTTAAGGATTATAAAAGTATACTTAAGTATAGTATTCTAGGCAATTATTTTGGATTGAAAAAAACATATATATAGATTGGTAGGTGAATATTAAATATGAAACCTACAATTTACTCCTGAAACTAGTGAATTTTGGCAAATATTATGATAAAAAAAAACATACTTTATGTAAATATAGCTGATATTAGAGACTAAAAATGACCAAAAAGCGAATTTATTTTCGAAAAAATGCCCCTCAAATAGCCAATTGGCGAAATTTTTCCCTTAAAAATTTCCTTGGTCGACGGTGATCTGCTTCCGCTGACTTTGTGTTCGTCTAAGATTGGTGTGTGGCCTGTCACCACCTATCACCGCCCCTCCTTGTGTCACTATCTCGATCATTGCATGGTTACCTCTAGCTTCTGTCGAAATCATCTGTATAGTAGGTGGCGCATTCAAATTATTTGGGTTCTCGTTCTGCTTAGTCTTCCATTCCACAATAAGCTGAAGGAAGTCTTATATACTATGATCTACAGCACTGTAGTATGTACACTACGGCGCAGGGTTTGGACAATCCTGCTGGTAGTGCCCCTGCTATCCATAATTGTAATAGATGATTGGACCTCTTCCTCGTCAAATAACTCCTCCACGTCCCATACTGACACCTCGGCCTCCACAGAATCCTCCCTCGAAACCTTCGCGTAGAGGTCCATATTGTTGATACTGTGGTTGCTGATATCATTGTTGCCCATACTGCGGCTGGCCATATGGTCGTGGTGGATACAATGGGTTCTCGTACTGCGGCTGCCCGTATTGCCTCTGGTCGTATTGCTGCAGTTAGTTAAACTACGGCTGACTATACTGCGATTGCTGTTGCACCACTGATGGTTCTTCCCCCTTCATAAAATATGTGTCAGCTATACGATCTTGCAGCAAGTCATAGGCCCTGCAGTCTTTCAAATCATGGCCAACCGATCGGCAAAAATTGTAGTATAAGTTCAATGGCTTTGATACCATCTTTTGCATATATATGCATTCCTCCGGTCGATGACCCCTAGTTTGACAGACAATACACCACGGCATGCCTCCTTGACGAAGGGGGTTTGGCCTCCTCAACTGCAAATACTCACAGAATTCTAGGCAATTGTCCCTGTGGTGCCTCGCACTTCTCCATCGGGTACACCATATGTCTCTGCGGGTCTCCTTGCCCTTCTTGATATCCTCCAATTGAAGTGTTAAGTTGGCCAACTGTGCCTGAACTCTATCCATTTCCATCCCTATTTCATGGATTGGTGAAGCCTCCAGCTTCATCGCGATTTCTAACGCTTATGCCTGTGTCGCAACCGTTTGTTGCATCAGTGGTCCTTGGATATGCGCTACCAGACCTGCGATGAAGCATTCTTTGTGTTGCGTCTCATTTATCGGGAAACTTACTTTTGCTATCAGCGTTTTGTACCACTGATCGAATTCCCACAATGACTCATTCAAGAATTGCTCAATCTCCTTAAGCTCAGTGACGTACTGTGACTTAGATTTCAGTTTTTTTAATTCGTCAATCATTGTCATTCTAACCTGGGCCAATGTCTAGGCCACTGTTCCCATTGGAACCATTACAAACTTCATGTACCAGTCTAATGCCTGACCCCTAAGGGTCATCGCTAACTGTCTCATCTTTATAGCGTCGTCCTAAACCTGCTTTACAGTCCAAACTGCTTCGCATATAAACCAATACTGTTCGGGATCCTCGATTATGTTCCCCTGAAATGTGGGAATCTTTGCCTCGTCTGCCATCCTAACGTTGCTAGTATTGTTGTTCGCTGAAGCGTTACTCTTTCCGCTGCAGGTAGGGCAACTCCGCGAGTAGTTTGGATTTCTTCCTATAAAAGTGAGAGTAGTCTGCGGGGTCGAAGGTACGTGGTAACTTACGATCTGACCTTCTTCTGTCCCTAGGGTAGCTTGGTCGACGTCTCTTTCGCAATAAGGTCGCTTCCTCCCTTGTGGTCCTGTTCCACAATTCTCTGCTCCAGTCCTCTCGGTAGACTCTCTCTCAGTCCTCGTATTCTTCTTAGGATGCCGAAATATTGCTCCACTCATCAAGAGACCACACTCTTTGTCAGCTTCCCTTTGAAACTCGTCGTCGCTCATGTCCATCTAGCACATCTTTCCATCAAACTCGCATTTACACGATACCTTCACCCTCGCACACCGATTCTTCTACTCGTCAGAAGACATCCTCAATATTCCTTTTTTGCAGACAATCATTTTAATCCACAGTTTTAATGACGACAAGAATCTTCCTCTCAGCCCCCTAAAGAAATTTATTTTGGCATCACTGTATGACTTGATAGTATCTACTACGAACTCAGTTACGTACCCTTCGAGGATACTGTCTACCCAAAAATCAACAGCTCATGATACCTTGTTATGGGCTTGCCTCAGCTGTTGTACCAACTCTGGGGTCCAACAATCAGGTTCAGTCTTCTGGCAGTGGTTCTTGCAGAATGTCAACTATGCTAACCACTCATGCAATAACACCAGGAATTCGCAGAAAAAGATTTCGTGAATATCTCAATAAACGTATCTTTCTAACCAACCAGTTGTTGTCTGTTTAGGATCTCACTTCTCACTTTCTGCGAATTCCTCCGCCTTCTTGTCAAACCACTATTAGATCTTTGGTTTTGTCAGTTGCCACAACATATCCTCTTTTCTTCTTCCTTAGGGTCCTAGCAACGGAACCATTTGTTGACGCAGTGTCTATCGACAGGGGTTCACTCCACACTATCGCCAACAAACTATCAACCCAAACTCTCTTATACACCGGCCCGGAAAGGTGTAACCATTCCCAACAACACTTGTGGAGCAAGTGCAGTCTCACCCGAGGTGGATAAGGGGGCTACTAGAACCAAGTTTCCGCAGTGATGTAGCAGATATGCACACATTATCTTTGAACTAACCAAAGATTATAACATTCATAACATACCATTAACTTATTATTTGCATCTTAAGTCATTCGTAGTTTCTAACAAACATTCAGAACAACATACTCAACATACTTATTCAGATTACAACATATTCGCATTAATCAACATAAAACATTCACATAACCCATTATTCATCATCACATCATTGCATAAAGACGGAATTCATGTCCTAACCGAACATGTCCATTCATTCATCAAACCTACGGAATTAACCTCGCAGAAACTGTCAATACATCATATTGTGGATACAAAACTAAACCCAAAAGATAGGATCAATCTCCAAAACTTCGATGCCCTTAGGCTTACAATCCTATTCTATTTATATGCTTTTATCTTATTACAAAATGGTCCACATGACCGACTTAACTAATCTAACAATTCTTGTGCTACCGTGACTGATCCTTCTTTCGCGGAATGACCCTTTCGTGCATGTCAGCTTCCACACTTCTTGCGGATCTATCGTGTGCCAAGAGGTAAAAAAAAATGGCACCATGCTAGAGAGCTCGTAATTCTGATCACGATGGTGTTGATGGTGTCAAATAGAGCTACGAAACTCCTAAATGAGGTTGTTGAAATTTTTCCATTTGGATTATAAATAGGGGTGGGGCCTACTTTTTAAAATCATTTTCACCATTGTGAGTTCAATGCACTAGTGATATTTTCACTATTTTGGGGAGATTGAAGAAACAATATTCAATCCCATGAGTTTTAAATATGTTCTCATGCCAAGTAATCCATTTTCAATGGTTTATTTATTTCTTTATTTGCGGGGGGATTACATGATCATGCAATCGTATAGAAGGGTTTTTTGCCAATTGTGAAATTACTGAAGGAATAACATAGAATCGTGTGGATTTTCCTTCAATAGTCATGCATCACATGGGAGATGAATGGATGAGTCACAAAAGAAATTTGTGTGGTTGAACTGTACACATCCCACATGGTTTGATTGTGTGATTGTTCTTGGAATAATGGCACGATGATGCAGCCTAACCATGCATGTCACACGTGGTGAAATCATGAAACTTTTTGGATAATAATTGCTTGGAACCATGCGACTAATGGGAAAATGTCGCATGGTTTTTGTTGTCTTTGGTTTTTTAGTTTATTGGTTAATGATGGATAACTAACACACTCTTATAAATTGTTTGTGGTTGCACAGTGCATGATATTGATAATGTTGATTGAGAAGCATGAGACCCACTACATTAAATTTCTACGGTAAGTGTAGAATTATCCAGTCATTAAGTAGCACATATGAGATGTAGGGTTGCTGAATTTATTCTTATGCCCAATGATGAGGACACGTGGAAACCTACTACAAGACTTACTCATGATGTGGGATCGTCAACATGGATGCTTCATGGTGGGAAATGAGAGGATGAATCACAAGTGCATGATATTTATTTTCTATCAATTTTTCTAGTTTGTAGGATACGAAAGGAGACTCGACCACCTCTTACCAGTTAGCAGATGTAATAACCCTCAAATTTCACTAATATATATATATATATTATGTAAGATACATACATTCTCACTGACACAGTCCTTTCTCTATTATGTTGTAAATGTTTAAAAGATTGTTTTCTTCTGGAAAAAGTCGCTTCTTAATTACCTCTATAATAGCATGTTAGCTAAATCGGATTATTTTCCTGACATTGCAATTAGGGTCCTCGGGCAACCTCCAAGGTTTACTTAGCTTCTAAAGCTGAAGCATCTTGACTCTTTGTACAAGTTACAGGGTTAAGTCTCTTGCGAGAAGAGTTAAAGGTCGTGGTTCAGCTTGTAAAAACTACCCTTGAAAACAAGAAGCTGAGGACCTCACTCTACTAGGGAAGAGGGGTTCTAATCTTAAAAAGGGTCTTAATATAAAAATAAACAAAGGATTAACATACCAAGGGTTGGTGTTACCATTGAAAATGCAGGAGCTCCAAACTATAAAAAAAGGGGGTCTCGAAAACTTAATACAAAGGTGGGATCCAGTTGGCACAATAAATGCCTTCATGTGGGTTTCGCTTGTTAGAAGCTCTACAGTAAACCATCACGAGATGTAAGGAAAGGGTCATTTGCACTGGGTTCTTGAGGAGCCGAGCTCTTGCTCGGCTGCCATGGTGGCCATGGAAACCCTGCATCAATTCTAACTGAGATATAGACTACACAAACTCACTGGTGTTCTCGACTATACATGTTACTCTAAAACAGCTCTCAGGCATTCACCTATTCTCGGCTGCAAATGAAAATATAAAGGTAAGATTGCGTTCAAAGTGTATGTTTACATTTTTATTCAGTTACCAATTCAAATGCGTGAATATAACTGTGCACATTTTTCTTTTATGACAAGAGGATTCTTCTCTGTGCTTTCAGTAAGTGGAAGGCATGGGAGAGGTTGCAGAACACTTTGGGGTTAACCCATGAGGTAAGCCTTTGGCCTTACTCATCGACTCTCTGGTCAACTCTGGATATAAGTACTTCGACGGTGTTTTAAACCTACAGGTTGCATTAAGGTTTTAATTGTTTTGATGAGTTTTCTCCTCCAGAGGGTGAAACCCTTTCTAATGGCTATAATGCCATAGCCTGAATCCTTTTTGGCATGAAGTCGGTTTTGAGTTTCGGCATTAACATTTGTAACTGGGCATGGGGTTTGACATTTTCGTTGGGGTTTCACCCAAGTGCATCCAATAATTTTTTTTTTTAATTTATTACCTAGATTTTTTTGCATTATATGACTGGTAATTCACATTTGATGAAATATATAAATAAAAATGTGCCTGCAGTGAGAAGAGCTAGACTGCGTTTTATTCTAATAGTTGCATAAATTTCTTTGTTAAACAAAAGGAAAATCTTGAGAGCCATTCGTTCCTGGTGCTTAAAGTAAAGCATATCTCCACCGGTCTAATGATAAGCATACGTTTTCGAAAAGAGTCTGTAATGCGATTTCTTTGCAAAATGTCTATCTTGTTGTTTATACGATTTTGATACAGAAGTGTTTTCTGAGTGCAATTCATTTCATTTAAATGATGATTCTACTGTGCTGTATAGATGGATAAATCAATGATTGAAATGCGGTGTTAAAAAAAAAGGGGACGCGGCTAGGTTATAGGATGACTAAAAACAAAGTTTAAATGTATATATATAATGCATTCGGCCCGAGCCGGGCTCCCGTAGTAAACATCCCAAACCCTAAGTGCCTGAGGGTTACTTTTAACTGCTTTGAATGAGAAATCCTCACGGGATTTAATTCTAAGAATAAAATTCTGAAAACCCCCATTCAGGAAAGGTTTATTTTACGATTATAATAAGCTATTCAAAGTTTTTTCTAAAAGATTGTTTTACTGCTTACGACTCTACTTGTTGAATGTAGGAATACAAACTTGAATGAACAAAGTGTTGTCTATATTATTTAACTGTAGTTCATATGATTTTGGGGTTTTTATCTCTGCGTTTTTTTTTATTGGGTTATAATAATATCTTGGCTTGCTTAACTAAAGTGAAAATAAAAAAAGGTTTCAGTTCTGTGTTTGGTTTTAGTAAAATACTAAGTCAAGTCGTGAAGGTTAAAAAGAATGAAGTCTAAAACGTAGATCTGGAACTAAGTAATACCATTCTCTGCTGAATATAACGAATAGGTAAAACCCCAAACCTGTTTTAAGGGTTACAGGGTCTTGAAACGATCCTAGGTTCTTTTGCCCTAAAATAAAGTGATTTATTTTCTGAAGCTTTCTCAATTGTTTAAAGCAAGGAAGAAAAATTAGTTTTTTGAGAATTAGAACAATTTTATTCTTGAGACAGTTAAGGAAAGAAAAGAAAAAAAAATGTTATGCTTTTCTTATAGAACGGAGATTATGAAGTATGGAATTCTTTTATCATTTAATGCTGAATTTTGGAATGTATTATTATTTAGCAAGAAATAGAATTTCTAATACAAGATTCTGGATTTGAAATATTAGTCCCTCGAACTAAATATGTAGAGTCTTTATTATATATACATCTCTAAATATATTTATTTGATTGCTAAAAAATATGCATGTAAATAAAATTAGCTTTGAAATAATATTGCTAACATAATTAGAATGAAAACCTGATACCGATGTGGGAAAACAAGGATGGCTCTGCCATTCCTCCCAACCAAACTCTTAGAGAAATCAAGCTCCAGAACCCCGAGCCCGTCTGCTGAACTACCTGAGCAAAAAGCCATGATGCGCCATCTCTTGCAATGAAATTCACAATCCTTGTCCAATGCTAGCCTCCTGCTGCTCATGGACTTACTATTTGAGGTATTTGCCTAGGTCTTGGCCATTTATGAGCGTCCTGCTCTTCAACACTCAACTAGGAGTGAAGGCCTAATTTTTAGGGATGATGCCTCCTGCATTCTTAACAGTATTTGACACTTGTCTTTTTCCTCAAGTAGTTCAACATAAACTCTTCAGCTAGATCCATCCTTGTCTCTTGTTTTATTATAATATTAATTAAAAATAATATGTTCAATACAATTTGTTTTCATTTTGACTTCTCGGTCAAAATAATAAAATAATAATACACATTTTCATTGTTACATGATAATTGTTTCAATGTTGATTAATTTGTATATAGATCATGAAAAGTTTGCAGTTTGTTTATGTTGGTTTAAAAAAAATGATAAAGATAAATTTTTGTTGTTGTGCTAGTTGTGGGAAGGATTAGTAGATTTCAAATTAAAATATCAACGTCATTAATATTAAAATAGCTATGACATTTGACTATGTTTGACTATTGTTGACCATGGTCAATCGTTGTTTACCATGCTTGAAAATGGTTGGCCTTTGTTTGAAAAATATTTGACTTTGTTTTACCATGGTTGACTATGTTTGACTATATAGTTAACAATAGTAGACTATGGTCGACCGTGCTTGACTATGGTTTATTATGCTATACCAAGGATGAGTATGTTTGACTATGGTTATCTATAGTTAAACAAGGTTAACTATAATTGACCTTGGTTAAATATGGATTCCTTTGGTTGATCATGCTTGACACGTTTGATTGTGGCTAACTATGGTTGGTTGATTATGGTTAACCATGGCTAGAGGATGGTTCATCTTGGTTTTATTTAGTTAACCATGGTTGAAAATAGTTAATTGTATTTGACCATGCTTTACTAATTTTGACTATGGTTAACCATAGTTTATCATTGTTTTACCATAGATTACCAAGATGTAATATGGTTGAAAGCACATTGACCAAGAGTGACAAGGGTTGAGTATGGTACATTATTTTTTGTTAGTGTTGACCTTGTATAGGCATGTTTGAATATGATTTACCATGTTTGATTATGATTTTCCATGTTTTACCAAACTAATGGTGAACATGGTTGGCTTAACTGTGCATCAAACCTTTTATTGAGAATTTTTGTAGTAAAACCTTTGCACTAATTACTCACATAAGCACTCTACAGTATAAATTCATCAAAAAATAAATAAATACAACTTTAGCTATATGCATATCTATCCTTTATGTAATTCCCATAATTTTTGTTTATCTATAACCCAAAATATTCATTAAAACTTACTCTCCAGTAATAACTATGTGTATAATAACATATCATAAGAACTAGCATGTGTGTCTTTATTGCCCAGTAATTCTAGGTAGTAATTTTTTTAATAGGAAATATTGGGTGCACAATAGTTCAACCTTTGATATTTGCATGGAACCCGACATCATTATTCCAACTTAATAAGATTTAAAACACACTAAGAACTGCACATTAAAAGCTACACGTGTGGTAAAACTGTGCATAAGGACTGTGTTAGGGAAAAGGGTTTTTATACAATAATAAGGATACAATTACAAACATTTCTAATACATGAAATATTATGATAAATTCCTTATTAATCCAAGGGTACAATTCCAATTCATGTAAATTTTACAAAATAAATATCAATCATTATTTGCACTAGGTTATTTTGAATAAGTAAAGAAGGCTAAATTTAACTTTAACCTAGCATTTATTCTTTCTTAAACAAGCAAATTAGATTTTGGTTTATAAATACCATTCATTGCAAGGCATATTAATTAATCCTTAACACATGGTATTTGTTTTCAATTATCAATTAAGTAAAAAGGTTAATTGTGTGCATCTTCATGCAATTAGCACATATTACTATCATGTGGTTTATAATTTCCAGCTTGCGGTTATCAAAACCATAATACCATTCATGATAAGCTTAAATAACAACCCTTAACGGTTCTTAATTATTTTATTGTGTATCTATTAAACAATAACAGTTCAAACATGGTTCAAACATTGCGCAGAAAAATAATTACTTCATAAATATTTCATTTTTCTTAATGAATTGAGATATGCGCAGTAAACTATTACTTTATAAATATTTCATTTTTCTTAATGAATTGAACTATGTGTAGTAATGGCTAAGTCAATTACTCATTAAGCAAGAAGGGTCTAATTAGTGCACATAAATAGTTAAACTTTTATGAATATTTTATTTTAATTATTAAACAATAATAGTTCGAGTACTACGTAGTGAACATATAAACTTCTATGGATAGCTATTTCATATATTTCATTTATGAACCTGAAATTTAGCAATTTATAGTCTTTTTTTTTCTTCAGATTAAATAAACTATTCCCCACCGAGAATAAATTTCCTAGTCTTTAATCCAATCTTTAATTTCACCAAAGAATTGGTATTCATAAAATTTTGTTTCATCCCTGGAAATTAGGGATTATTTACTAGCACATGGTGGAATTAAAATTCACACAATTTCTATGTACAGGAAATTTAATTAAGTTACACATAAATTACATTAACTTACAGGAAATTTTACAACTACTGGTAAAATATTCATTCTATGGAAAACATACCACAACTAAACATACAAAAATGCCCTTCCCTTGAATTTATAATTGACCACACAAATTTTAATTTCAGGAATGCACAATTTAATTCCTTATGGAAAATAAAAACAAGAAATACATTTAGAGGATCAGAATTTTAAGCAATGGCATTATTATTTTAAGCAAATACTTGGAAAGCATATTCAAATAAAAATGCCATAATAAATGTTAACAAGGAAACAATTGAATTTTAAATAATAATTGAATTTCCAATAGAACACTTATCTGAGAAATCACTTGAAATGGGAAACTGGTTGTGTGTGAGGCATGCTCCACCCAATCATAGGAAATTTTGCTCATCTATCTCTCAACAAAATGCTACCCCCGAGATGAAACTCATGCATTCACCAAAGAGACACCTCTCCAACTCTCATACTCTTTCATAATTAACAATTGGAATTCAGGAAAATTAGGTTGAATCCAATTCCATACCAAACAATCCACTGAACCTCCTTGATTTCCTTATGGCTGCACAACAATGAAACCCATCACTGTCATCTATGCTCATAAATCCATCATTTCAATTTCTTACACCATTTTCCACTTCATTGGAATGACCAGAGACAAAATGGATAGCACTTTAACAGAAAACCATCAACAATTTGGTTCAGAGGTTAAAGGATTCATATCAATTTTTATTCTCATATAATATTTTCCTTCCTTATTCTCTCAGATACACCCATGCGTGGGTAATTTTTCTTAGAGATCCATTTTCTTCCACCTTCCATCGTAATAATTGTGTACACCCACTTTTCCTTGCATGCATAAGTCTCTAGATGCAATATGGAAAACCACATGGGATCTCCCAACCATTTAATTAAAAAACATAAATACTTCCCTTAGTCCCACATATTCTTAATTAATATTTAGACATAAGTATTAAGTCATTTATATGGAATTATGACTTAGCCAAAACCTTGGGTATTTTTAGGGACTTAGGATTATAAAAGGATAATAGCAAAGATTTCCCCACCTAAGGAATTTTAACCTCCTTGCTGAGTCTGGTGAATACATGAGTCCTCAATCTTTTCAACTTTCTACCTTAGCCACCGCTAGTTATAATTATTATTATTATTATAATGTTGGAATGTACAATTGTCTCTCCTTCAAAGAATTACATAATAATATTCACATTGTACTTAAGATCAGTTAAGGGGTCTTAACCATGGGGTTTACATTCCCCTCCCCCTGAAATTCAACACCATCCTCGGTGTTATCTCTATCCAAAACACATGAACAAAATTTTCAAATTTAATTACATATGCATAGTATTCAAAATAGATGGGGATACTCTTCCTGCATCTCGTCTTCAAATTCCTAGGCCGCTTCTTCAGGACTGTAATGGGTCCATTTGACTTTTACATGTCCTGTGACCCCGTTCCTAAGTGTCTTGACTCTTCTTTCTAATATGGAAACAGGCAATACTTGGATTTCCCCTTCAGGTTCCACCTGTACCATAGACCAATCAAGTATGTGATTAGAATCATAAATGTGCACATTAAACTTAGGAGGTAGAGCTAGCTCATAGGCTATCGATGTATTTCTGTTTAAGATCTCAAAAGGTCCACAAAATATGGCATCCAACTTCTTGTAGTTACCCAAACATAATGAAAATTTTTGGCCTCTAACATTTAGAAACACTTTGTCCCCAACTTGAAACTCTCTATGCATTCTATTTTTTTCTGCATTACTCTTCTGATGATCTTGAGCTACCTTCAAGTTCTATTTGATCCTGCTTACCTATTGTTTAATGTCCTAAAGCATTTATGGTCCTACTATTATTCTATCCAGTGGTTTGTCCCATTTCACTGGAACAATACATTTTCTACCATATAATGCTTCAAATGGACTCATCTTCAATGACGCTTGGTAATTGTTATCGTATGAAAATTCCACTAAGTACAGGTAGTATTCCCACTTACTATATTTTCCCATTACATGCATTATGGGCATGTCCTCAATGATTTCATTTACTCACTTAGTATTTCCATCCATATACATATGATAAGCTATACTAAAATTGAGTTTGGTACCATATTTTCTGAAAAACCCCTTCCAAAAGTTTGAAGTGATCTTTGGATCTTGATCCGAAACTATTTCTTTTGGACTACCATGCAACCTGGAAATTTCCCTCCTATAATTTTATGTGATCTTAGCTTCCTTAAATGTGGATTGCACTAGAACAAAATGGGATGAATTTTACAATTTTTCAACCACTACCATAATGGAGTCATGTTGCTTCAGTGTTCTAAGTAACTTTGTAATGAAATCAATGGTTACCACATCATACTTCCATTTTGGTACCGACAGTGAATTGAGAATACCAACGGGATGTTTATGTTTTTCTTTTACTCTTTGACATTTTAAGCATTGAGCAATAAATATGGCCACTTCGTTCTTCATGCCTGACCAATAATATTCTTTCTTAATTGTTGCCAGCCTCTTTTGTTATCCAGGATGACCTGCATAAGGAACATTATGCATTTCATGTAATATAATTTTCTTCAATTCACTTTCAGTTGGTATATAAATTCTATCATTAAATTGAAGAATTCCATCTCCATCCAATGCATATTTGGAAAATTCTAATGGCCTATTTCATGTTCGCAACACCGCCACCACTTGTAAATAATGATCATCTTCTTTTAGCGCCTCCTATAACCTGATTTTTAAATCAAATTTCCAATTGCTGATAGCTGAAATTTGGATTATTTGACTTCTTCTACTAATTGCATCTGCTACTCGGTTCTCTTTTCCCACATGTACTCAATTTCAAAATTGAACTCACTCAGAAATTCAATCAATTTGGCTTGTCTTGCATTCAAGTGAGGTTGCTCAAACAAATATTTTAGATTATGATGATCCCTCTTTATCTTAAACATGTTCCACATGAGATAATGCCTCCACATTCGAAGTGCATGAACTATGGAAGCTAACTCTAAATCATAAGTAGCATAGTTCTTTTCATGCTCCTTCAACTTTTGTGATTCATAGCAATAACATGCCCATATTGAATCAAAACTCCACTGAACACTTCTATAGATGCATCTGTACAAGCCACATACTCTTTGTTTGGATCTAAAATTTTGGATATTGGAGCACATGTGACTAATTCTTTCAAGATTCTGAAGCTATCTTCACACTTTTGGTTCCAGATGAACTTCACGTCCTTCTTTTGTAACGATGTAATCGAATTTGCAATCCGAGAGAAAGATTCTATGAACCTTCAGTAATAGCCTACTAGCCCCATAAATGATCTTACTTTAGTGACATTTTTCAGAGTTGACCACTACTATATGGCTCTTATTTTTGTTGGGTCCATGGCTATGCCATCCTCAGAGATGATGTGACCCAAATACAAGAGCTACTTCTCATAGAATGATGATTTTCTAAGTTTGGCATATAGTTGATTTTCTCTCACGATTTTCAAGGTAATATTAACAAGCTCTTCATGTTCTTCCTCGGATTTGCAATACCCCAAAATATCATCCATGAACACTATAATGAACTTGTCCAAAAAAAATTTAAACAAACCATTAATTAGAAACATGAATGTGGATGGGGCATTTGTTAGTTCGAAAGGAAACACTATATATTCATAATGCCTATACCTAGTTCTAAAAGTTGTTTTGCTAATGTCGTCATCTTTTATGCACACTTGGTGATACCTAGATCTCAAATAAATCTTGGAAAATACTTTTGCACCTCTCAACTGATCAAATATATCATCAATACTTGATAGTGGATACATATTCTTGATTGTAGCTTTATTCATTTGTTTGTAATCCACACACAATATTAGTGTTCCATCTTTATTTATTACAAATAGAGATGGAACTGCCCATGGTGACACATTAATTTGTATATAACCCTTCTTTAATAACTCTTCCAGTTGCATCTACAATTCCCTCAGCTGTAGGGTATTCATTCCGTAAGGAGGTTATGATGCTGGCACAACTCCCAGCACCAAATCAATTTTAAATTCGATGTTCCACTTTGGTCGTAACTCGGGTACATCTTGGAACACATCCTCAAATTCAATTAGCATTGGATGTTCATTTACGATTGGTTCATTTTCATTTTTCATTTCCTCTGCATGTATATAATACAAATGGAACCCCTTTCTGAAACATTTCTTCATCTTCATAGCTGAAATTTGTCTTATGGAAATTTGTCTTGGGATGCCATTTATCTGAACTGTATTCTTGTTCTCATTTGAGAAAGTAATGATTTTGTTATGACAGTGAAAAACTGCAAAATTCTTATCCAACCAATCAATTCCAATCAACACATCATAAGAGCTAAGAGGAATGATATCCAAATTAACTTTGGTATGACACCCATTCATTTCCAAACAACAATATTTAACCATGGAAGTAATTTTCCTTTTCACTCTAGTAGCCAATTTGTACCATTTATGCTTAGGAAGATTACTTCTTACTAAATTGCATCTTTCAACTAGATTAGTATTTACATAACTGTAATATTCTCTCGAATCAATTAAAATTGAAATTGGAAAATTGTTTATCTTACCTTCAATTTCAATAATTGATGACTCGTAGTTTGCCTGACGATTATCCAAAGTTGCATATATGTGAGGAACGCTTCTAGCAACATATCCCATTGTAGAATATTGTTCTACAGTATACATACCAACACTTTTATTTTTCCTTTCAGGACAATTATTGAGGTAGTGGTCGCCTCAAGATTTCCAACATTTAACTTGGAATGGTTTCTTTTGTCCTGCAGACTCAATCACACTTGATTCACCTTTCAGATTTCATTGTTTGGAATCATTAAATAGATCTTGTGTAACACCAAGAAGATTAAACCCCTTTTTCCGCTGGTCCTGCTTATCTTTCAGTTTACCCTTCCAAACTTTACGCACATCTTGCCTACTTTTACATTGCTCATACAAACATTTAGATTTCCTAATGCATTCCTTCAAAGTATGAGGTTCATCATAAGATATCCGGTCCTTGTAAAATGATGGTAAGCCATTAAGAAATATTTGAATCTTAACATTTTCATCCTAAATATACTCAACATAGCATAGTACTTCTAGGAATCTTTTATCATATTCTTCCATAGTCATATTTCCTAGTGTGAGTTCGAATAAATCTTGCATTTTCTTATGATAGTATTCCTCGGACAAGTATTCATGTTTGAAATACCTTTGAAAACTCTTCCATGAAATTCTCCTTTCATCCAGGTTTTCTACCTACTTCAGATGCCTCCACCATCTGTAAGATTTTCCCTGAAGATTATATATAGCAATACGAGTTCCTCGATTATCAGAATAATCTTGTAATTGCAAATATTTCTTCATTTCTAGAAGCCAAATCTCTGCAATTTCTCCATATTTTTCCCCATTGAAAGTGGGAGGTTTAATTTTTCTGAGTTCACCCTGTAATATATTTCCATTATGCTTTGTCTTGTGATGCCTTCTAAGATGAGCATCATGTTGGATTTCAGGTATCTCATTCCCATGTTGAGTTTCGACTATTTGATAGTGTCAATGCAACCTCTTTTTTCCTTCATCTTTATCTATGGAATGTTGATATCTATCAGTAATTTCTTTGTTCATTGATTCCTCTTCTTCCCTTCTTACAATGGAAGACACTTGTTGCATCTGATTTCTTAATTGTACCAAATTCTGCATCACGTGTTGATTTATTTGGTTTTTTTGTTTTAAGCTCTGTAAAAAACTTTCCATTCCCAAATTGTATGTCCTTCAAGGTTTGGAACACTTCCATTTTTCCCATCTCAGTCTGATAACCATTGGATTCATTTCTTTGAACATCCATACCAAATTCCTCAGCAAAATTGGATAATTCGGGCTCTTCTACCATCTTTTCAATACTGTTGGCCTACTTTACTGGCAGTTTGCAAGTACAATGGCTTGAAAATTCTGTTGTCACTAGCAATTTGAGATATCATCCATGATTGTTAGTTGATATTATATTTCATATGCATATATATTTTACCTTTAAACATGCAAATATTCATTTCAAATAAATAAAATAGAATCTCATAGGTTCAAGTGTTGTAACCTTAGCTCTGATACCAATTTGTAACGCACACAGTGTCACACTAACTTAACACACACATAATAATAATATTTTTTTAAATGTTACATGCATAATGTTAATATGCCAATAATTTAAGCTAGTGCGCGACAAATCATAGCAAATACATATTAAATAAATCTTTTAGTGGAAACATAATTTAACCATATGCCACACATTTGTCAATTTTAATTTTACTTCATTATTATTCCACATAACAAATCTTTCCCATTAAAATACTTTATAATGGACCCACAATAAGGTCTATGCAGTAAAATCTACATAGTAAGAATTATATGTGTAGTAATTACTGACCTAAGGACTGCACAGTATAAATTCATTAAAAATGAAATAAATACAACTTTAGCTATATGCATATATATCCTTTGAGTTATGCAATTCCCATATTTTTCGTTTAACTATAACCCAAAATATTCATTAAAACTTATTGTGTAGTAAGTTATGTGCAGTGATAACTATGCGTATAATAACATATCATAAGGACTAGCCTATGTGTCTTTAAGAACTACGTGCATAAATGGAACAAGGAATTTATAACTTTATTTCCATATCATTATGACCAATATCCATTTAAGATTACAGTGCAGTAAGAAGTAGTAAAACACTATAAGAATTACCTAAGTAGTAAATTATTTCATAGGCAATATTTGGGTGCTCAATAGTTCAACCTTTGTTATTTGCATGCAACCCAACAACATTATTCCAACTTAATAAGATTGACAACACAATTAGAACTATGCAATAAAAACTACATGGATGGTAAAACTGCGCGGTAAGAACTATGTCGGGGAAAAGGGTTTTTATACATTAATAAGGATACAATTACAAACATTTCCAATACATGAAATATTATGATAAACTCCTTATTAATCCAACCCCTACAATTCCAATTCATGTAAATTTTACAAATTAAATATCAATCATTATTAGCACCAGGTTATTTTGAATAAGTAAACAAGGCTAAAGCTTAAATAACAACCCTTAATAGTTGTTAATTATTTTATTATGTATATATTAATCAATAAATGGTTCAAACATTTCGCCCTTAATTATTTTATTATGTATATATTAATCAATAAATGGTCAATTGATGGATTTTTGCACCCTTGGATCAATGGAAGAGAATTGAGCCATTGGATGAAGAGAGGAGCACCTGTAGAGTTCCATAGAGATCATGAGATATCTTTATTTGAGGAAGACATACATGTGGTTGATCACATTCCATATCATTCAACAAATCAAAGTGCTTATTCACCCATTGGTTGGATGGGTAGAGGCATAATTGCAATGAACACCTTGGGAGGTAAAAGGTTTTCTTGTTTTTGCAATAATTTTTTGGTTATAAATGACATTGTCTTGAATTGTGAGCAGCAACAAAGATATATTTTGCATCCTTTAGATATCTCTAGTACACATGCACAAGAGATGCATTCTAATTTGCATGCTCTCAAGAAGTTATATGTTTGGTGGATACGTCTCACAACCATTCTGTTTTGCATTGGGAGTGGCACACTTCCAGCATGTTAGATGGATCCTGGCATACCCTGGAGTGACAAGTTGTCACAAGTAACAGTGATGATGGATGGTATTCATCAGGGACAATGGGATCCATGAATTTCTTGGAGTGAGAACTTTCTAGAGGTGACATAAGAATTTGGGTCCTTACAGATGAAGCGGTGGGATCTAGGAATTCTACTTAGTCATCTTAACTAGGTTAAGATTCTTGTTCATGATTTAGTGCAGTAGAGTTTCCAATGCAGTTTATTCTTCATAGTCATTATGCTTTTTTTTAAGATATTGTTTGAAGGCCCCAAGTTTAATTTTCATATTTATCAGTGGATGGGGACAATTATAATCAAAGTGGTGCAGCAAAAGCTTGGTGGAATCCTAATTTTGCTTGAGGACAAGCAATCTTGGGAAGGGAGGATGGTCATGTCCTCAATTTTGGTTCATCCAGTACCATGGGTGAAAGGGGACAAAATCAACCCCTAAGGGAATTCAATTATATTAATTCTATTTGCTTAGAATTATTTTTAGCCTAAGTCTTATTTATAAATTGGAAAATTTATTTATTAAAGTTAATTTTGATAAATAAAATTAATGGATAAAGAGCAAGTGGGCCAAGAGGGTGCCCATGTGGAAGATGTTGCCAAAATGGAGTTGGGGGTGAAGATATGGAAAAAATATGAAGAGAAGGAAGGTAGTGATAAGGTTTCCAAAATCAGAAAAATGAAACAACTAGAAAATCTAAGGGCACACTTGCCAAAAAAATAGTCCAGTTTACCAAAGAGGAAACATCCTGAATGGTGTAGTTTCCATTTCAATTCCCATTTCACAAAGCAAGCAAGTGTTTTTGCAAGAAGGAAAAATCTAAGGTCAAGGAGGGCACAGTTTCCAAAGGGAGAAAAGTATGTCATGAATAAAAGCAAGAAAGTTCATCCACGCAAGGGAGGGGGCATTTGTGAAAGGTTCTAGTAGGTCATCCAAGGAGAAACTGGCTGAGGAGGACATAAGAGATTATATAAAAGAGTGCTTCCAAATACCATTCACATATTTTTTATTTTTCTTAATTGAATATGAGATCTTTAGCTTCTGTTTTTGAGTGATGTGCCTCAACTTGCTTTGGGTGATCCTCCCCATAACCAATCTTGTCTATTTTATTCTCTTCTTATCCCTCACTCTCTCTAACAGGTATTGAAGACTAATGGGAAGCCATTGAAGATCCATTTGTAGCCACTGAAGATAAATTTTCAGCCATTAAATTTTTTATGTCGGGATGGGGTCAAATTTCTTCAAAGGTGTTTAAGAGTCAAGAAGAACCCTTCTCATTATCCCCTCTCTTATTCCCCATTCTTCAGTATTACAGTATGTTGGTGGAAGGTTTGCTCCATTGAAAGATTCCAGTATTTAGTATTCAGATCTAGAGTGTTTAATTTCTTCTCATCGAACCCATATCAGCCAATACTTGAAGTTTATTAAGCCTCTAGAGAGTGAACACCATTTAGAAGAGCCAGTGAAGAAGGCATTGGAATATCTTTTGAGAAGAGGGCTTCCATTTATGAAGGAGGAGGATAGTACATCCCAGAGGATCCAGTGCATAGACCATGCTATGTTTTTTGACCTGTAGAAGCTCATAGAAGATTCATCTCCTCCTTTGCATTCTCCAGTCATTCTCTCCCTATCGGGGAAATTCTAGTTTTTAGAGGCCTCTGAGAGCACTAAATGTATACTCTTCTCTGAACTCTGATCCATTTCATCAAATTCGACCTGCTATTGATAATTATGCTATATAAGATCCATTAATTCATTCAAAACTAATGTTTGTGAGAACTTACTATGTAATGGGTCAGTTATTGTGAAGACTAGCTCTATTTCTAGCTTTTGGAGATATAGTAAAGTAAGAGATGCAATAAACATTATAATATCATTCCATATCCTATAATTTGATCATATGATGTGTAATATGGTGTCTCATATCCAAATATAATTACAGAACTGATATTTGGAATTATTCAGTAAGCCTTGGAACATTAAAAGTGAAGACTAGCTCATTAGACAATGTTTTATAGCTATTTTTCCCATTTTAACTCCTATCCTTTATATGAGCATAAATTTTTATTCTTGTAAGTTGTATGAGATTAATAACATAGTACACAAGCCATCCCAATCCTTTCCCTGAGTTTTTGGATGTATTGAACCCAATTTGGAAGAGTTTGGAAGTTGACTAGCTCCACAATCCCCAGGTAGCGCACTTGAGAATTTGGCCTCTAATCACTCTGAATCCTCCCAAATTCTTAGGAACACTGTTCATGTGTATTTTACAAGCCTAGATGGATTTTATACCTCTACCACCAATTCTGAGGAACCCCAACCAGTCTATCATGCATATGTTGGAAGCCCAGGAAGACTCGAAGTAGGCAACAGATTCACCCTGTTGTTGAAAAGTGAATGGATCAAGTACATGGTGCATAGGACTCACTGCTCAGATCAGTTTTAACCTATTTCTGCACACTCTCCCACATAAAATATAGAATTGAAGGTCACCCCTACCACCCTTGCTCAGTGTACAAGAACCCTTCACTTACATCCTTCTCAACTCAAAAAATTGCCTAAAATTTACTAGTAAAAGTTTTGATAAAATCTGAGTTTGGAGGATAATATTTTGGCCACATCTTGGATGGAATATTAGAATGTCTACATGTGATCCAGGACTTACCGACTTCCTTTATATTGAATGGAATAAGTCTGTCTCTAGAATAAATCATCTTGGGATAAGAGTGAATGATAGTTATAATAGATTGTTTTGGGATTGGAATAAATCAAATGGTCAAATCAATGCAAAAATGGCCTATGAGGCTATTGCAGTTTCATTAAGTGATATTATTAGAAAGTGGTGGCATAAAAAAATGTGGAAATGGAATAATTCTCTTAAAATAAAATGCTTCATCTGGATCTTCTTAGAGAACAGAATCCTTACATGGGATAATATGATTAAAAGGGGATTTATTGGTCCTAATATATATGTCTTATGCAACAAGGGATCAAAATTAGTTAACCATTTATTTATCAACTGTTACTATGCTTGCTCTGTCTAGAAATATATATTAACTACTTTTCATATCACAGGTGAGTGGCTACATGTTACTTTTGAAGATAATATTCAAGAGTGGATTTACCACGTCACAGAACATAAAGAGTTCCCTCCTTTGTCTATTGGGGAATTTGGAGAACCAACAATCTATAGATTTTTGAAGATATTAGTCTATATACATAGGTGAATTGTATAAAAACCCTTGGATTATACAAAGAATTTCATAAGATCCAGGATCTGAAGAATACAAAAATCCTTCTTTACCCAAATTTTCTGGAATATGTTTTCATTTGTTTTTTTATGGTCTTTCTCTTGCTAGTTATTGTGGAGGGAGGAATGGTGGTCTGATTAGCATAAAATAATTTTTTCTTTCTATGGATGGGATGTGGACTAGGCACCAATACTTGAGTTGAATTTTTGGTGTTGTGGGGCATGTTTTCATTTACTTATTTTAGGAAGTTTTCATCACTTCAAGGATATAGTGACTCCAAAATGATTGTGGACTGGGAAAAAGGGAATTCAAATCCACAATTTGCTATTTTGGAATAACGGTGTGACAGGATAAAGTAGCTACATACATCTTTATCTCTTATATCATTCTCACACATCTATAAGTCCCTCAACACAATGGTTGGTCACTTATCTAAGAAAGATGTGGTGGCACTAAAAGGAATTATTTTGAATGATGAATTTGAAGACTTTATCAAAAAAATTGAGGGCTCCATAAGGACTTATTGGCAAAATGTTTTTTTTTGTTTTTGTTTTTGATACCTTGTAATGCCTTAGCTATAATCACGGTGAAAAACTGTTTAATTTTGCTTTGTTTTCTAAAATTTGAATAGTGATAGAAGGACGTAGACTAGTTGTAAATCTGTTAATATGAACTGATAGGTTTTTGGAAAAGATGGAGGTATAGAAGTTTTTCTGTTGACACTTGGTTGAAGATCATGGTTGTAAAATTTATTATAACTTTGATCCTACTTGAATAAAAAGTTATAGTTTTTTTTTTATGTTGAAAAAAAAGAAAACCGTCCACTTTGTAATGTTAATGAATTATCTTATATATTATATTTTTCAATTCTGATATCATAATAAGTAAAACTATAGTAGTCATTCTGAATCTTTGCTTGGTGATGACTATGTGATTCCATAAATATTCTAGTTTATGATTTTGACGGATACATCTCTCACCACAAAAAAATGTTTCTATATTTTTATTGGGCATAAATTGAATGGCTATAAGATCTCATGGTCATAGTTTTTTTCAATGTGTATGAGAGTGTAGCAAATATGGAGAGAGTGGGAGAAAAGAATAAAACAATCATTACAAGGTTTCAATTGACACATGGAAAAAATATATGAATAGCAACAATAATGATTGATTCAATAGATAGGATTCTCATCCAAATATATTTATATAAATGTGTTTTACAATGCAGCTAATTTAAAATTGGAGTTGGCATGTGCTTTGGTTTTATATTTATATTTTTTGAGTTGACATTAATGTTAAATACATGACACATCTCACCCACTTGAGCTATAGAAAATGCCTAAGCTATAGAAAGCGCTTCAATCATGCTTTATTATTAAAAAAAATGAAAAATAACCCAAGTCAACTTATATCAACCACATTTCATTATATAGTTGTGTTAATTATATAACGTTAACTATATAATCCTTAATATTTAAAACTTTATACACTTACCTTTACCATATTTTTTTTACCAACACAAACAAACCAAAAAATATTCATAATATATATAAAACCTTAGCAATAAATTTACAAATCAACCCAAAAAATTATCACGTGTGTACAACTTTATATATTTCAATTGGTCACAGCTTTCACATTCATGCAAATATTTTGATAAAATGCAATGTTACAATAACTAGAAAAGAATACAATATATTGAATGTAAGTTCATAATTCTTACTAATTTTATTATAAAAAATCTCACGCTATATATTAAAAATATGGACTAAACTTCAAACAAACAACTCTAGTTTCATTATCTTTGCTAAAATCATTGTTCATTGTTACATGGTACAACCAATTATACAATTCAAATAAAATACAATTCTAACAATTTCAACACGATTTAGTGTACTCTTTAATTTTAACTGATGTACTAAACAACAAACAACTGTCATCTTTTATTCCAATTACATACAATTTTCATCTTTTATTCCAATTATAATGAAATCATGGACTAAGCCATGGTTGAAATTTGGAGGCCATTTTCCATTTTAGACATCAAAATATTACCACTTCATAAAATTAAATGTCATTAATGAAGTGTGAATTTTAATTCCACTAGTTTGCATTTTTATTTTTACACGTAATTAATATCTATATCCCAAGCATATATATATATATATAATAGTTATTAGTAATTAAATGTGTATATTGGTAATACTAATTTAATAAATAATAATAAATTTAATTACTAATAACTAATTATATTATGTGTGTGTTCTTTATATTTATATTTTTAATATGGAAATTTTAACTTTTGTCAAATATAAATGTTATTTAAATTTTTTTTATTATTATGACGGTAAAATTAAGATTTCAACCTAAAAAAACGACATATAAAATTTTTTTGACTTGTAAAATAGAACGTCAAATTTAAACCCAAGCATCAAAGAGTTCTCATCTATTGTCTCAAAAATCATTGAAAAGACTTGTAATTTATTGGTGAGAAATTAAATTCAATAAGTAAGAAAAATATGCTTTACTAGTGGAAAGGGAATAAAAGTTGATTTCATAATATGGACTTGCAAAGGGAATAAAAGTTGATTTCATAATATGGACTTGCAAAGGGAATAAAAGTTGATTTCATAATATGGACTTTTTATTGATTGAGAACTTTATTCTCATCTCTTGCACCAAATATAATGCATTCATGGGTTAAACATAAAAAAATTCTCTTCTCTAGTTCTAAATATAATGAAATTTGAAAATTTTTATTAAGAACTTTGTTCTCATCTCTTGCTCTAAATATAGTGAATTCATGGACTAAACATCAAACAATTCTCATTTCTAGTTCTAAATATACTGAAATTTGAAAATAAAATCATGTAATTGAATAGATAAGAAAAAGATGCTTGGCTAGTAGAAAGGGAGTAAAAATTGATTGTGCTCATTTTCTAGACTTTTACATAGTAAAAGTTAATTTGATCATATAGACTTTTAAGTGTATGGGAATTTTATTTTTTGTAGTTTTTTTTATATAAATTATGTATATATTTTTAATGTGATTTTAAATATAAATTTATGAAAAACTATTAAAATTATAAAATTAATAAAAAATGGTTATAAGAGAATTGTATCTTTTATTAAAATAATAGTTGATTAAAATAATTATTAAAATAATAGTTGATTGGTTGTGATACCTAAAAGTTATTTATATGAGTATGAATAATTGGTTGGAGAGGCGACTGTAAACCTCGTTATCACAAAATGAAATAACAATGTGAAGAAACTTAATGAATACGAATGCTTTTTATACTGTTTATTTTGAAATTTATTTGATTTTCCATCCTGTTCCGCAAATATTTTTGAAAAGTTGTAATGGCAATTAATATTGCAAATTATAAATGTCTTGGATTTTTTCGCACTTTCTATCCAATATCCAATTACATTTAGGTCGTTGAATTTCAGTGATGCCTTGATGTATGAGAAAACCAAAATATTTAACTAATTATCACCTTCAATAATAATTTTATCTAATGATTAAATTAATAACGAATTATAAGACAATGATTTGAGTGACTTCCGAAGATAGTCTCTACTCTGGGAAGTATTTAAGACTATCGTGATCTGTTTTGACCTTGAAGTTCCTACCTATTAGGTAAGGATGCCATTTCTTAAGAGCATGTAGTATTGCCAACATCCTTCCCATAAATGGGCTTCTGTAAGTTATTTCCTTTGATTGGATGACTTGTGAAAGCAAGTGGGTGTCCTTCTTGCATTAGAACAGTACCAATGCCATTTCCTCAAGCATCACTTTCCACAATAATTTTTTTTGTGAAGTCTAATGTGGCCAAAATAGGAGCTTTGCACACTGCCTCTTTAAGTTGTTCAAAAGCTTGAGTTGCCTCTAGAGTCCAAGAAAATGCATTGTTCTTCAATAATGTTTTTAGAGGTGTTGATATTATTCCATAGTTCTGAACAAACTTGTGGTAGTACCCTGTCAGACCTAAGAATCGTTGAAGATTCTATAGGGTTTTGGGAATTAGCCAGTCTATCATGGCTTTAATTTTGTTAGGATCTACCTTGACACCTTCACGAGATACAATATGACCCAAACACTCTACCTCATTTACCCAAAAGAAACATTTGGAAGGTTTTGCATATAGTTGTTGCTCCTTTAGTAGTTCTAGTACCCTCTCAACATGTTGAACATGTTTTTCCCAAGACTTGTTATAGATTAGTATATCATCAAATAATCCTAGCACAAATTTTATAAGGAAAGGCTTGAAATGGAATTCATCAAACCTTGAAATGTGGAAGGCGCATTCATGAGACCAAATGGCATGGCAAAAAATTCATAATGACCTTCATGAGTTTTGGATGTTGTTTTTGGGATGTCTTCATGCTTCATTCTAATCTGACGATAATCAGAATGGAGATCCAACTTTGTGAAGAAAACTACTCCATGTAATTCATCTAATAATTGATCAATGACGGGAATGGGAAACTTATCTTTAATGGTGACCTTGTTGATCTCTTTATAATCTAGACACATGCACCATGATCCATATAGCTTGTGCACTATTACCACTGGTGCATAGTAAGAAATTTGACTAGGCCTAATTATGCAGCCTCTAACATTTCTTCAACCACAATGGAGATCCATCTTTGTGAAGAAAACTACTGCATGTAATTCATCTAATAATTGATCAATGACAGGAATGGGAAACTTATCTTTAATGGTGACCTTGTTGATCTCTTTATAATCTAGACACATGCACCATGATCCATTTGGCTTGTGTACTATTACCACTGGTGCAGAGTAAAAAATTTGGCTAGGCCTAATTATGCAACCTCTAACATTTCTTCAACCATACGCTCAATTTACCTCTTTTAGCCATAGGGGTATCTATAAGGTATGATGCTAGGAGGAGCACTTCCTACAATTAAGTGAATATCATGATCAAAATCTCAAACAGGTGGAAGACCTTTTTTAATATCTTCAAATACATTGGAATACTTATTAACAACCCTTTGGATATTTAGGGAAATTGGAGGCTTAGATGTTTGAACATCTAATGAACATAATTGTGCAATTACACCTTGTTGTCCCTTTTTCATCAGTTTTGTCATACCATTAGAGATTATCACATTGCGTGTTTTCATTATGATACCATGTAACTCATATTCAGTTCCTTGCCATACAAAATTCATGAAAATATTCTTAAAATTAAAAGCCACGGTTCCCAATGATTGTAACCATTGAACTCCTAAGACAACATCAACACCACCCATTGGAATAGTAATCATTAGACTATTCCATACATATTCCCCCATAGCATGATTGACATTATGGCATTTCCATGAGAAATTGATAGTTCATCCATCTGCAATGATTACTTGAAACTATGGTGTTGGATATACAAAGTAATTGAGAACTTTGGCTAATTTACAATGAATGAAATTATGAGTACTACTAGAATCAATCAACACTATTGCCTTTTTCTTTTTGATATATCCTTCCATATTGAGAGTTTGAGGAGTTCTAATTCCAACCAAGGCATGACAAGACATGGTGGGAGTAATCTCTTCAGTAGTAATCTCTTCTATTTGTTCAGATTGAGAAGGTTCTTGTTCTTTTGCTTCTTCCTCTTCATAATATATGTAGAATAAATTATTCTCGCCACACATATGCCCCTTACTATACTTGTTGTCAAAATTAAAGCATATACCTTTTGCTATTCTTTTATCGAGTTGTTGAGGTGTCAACCTTTTAGGTGGATTAGAAGAAGGAACATTATTATCTCTATATGTGTTGGAGGTTGTCCTTCTTGTAGTCATCGCCATATTTTTACTTTCAATTTTCCTTTCCAAACTAAAAGCATTCTCCAATGATTTAGGTTCAAGGATACGCATCTCATGTTGAATATTCTCCTTTAAAGTGCCCATAATGAGATCCAACAAATTATATTCTGAAGTATTCTTCACTCTAAGACTTCAATTCTAAAACTACTTGATGTGCTCTATAACTGGACCTTTTTGTTTGAGATGTATCAACTGACTAAAGAAATTTTTTCTATTAATATCGTCATAATGTGTAATCAATTCTTCCATGAATATACACCAAGAGATAATAGAGTCCTTTTTACGGTCACAAATCCATTGGTACCATACAAATTGATTAGGCTCTAAATATAATGATGCAATAGTTACCTTTACCTTTTACAAAGTTGGCACTTGGTGTAGATCAAAGAATTGCTCCATCCGGAATATCCATGTTATTGGATCATTATCGTCAAACTTTCTCATGTCAATCTTGGGAATAAAGTAGTTCTTTGGACCTGAGTTGTGCCCATGATGATGGAGTAGATCATTATATTTCGAGGACTCAAACCTCTTATTTTCTAACTCAACTATTTTCATCGAAACAGAACGAGCAGTGCAAGAGCCGCCCAACATAATGACCAAGATTAATTATTAAGAAGTACAGCTATCACAGGCATTAAAATTTCTAGCGGGAAATGTAAATTCATTGACGTCAAATAAATGTTCTGAATATTTTGGTAGATGTTACTGTTGACGTGTCGATTCTAAATTTAGCTTTCAAATACATGCTACAATTAAAAAAATGTTCTGTACACCGTCAAATTCTAGGCTTGCTCAGTACACCCATGTCGCACTTGACGGTGATCCAATAACTCCTCTACCTCACGATCTTGTTGTCCCACTACCAAGGCGTGATCCTGGCTGGGCATGTATCTCTTCAGTCTTCCTTCATCTAACTAGCATGCTTTGAGTTGGATCACATCGAATACCAAATGAAATGAGCTCATGTGTTCCAAGAGCTTCAACCTGTAGGCCACCTTGACTATCTTCTCAACCATTTCAAAGGGCTCATCATACCTCTATAACAACGTACCTTCCATGCCGATTGGTGGAGTGAAGTGGTCCTTTATAAGTATGAGAAGAACTCTATCGTCCACTTGGAACTCCACTTCACTCCTTCCATCATATTTCAATTTCTTCATCATGTTGGTTTCCCTTATCATATGAACACACAACAATTCTAACCTATCCTTCCAACTCTTCATGAAACTCATAGCTATCAAGTTCTTCCCAAAAGAACCAGTTGTGGCGATGGGTGGTGTCAAAAGATGTTTCCTAGTTGGAAACTTGAATGGCCTAAATCCTTTTGTTGAACTAATTTACATGTTGTAACTAAACTATGTTGCGTCTATGAGTTCCAACCAACCCTACTGATCTACGCATACAAAGTGTCTAAGGTAATCTTCCAAGAAACTATTGATTCATTTTTTCTTCCCATCCATCTATGGATGGTAGCTCGAACTCATTAATAAATTGGTTCTTATGAGTTTGAACACCTTATGCTAGAAACATCCCATGAATGGAGTGTCCTTACCCTACACTATTCTCAACTGTAGCCTCCAGTACTTCACAACATGTTTGAAGAATAACTTCAATACATCCTCGGCTCAACAAGGCATCTTTGTCCACACAAACATGGTGTACTTTGAGAACCTTTCCACCAAGATGAAGATCCTATTGTAGCCTTGCGAAATCGATAGTTGCATGATGAAGTCCATCAAAACACTCACACACAGTTTCTCTAGAATCAACAATGGTTGGAGTGTGCCTGGTTTCATCTTGGAGCTAGGATTTTATTGTTGGAAAACATGACAAGTCTTGATGTACTCCTCTACATCCCACCGCATGTGCTCCCAAAATTAATCTATCTCCAAAAGAGCCATTGTCTCGTGCCTCCCGGGATGATCACCCAAGTTGAGCGATAATACTCCCATAGCAAGTCCCTCCTGAGGCTAACCATCTGTGGCACATATAAGCATCCTCCAAATAACAAAACCTCAGATTCATCCACCCAAAAATTTCTCATCCTACCTTCCTTCACTTGTTTTATGATGTTCTTAGCATCCAGGTCAGTGGGTCACCCTTCAACCCATCAGGGATCTGCTCTCGCAAATGTAAAATGACCTATGTCGTTGTTCCTTCTAGCTGCTCCTTCTCTAAGGCAGCAAGGTGAGGCTTATTTCTCAATCCATCTACAACAACGTTGAGTCTTCCTGGTAAGTACTCCAACGTACTTTCTTAGGGGACAACTTCAGTTGTGTCACAAAGTATCCTGTGGCTACATTGTCTGTCTTCACTATAAACAATTTTTCCAGCAAGTAATGTCTCCTTGCCTTCAAGCAATGAATTATGATAGTCATCTCTTTCTCATGCACGGGCTACCTCCATTCCCAATCTTGCAATTTTTTTTCTTTCATAGGATGTCGGGTGACCTTCCTACATGAAGACACCTCCAATGGAAATGTTTGAAGCACCTTTATGCACTTCAAACGTTTTCTCAAAATTTGATAGCCTCAACATGGCCGTCGTTGCAAGTTTGCACTCCAACTCATAGGAAGCCTCCTAGAATAATGCCATCCAACTCCATGGCATTTCCTTATTTAGCATCTATGTAAGAGGTGTTGTGATCCGTGAGTAGGCTTCCATAAACTATCAGTAGTAGTTGGCCAAGCCCAAAAATCTTTGCACCTCCTGCACCATCCATGGCTCCTCCCAATCCTTTATGGCCTCAACATTATATTGATCCATATGGATGCATCATTTGCTTATCCAATGGCTCAAGAACATGTTCCCGTTCTTCCCAAACATGCACTATGATTTATTCAAGTATAGTTGATTCTAACTTAGCGCTTCAAAGAATTCCACCAAGTGAGTTGCTTATGCTCTTCCATATTCTCACTAAACACCATAATATCATCAAGGTAGACCACTACCAACTTGTCCAAAAATGATCTCAACACATCATTCTTGAGAGTGTAGAATGTCGTGGGTGTACTACACAACCCAAAAGGCATCACTAAGAACTCAAAGCTCCTATATCTCTTCACACAGGTTGTCTTATGCTCATCCCCTTCCATAGTTATCACTTGGTAATAATTCTGCCTGAAATCCAACTTTGAGAACACTTTGGCCTTAGTCAATTTATCAAAACAGACTACTTCCAATTGAAGTGGGTACTAGTTCTTTAGCATCTGCTTGTTGAGTGCTCTATAATCCAACAAGAGCTTCAAATTTGGGTTATCCTTCTTTTGTTGAAATAGTAAAGGTGCACCTTATGAAGACCTTGAAGGTTTGATGAAGTCAACATCTATATGTTCTGCCAACTCCCTCTTCAACTCTTCCAACTCCGGTATGGACAAACGATATGGGGCTTTTTCCATGGGCTTTGATCCTAGCTTAAGCTCAATCTCGTGATCAATGACACACTGTGGTGGGAGCACATTCAGCAAGCTCTCCAACATCATATCCACATTTTCATCAAACACATCGGCAATCTTGGGAGGCACAAGCATCCCCGCAGTTCCCACAGTTGCTTCACCGAGTAGTGTTGCGACATACAAACATGAATCTAGGCATCAAGCGACCCTCTTCATGCTAAGTGCAGATGTCAGTCGCATGCCTCCTCCTTCCTTCTTCATGGTTGTGGGAACCAGTGATGGAATTTGACGGGCAACATGACCGTTATGAGGCATTTTGGCCGTCAAATACGGTTAAAAATTTTCGTTAACCATCTTTTGTGAAGGGTAAATTTATCATTTAAACGTAATAAATAGAAAAATATACTAAATTAGTATTATTTATATTCCTTCCTAGTGCAAGTTGCATTGATTTTTTCATAGAAAAAGAAAAACTCATTTAACTCAATGATGTTTCCAATTTCCATTACTTTTTTAATTTTCCTATTATTACAATGAGCATCTACATACTACAAATTTCAGTGCTCAATGATCATTGATTACATTAACATTCTCAACCTACAAGCCTACATCAACTAAATGACTTGGATTATGGAATTTGAAAGTTCGTGGAAGTTGGGAGTTTGAAGTTGGTGTAGCGGCATTCTAAAGTCTTGGAGACAAAACTTTGGAAAACATTATCACAGCATACAAGTAATTCATGCACCATCTTTTGGCATTTTATTTAGTGATAGGTTTAGATTCAAATATTTTTTTGAAATCTACAATTTTGAAGAAATGTTATAAAGTTTTTTATAATTTTAAATAGCTATATCATATATGTAGGCTGAATTATTTCTCTTGACATTATATTTAGTGGTTTATCTCATAATTTGAGTAATGTATATAGATTTAGATGTTGAAATTGAAATGAAAATCTCATATATTTCTAGTATGGTTCAATTTCAATGAGAAATGCATAATTTAAATGAAAGAAAATACTAAATAAGGTGTTAATAGAAATACAATCTTGAATATACAGAGAAAAACTAGAATACAAAGCTATATGAAACAATACCCCTCATTTCACTAAATATTCGAAAATACCTTCCAAAATCATTTGTTTTAACCCCCTCCCAATATGCCTTCCCAATTTAAAAAAACCCCTATTTTCACTAGATATTGTATGTATCAATTTTTTCATTAAAATTTTTTATACCCCTTTATATTTCTACCTAGTATATTGATATGATACCCCTCTTATGACCCCACGTGCATTCTACATTGCACCTTGCTTCTTTCGATGTATATTGTGGATGCACATTACTTCACCCACAATGCAATTACTCAACCACATATCGTTATGACTTGCAACATATAATGGTCTAATGAAGAGATAAGAGATCACTTCTTGTATGTCACTAGAGCCAATGCACATAGTACAACATTTAGATTGCATGTTGCGGTTCACCAATCGCTGACTAAGCCTGTTGTGGGCTAGGTATCCAAGCCCCCAGGGCCTGTAACAAGCTCTAGGAGGCTGTCTAAACCTCCCAAGGCCTGTAATAGGCATGAGTGGTTGGGTATTCAAGACCCTAAGACCTATCGAGGGCCTATAACAGGCCCTGGAGGCTTAGAGCCTCCCAAGGATATTGGTAACAATTGGCTATCAATGACCACTGTCTCTCGACTATGATCGACTGGAAACCCACTTCACCACGAAACCCTTTGCCTCAAGCATGCCTCAAGACGTGATTTCCCTGCGCACTGGTAAGCCCGAGCCTTGCCTCAACCCGATTTCTCATCCGGCTGTGATCCTGCCATCTCCATTTGGCAGATATTTGTCAACCCACCCATATAAAAAAGACCCCAAAGTATTTTTGTATTGTTACATTAAATAAAAAAAACCCTTTTCCCCTTAATATATAAGCAATATAATTTTTAGGTTTTCATGAATATTTAATACCGCAATATGAATGAACGTGATATTATATTGCCTTCTAGTGAAGCCCCCGTGCAAGTTTGTGACCTGAAGACCTTTGCGAGGTAGCGAGAAATCGCGCTAGAAAGGCAATTGAGAAGATTTTCAATACTTTTTATATTCACGTATTCAACCCAACTCTTTGTTGTGAATTTAACTTGAATATAGGAGAGCTAGGTGACCTATGGGATGGCAAAAACAAATGATTAGGCGAGGTAAGAAATGGCACTAAAATAAACCATGTTGCTTCACTCCTCTTGGAACGAAGCTCATATGACTGACCCTTATTGAATGAAAATGAACTTATTGGAAAATCCTTCCTCCTTTCCTTCACCTCTCAAACGTCCCATAAGTTGTCTCGCTTGATGCTCGAGTGACCAATAGTGGAAGAATGGATTTTGTGATAGCATCTTTGTATGTGTTTGTTGTTTCCGAGGAAAAATCAGACTATAAAAGCATGAAATATATATTCGAGAATGGTGTAAAGACACTAAAGAAATAATTATGAAGATTGTTCTCCACACTTCCTCAGTCACAAGAAACAGGACTATTTCCAGGCATTCTGAGAATAACAAACTTTTAGGAGATGATTATTTTTTCTAACAGTTTCACTCCATAGAATCATATTCTAACATTGGTCATACCTTTCTCTATGTCAATAGAGGGACATGTTTTAGTAACCTTAAACCAACATTCATCTCCTGGAATTGTGTTTGATTTGAAAGGAATTTGATGATTTCAACTTCAATTCTGAGCGGTGATTTCCTAATTCTAAATCGGAGTATAGCTTCTACTAGAGTCAGAGAGGGAGCACAACGCAAAACATCAAAGAATTCATTTGTCAGCGTGAAGATATAGCCATAGCCATGGAAACGATGTCAACTATAATTGACAAAAAGTATAATACTTAAGGAGAAAATGTTGTTATACATTTTTAAATTTAAAAAAGATTCATCTAAAACAGAACACTTATGGTTACAGCTTTTGATAGTTTTGAAAAAACAATATTATTTTAAATTGAAAATAATATCAATTAATAAATTAATGTTAATAATTTTAATTGGTATTTTCTGTTCAAATACATAATCTAAAAGTTCGATAATTTCGAACAGAAAATCAAGTTTTTTCAAACATAATTTTGAAAAAATCCGGATTCCAGGGAAAAAACCTCGTCCGAGGCAAATCCTCCAATAGATTGGTAAAGGTGTGTCGTGTGATTAAAAAATAAAACGATTCAAAATGGACTTTTACATAAAATAAACTTTATATTACAATTTATTAACATTTTTTTGACATTTCACTATTTAAAATATTCTTTGTGAATATATATAAATCGATTATATTATTATAAAAAGTTATGCAAAGGTGTGTACAAAGGAAAAAACAAGAACTTGTGGACTTGATAGGTAAGAATGTTTTTTTGCTTTTCTAAATAATCATATATTTTAAGAATTGTTTAAGCAACAATATCATTTTAAAAAATTGGAAGTAAAGATAATTTCTTCTGAAACAATAATCTTGTGGTAAAGTGTCTTTATATTATATGTAAATATAAATAAAACTATATGAAAATGGAAAAATTGGACTTGAAATTAAATATAAAAGACATACAAGAAACCCAACATTTAGATAACGAATGATATCACATGAGAACGAATAATATCAATTCACAAAAATCATTGAATATGAAAGGCATAAAAGGACCTTAGTTCTCATCTCTTGTTTTAAATACAATGAACTTTTAAAATAAAATCATTGAAGAGACTTGTAATTTATTGATCTGAAAAAATTAAATTCATTACGTAACAAAAACATGCTTGGCTAGTACAAAGGGAATAAAAGTTGATTTCATAATATAGACTTTTTATTGATTAAAAACTTTATTCTCATCTCTTGCTTTAAATATAATGCATTCATGGACTAAACATCAAACAATTCTCATTTCTAGTTTTAAATATAGGGAAATTTGAAAATTTTGGTTACGAACTTTATTTTCATCTCTGACTTTAAATATAGTGAGTTCATGAATCAAATACTCACAAACTTAACAAACACTTGACTAACAAGATCTCCCTCATACTGGGCTGTAGAGTAGAGCGCCTCTCGCACAATAATAGTTAATTGGTTGTGATACATAAAAGTTATTTAACCCTAACTCTAAGTTTAGGTTCTAGATATAAAAGTAAAAATAAAAAATAACATTTTTTTTAAGTAAACACTTTACCTAACTTCTTAATAAATATCATTATTTTTATTTTTTTATTATTACATATATTTCAAAAATTAAAATATAAAAATATATTTACAATGTAAAAATATAAAATTCGCAATATTTATTGTCAAAATTACGTCACCAATTTCTCTCACAGGTTACTTTTCTTAATAAATAATTACATAATACACTGCTATTCCCATTCGCGAATAAATAATTACATAATACCACTGCTAGACTTATTTACTTTTCTTAGTAAATAATTACATAATACACTGATAGACTTATTAAAAGTCAAAACATGAAGGATGGAAACCAATATGGATTTAGTGTGAGACGACGTTATTTTTTGGGGACCATTTATCAATTCATTTTCTTCAATTTTGATATGACTTTCTAAGTTCTCCGCCAAATTGACCACTGCGCTGCAAGATTTGTGCGTCATGTTTGGAGCAACTCATTATCACTTGTCCTTCCCTCTCGACAGCGTTAAAACAATGAATACGAGTCTGAATAATTTGTTGGAGAGGCGACTGTAAACCTCGTTATCGCAAAATAAAATAATAATGTGAAGACACTTAATGAACACGAATTCTTTTTATAATGTTTATTTTGAAATTTATTTGATTTTCCATCCTGTTCCGCAAATATTTCCGAAAAGTTGTAATGGCAATTAACATTGCAAATTATAAATGTCTTGGAATTTTTCTCAGTTTCTATGCAATATCCAATTACATTTAGGTCGTTGAATTTCAGTGATGCCTTGATCTATGAAGAGACCAAAATATTTAACTAATTATCATCTTTCATAATAATTTTATCTAATCATTAAACTAATAAACTAATACTGAATTATAAGACAATGATTTTAGTGACTTGATTATGAGCCTCGATCCGACATTACTACATGTTTCCATCTCTCTAAAGTAAGGTAAACTGTATCGGTAAATGTCAAATCAATCTTATAAAACCTTTTCAAACTTTCCAACATACCAGTACTTTCCAAGCAAAAGCAACACCCAATTCTTTCTTATAAGGGTCCCCTAAGTGTACGGGGCTATAGCAATTCATTATTTAAAATTGTTCGAATGCTTTTTTCGAAACCTGGTGAAGTAAAAAGTTTATAAAGAATATAATTTAAAATTGTTTAAATTTGGTTGTAGTGAAACAAAATAAAAATGTTTTTGAAATTTAAATTTTATGATAACCCTAAATAGCTTCAAAACCCCTAAAGGATGCTCTTTTAATCTGTAAAACTATGCGGAACCTGAAACTTTACTGTAAGATGGGAGCTTTTATCCCGAGCCAGTCTCCATAAAATTTACTATAATTGTATTCAGCTGGAATACCTAACTCGCGGAAATTGCAAACGACTCCATGAATTTGCATTAATTCAACAAAATTCAAAAGAGTATAATAAGTATGGGAACAATGGTATCTTCATAAAACTGATTACTAAGATGGAATCATTAAAGATTTAGCCCTGTATCACCGACCCAATATTTGTGGTGCATTATTGCGACAGATAACCCCATTATCAGCAGTTGTCCGGACAAAAGACGTAGATGCCTTTGCATCTTGTAATCAAATCATGGGACAGTGGAGTGTTATCAAATGATTTAGAGACTGCATCTTTCTCCCTGTATTCCATTTCCCACGATTCCACGAACAGTTCAAAGCTTTCTACTTTACTTGGAAAGACAAAAAGTCTCCGGCAACGAGTGATCGGAGTATGCAATTGTAGTTATAATTTCGTCAAGAAACAATGATCGAGGAGGGAAATAGTGAGTTGAGCCTCAAACTACAATGTGGGGAGGACAATGTTTCGTTTATCAATCCAGGTCAAAGGCAGATGTAATATCCTTTCTTTTTATTTTCTTATTATTTTAAAAATGTAATTGAGTATTGTACGGATTTACTAGTGAGGAGCTCAAGGTCAAGGCTCTACCAGTAAACCATGAAATCCTTATTATTTATTTTCATAAGTTGTAATGGTTGATATAGACAACTAGACGCTGGGAAAACAAATTCATTAGGAAAAGAGAGGCTAACACGCTAGAAAGTTAAGAGATTTGAGAAATAAACGTTTGGATGTCATCCTGATGTCGTAAGCTCTCAAAGAAAAGTAACGGGTCACTTTGCTCTAGAATTCAAAACGAGAGTCAAATATGGTTAATTAGTTGACGTAAGATTTGTGATCTTAACTGAAGTTAAGCATCGTAATCATCAGCCTTATCTTGAGCTTGGCAAAGGTTTCCATATAGATAATTATTATTGAAGTCCAAAATGATGGAAGGAGAAGACTCTCCTCAAGGAGAAAACCTCCTAAGAAATAAAAAGTTATCTTATATATATAAATATATGCTACTTACCCAAGCTAGAAAGTACCTAAGCCTTTTTGAGAGTTTGACTAATTAAAATGAAATGAATCCTTATAAAACTACTAATGTATTAGTTGTAAGGAGTTTTAAGTAATTATTATATTGTTAAAAAGTAAATCCTATACTATGGAGGAATCACAACTATAAATGGATTTATATATTGAGTATATAGATATAAAAGCAGCATAAAGGGTACATTTATTACTATAAATGTATATAAGTGTTTCCCTTTGTTTTTAGGAAAGAGGGGTCATGCCATGTATGAGGGTTGGAGCGTTTTTCTCCATAAATAATCCACAACTCCCCAAACTTAAATATTTTTAGTTAACATTTGTGTTAAGGGAGAAAAGTGGAGTATGCATGCCGGAGCATGATCAACGGGATTCGTCCTACTACCACTACTCAACCCCGGGTTATTTAAACGTGTTTTATTGAGGAGACTACGGGTAAAACTCGGCACCAACCAAACAACCTCCACGATTTCCATGAGGTTTTCATTAATTATAAAATGAGTTTAGAGTGGACAGGGCGAAATGGAGGGGATTCTCGCCAAGTGCAGGTGGACTCTCCAAGAAATGGAGGGGGAAGTCCTGTGGTATTTGAAGAAGGCGTTTTCCTTCTAGACGGGGATCGCTCGGGTAAAGAGGGAGTGTCTGCGTTGGAAGGGAAGGAAACGGATGCGCCAGGTTTGGATCTCTATTACAATAGAGACTTATGCAAAAATTTGAACGGTGACTTGCGATCAGCTTGTTATGAGACATCTTTTCTCTTTGTTTGACCGTATCTTTCCCTATTGATAGATAGATAGCCTGATCTCTGCACATCCTCTCACAAAATACCCTGTAGGTATGAATGTTGATCTACGTAGGTCATATACAGTGATGTTTTTATTGAGAATGCACCTGGGCATTCAGTTTTAATGTTGTATTTTATATTGTGAACTATTATCTCTGCACGCCCGCACACAGAGAGAGACCCCATAGGTATTGAATGCTGATCTACGTATTGCACACGTAGAGTTGTGGTTTATTGATCATTTTTTATTACTGTTATACAAGTTGAAAATCGATAGAGACATAGCTGCCTTAGGATTATGAAAGATCTCGTTTTATATACAGTAGATCTGTTCTATGAGATTTCATTCCCTGTTTTCATCGCTCCGCTGACAGATTTACTCTTTTGAGGCATTTTATTTCTTTTATGCTTCGCTTTAAAAACAAGACGAATATCTGTATGAAGTATAGATCTCTTTGCTGAAAAAAAACTGAATTTCTGTGGTTGGCGCTGAAGCTAGGTCGAGTTTTATCATTTTCGATCTACTTATATTTTCTTATTATTTTCGATCTCTGCAAAAACATCAGCTCAGCGTTGAATACCTTTTATATGTAAAACGGGGATAAGCATAGCACTGAAGCGAGGTCGAGGCCTATCATTTTCGATCTGTTATATTTTCCCATTACTTCAATCTCTGAAAAAGATTAGTTCAGTGTTTAATACCTTTTATATATGAAAATGGATAGGGATAGCGCTGAAGATAGGTCGAGATTATATCATATTTAGAGCTATGTATTCCAAATCAAATTAATCTCTGCTGAAACATTGTGCTAAAATTAGTACTCAGCAAAATCTCTGTTATACTTTTGCAAAATCGCAATGATCTCTACATGTTTTAATTCATATATATATTATAGGTTGAATGAATTACTACCCAAAGGATAGAAATAATGGTCTCTGCACGTGGTTATTTCATATATTAGATAACGGCTGAAATTTACAAGTTGCTGCCCAAAGATTAGGGTTAATGATCCCTGTTTATTATTATTCCATATAGGTTGATATATATATATATGTGGAAGGTTGTTATAGTTGGTTATTGTATTTTGTTGATAGAGTGACCGTGACCTTGACGAGGTTTAAATTGTTTATGAAAGATTTGATAACCGATCCTTGTATCAATGGTTGGTATGAAGTGTCCTTACAAGTTTTTGCTCGATGAATGGGGTATTACCATTGTTTGGCTGAAAATGCTCTCCATAGGAGAAGCTTTGGTGAAAGTGGAAGATAGTTACCGCAGCAAATGTTTTGCAGGGTGTAACTTTCTTTTGATTGAATAATAAAAAGATATGATAGTTTGGTGGACGTAGCCCAAGGAATGGGTGAATCACGTATATTGGTCTTTCTTGTGGTTGCACTTGCTTGATGTGTCTAGTTACATTTAATATCTTTGCATTAAGTCTGGCCTTGGCTGTTGAATGATTTCATTAAAAGATGCTAAATGTCTATATAGCTGTTGTTTTGTTCACACATGTTTAAATTCATTATTGGAGTAAGCATCTTAATTGAAATATGACCGTAATATGAGAAGTGAATTGACCAATATACAAGGATACCATATTATTGAAAGTAGTTTCCTATTATCCACATTCCTTAATATGCGAAGGTTATCTTATAATAAAAAAATGGTTGTTGTATGAGTAGCAATGATATAGAGAAATTGTTTGTAACATGAATGAATATGCATGTAATTCGATTTGTTTGAGTATCTCCTTATTTAACACAAATCGTCATTATGTGGTCACGAAGAGAGCGGTCTTATGCTTCTCGACCCAAGGAAATTTTATTATGAGGGTGAGAACCTGTTATCTTATCGTATTTCGAAGCAGAACTAGTATGAGGTTAAAGTAAGAAGGTACAAATAAATCTTATAAAAGTTAACAAATTTTGTTATGTATGTATATCAATTTATATGGTTATGGTTAACTGAATGAAGATTGATTTAGCATATCCCATGGAGCCTTTATGAATATTGTTTATAAATAATAGGTAGTCATTATTCAATAATTTATTGTTTGAAAATTTTCATCTAATTACTAGATTAAGATTTAGGGTATGTTATAGCGGAGCAGCCCATTTTTGTGCATACGATAGCATATTATAATGGTAATAAGCCGTAATAATCCTTAATGTTCTTTTGGGCATTTATTCACTAAGAGTTGTCCGTTTGTGAAAAGAGAAATATCATACATAGATGCGGTGAGTTGTAGAGGTGAAAAAGACGAATCAACTAGATCATTCCACCAGGGACACAAAGATTATGCAGAATGAGCTACCACTCTTCAATTTTATTGATAAATGGAAGATCAACTAATACATTACAAACCAAATCTCAATGTCTATTTAAACACTTATGGAAACCCTAAAATGTCTAACCTAATTCTTTTGCATGCATGCAAAGCATGTTGTTGCATGTTTATTAACTGAACTTCTAAATAGAAACTAAAGTAAAAGCTAAAGCTAAAGCTAAGCTAACAGAAGTAATTATTATTTCAATTATCTCTATGGGTTTCAAATTTTTTTTTTGCCAATGGCTTTGTGAATATGTAATCCAATTGATCAATCGATTTACAATGCTCAACATGAACTTCACCATTGTTCACATGTTCTCTTATGAAGTGATATCTGGTGTCAATCTGCTTGTTTCTCTAGTGAAAAACATTGTTCTTGGATAGAGCGATTGTTGAATTGTTGTCACAATAGATTGTTGTTGGTCCTTCTTGTTTCTGTTGGAGACCTTTTAAAACTCTGCATAACTAGACAACTTGACATGCTGCTAATGTTGCCGCTATATACTCTGCTTCTGCTAAATAAAGTGTCACTATGGGATGCTTCTTGGATTCCCATGAAATCATCCCTGATCCAAGATGAAAAACATGACTGGAAGTGCTCTTCCTGTCATCCAAACTTCTTGCAAAATCACTATCACGAAAACCTGTCAAAACATCATACTCATTGCATGAGTATAAAATTCTATAGCTTGAAGTCCCTGCAACATATTGTAAGATCATTTTGCCAACTTGCCAATGTGAGTCTTTGGGAGACTCCATGAACCTGGAAATCAAGCTGACAACATACATAATATCTGGTCTTGTAGCTGTGAGATACATGAGACTTCCTACAAATGTCTTAAACAATGTTGGATCTACTTTGTGATTGTCATCTTCTTTGCTCAACTTTGTACCTGTTGCCACTGGTGTAGGTGCTGGTTTGCAATTAAGCATTATGAATCGCTTAAGAAATTCATTAGCATATTTACTTTGGGAAATTAATATACTTGTTTCTGACTATTCTACCTCTAAACCAAGAAAGAGCTTCATTAATCCAAGGTCTGTCATCTCAAACTCTTTCCTCATAGTTTCCTTGAACTCAGCTACTGACAGGTCACCTGTAAAAATCATATCATCAACATAAAAACAAGCTATCAAAATCTGTCCATGTTGATTTACCTTTGTGTAAAGTGTTGGTTCCCTGCTACTTCTGCTAAACCAATTTTTTATCAGATAAGAATCAATTCTGTTGTACCATGCTCTTGGAGCTTGCTTGAGCCCATATAGAGATTTCTTCAACTTGTATACTTTCTCTTCATGTTCTTTGATTTCATACCCATGTGGTTGCTCCACATAAATTTCTTCTTCAAGAATTCCATTCAAGAATGTCGACTTGAGATCCATCTGATACAATTTTGATCTGTTCTGGGATGCTATTGCTAGGACTGCTCTTACTGTCTCCCATCTTGCCACTGGTGCAAAAGTTTCTCCAAAATCAATTCCTGGTTGTTGCGAGAAAACTTTTGCTACTAACCTTGCCTTGTACCTATCAATCTCACCTTTTTCATTGAGTTGGGTCTTATAGACCCACTTAACACCAAAGGGTTTCTTAATTTTTTGCAAGTCAACTAGATCCCATGTATCATTTCTCTCAATGGAATCTTTTCATCCTTAGCTTTTACCCAATGCTCTTATTTTACTACCTCTTCATAAAACGCAGGTTCACTAGAAATAAAAGATAATTGGTATTTGCATCCAATTCATCATAAATATCTTCCAATCTTCTAGTCTTTCTATTACTGTGATCAGATTCATTACCTGATTGCGGACTTGATGCTTCACCTTGAACTGAGTTTCTAGGTGTTCTTGATGGAGTATTTGCTACTGCTGAAGATGCTACTGGACCGTGTTGTCCAATCCGCTCCTCTTCTTCTTCATCTTCTGGTTGGGGTATTGTAGCTCCCACAACCCTGTCTATGGTTCCATTCCATGACACTTTTTCCTTGAAAAACACATCTCTTTTGAAGATAACCTTTTTGGTAATAGGGTTATATAGTTTGTAGGCTTTAGATTCTTCACCATATCCAAGAAAGATAAATTTCTCACTCCTATCATCTAGCTTTTTTCTTAGCTGTTTAGGAACTTGAGCATAAGAAATGCAACCAAATATTCAGAAATGAGAAATATTACAACTCATACCTGTCCATGCTTCCTCTGGTACTCTATTCTTCACAATTTTGGTGGGAGATCTATTTATCAAATGAATCACATAAGCCACCGCGTCTCCCCAAAAATCCTGGGACAAGTTTCTTCCTTTCAGCATGCTCCTTTCCATATTCATGATGGTTCTGTTTTTGTGTTCTGCAACACCATTTTGCTGAGGTGTATATCTTGTAGTGAATTGCCTCTTAATTCCATGATATTTGTAGTAATCATGAAATTCCTTTGAGTCATACTCTCCCCCTCCATATGATCTCAATACTTTGAGTTGATAACCACTCTATTTTTCAACCAAAGCCTTAAATTCCTTGAACATGCCAAAAGTTTCAGACTTTTGACGAAGGAAATACACCCATGTTTTTCTATTGAAATCATCAATAAATGTGAGAAAATAATATCTTCCACCAATTGACTGTTTCTGCGTTGGACCACATAGATCAGCATGAATAAGTTCTAGAGATGCATGTGCCCTTCGAGACATACCTTTAGGAAAGCTATCTATGTGCTGCTTTGCAACGATGCAACATTCACAACTGTTTGTTAGATCCTTCATAGGAGATAATCCTTTTACCGTTTCTTTCTGCTACAACAACTTGAGACCACCAAAGTGAAGATGTCCATATCTAAAATGCCATAACCAATAATCATCCATGCATGTGGCTTTGTGAGCAAAAGAGCTTACCTTGCTGTTGCAATTCATGACTAGTGGATATATCATGTTCCTAGTCACTTGTACTTTGATGATCAACTGTCTATTTAGGGGTTTGTCATAATTTCATAGTCTAATCCATCAAAGAAAAGTCTATATTTCTTTTCAGTAAGTTTCCCAATGCTAAGCATATTATGCTTCAATCTTGGAGCATAATATACATCTGTGATTGTCTTTTGTTGGCCTTGTTTGATCAGAATGTTGACCACTCCTTTGCCAAAAACTGGAACTACTGCATTAGTGCCAACTTTGACCTCTGTCTTCACTGATACATCTAGGTTTGCAATTAGACCTCTATCACATGTCATATGGTTACTGCACCCACTATCTAAAATCCAAAGCCCCTTTGGGATTTCGTGTGCAGCATGACAAGTAAGAAATAACATATTTTCTTTATTCTCAGAGGTATTAGTCACATTAGCATTATGTTTTTCTTGATCAGACTTTTTCTTTCTGCATTCATGAGCATAATGGCCCAATTTATTGCAATAGTAACACTTAATATTAGATTTATCTGGCCCTTTTTTGTCGTAGTTCCCTCCTTCATGGTTATGATTGTGAACTTGATCTTCCTTGCCATTACTTTGGCCACCTCTGCCTCTTCCTCTTGATCCTCCTTTTCCTCTGCCTCTTCCTCTACCTTTTTAGAATGAGACTTGTTCTTTGAAAGAACTCTCTAAAGAGGACTCTTCATTCCTGTTGATTCTTGATTCATATGATAGTCGCGATATGATCAACTCATCTATAGAGAGAATACTCAAATCCTTTTCTTCTTCAATCGCTACAACTTTTGAATCAAATTTGTGGGGTAACGATCTCAGAACCCTTTCAACCACCCTTTGAGCTTCAATCTTTTCACCATAGGTATTCAGCTGATTAACAATCCCCGTGACTTGGGTCATGAAAGAATCTACTGAGTTTGATTCTTTCATCTTCAGATATTCAAAATCTCTTATTAGGTTTTGGAGTGTAGTTGTTTGTACCTTACTAGTACCTTGATAATTGGTTGACAAAGTTTCCCATGTTGCTTTGGCATGCAATGAAGCGGATATCTTTGGAAATACGTTGTTATCCAAAGCGTTCATTAAGTGATCTAGTGCCTTTGCATCCTTCTTCCTGTGAATTCTTAGAGTATCATTTTCTCCATTTGTTAGGGCTTGATAGGATGCATCATTTGCTGGTTCGGAATAGCCATTAACGACATATTCCCTGATATGAGATAAACCGCCATCCTCATGGCCCAGACATCATAGTCCTTTTTCCCTGTAAGAGGAGAGATTTGAGACTGATTGTTGCTGCTATAAGCCATAGACACTGCAGAGTTTGTCACTGGCTTTGTTAAAAAAAAAATGCCATTCCCCCTGGTGAAGTAAAAAGTTTATAAAGAATATAATTCAAAATTGTTTAAATTTGGTTGTAGTGAAACAAAATAAAAATGTTAAAGAATGTTTTTGAAATTTAAATTTTTTGATAACCCTAAATAGCTTCAAAACCCCTAAAGGATGCTCTTTTAATCTGTAAAACTATGCTGAACCTGAAACTTTACTGTAAGATGGGAACTTTTATCCCGAGCAAGTCTCCATCAAATTTACTATAATTGTATTCAGCTGGAATACCTAACTCGCGGAAATTGCAAACGACTCCATGAATTTGCATTAATTCAACGAAATTCAAAAGAGTATAATAAGTATGGGAACAATGGTATCTTCATAAAACTGATTACTAAGATGGAATCATTAAAGATTTAGCCCTGTATCACCGACCCAATATTTGTGGAGCATTATTGCGACAGATAACCCCATTATCAGCAGTTGTCCGGACAAAAGACGTAGATGCCTTTGTATCTTGTAATCATTGTACTTGTAATCAAATCATGGGACAGTGGAGTGTTATCAAATGATTTAGAGACTGCATCTTTCTCCCTGTATTCCATTTCCCACGATTCCACCATTTCCCACGATTCCACGAACAGTTCAAAGCTTTCTACTTTACTTGGAAAGACAAAAAAGTCTCCGGCAACGAGTGATCGGAGTATGCAATTGTAGTTATAATTTCGTCAAGAAACAATGATCGAGGAGGGAAATAGTGAGTTAAGCCTCAAACTACAATGTGGGGAGGACAATGTTTCGTTTATCAATCCATGTCAAAGGCGGATGAAATATTTCTTCTTTTTATTCCCTTATTATTTTAAAAATGTAATTGAGTATTGTACTGATTTACTAGTAAGGAGCTTAAGGCAAAGGCTCCACCAGTAAAATATGAAATCCTTATCATTTATTTTCATAAGTTGTAATGGTTGATATAGACAACTAGACTATGAGAAAACAAATTCATTAAGAGAAGAGAGACTAACTCGCTAAGAAGTTAAGAGATTTGAGAAATGGACGTTTGGAGGTCATCCTGATGTCGTAAGCTCTTAGAGGAAAGTAATGGGTCACTTTGCTCTAGAATTCAAAACCTTAAGTATCGTCTTAAAGCAAGATAGTCATATATGGTTAATTAGTTAACGTAAGATTTGTGATCTTAACTGAAGTTAAGCATCCTAATCATCAGCCTTATCTTGAGCTTGGCAAAATTTTCAATATAGATAATTATTATTGAAGTCCAAAATGATGGAGGGAGAAGACTCTCCTCAGAAGAAAAAACCTCCTAAGAAATAATAAGTTATCTTATATATATAAATATATGCTACTTACCCAAGCTAGAAAGTACCGAAGCTCTTTTGAGAGTATAACTAATCAAAATGAAATGAATCCTTATAAAACAACTAATGTATTAGTTGTAAGGAGTTTTAAGTAATTATTATATTGTTAAAAAGTAAATCCTATAGTAAGGAGGAATCACAACTATAAATGGATTTATATATTATGGAGTATATACATATAAAAGCAGCATAAAGGGTACATTTACTACTATAAATACATATAAGTGTTTCCCTTTGTTTTTAGGAAAGAGGGGTCATGCCATGTATGAGGGTTGGAGCGTTTTTCTCCATAAATAATCCACAACTCCCCAAACTTCAATATTTTTAGTTAACATTTGTGTTAAGGGAGAAAAGTGGAGTATGCATGCCGGAGCATGATCAACGGGATTCGTCCTACTACCACTACTCAACCCCGGGTTATTTAAACGTGTTTTATTGAGGAGACTACGGGTAGAACTCGACACCAACCAAACAACCTCCACGATTTCCATGAGGTTTTCATTAATTATAAAATGAGTTTAGAGTGGACAGGGCGAAATGGAGGGGATTCTCGCCAAGTGCAGGTGGACTCTCCAAGAAATGGAGGGGATTCTCGCCAAGTGCAGGTGGACTCTCCAAGAAATGGAGGGGGAAATCCTGTGGTATTTGAAGAAGGCGTTTTCCTTCGAGACGGGGATCGCTCGGGTAAAGATGGAGTGTCTGCGTTGGAAGGGAAGGGAACGGATGCGCGAGGTTTGGATCTCTATTACAATAGAGACTTATGCAAAAATTTGAACGGTGACTTGCGATCAGCTTGGTATGAGACATCTTTTCTGTTTGTTTGACCGGATCTTTCCCTATTGATAGATAGATAGCCTGATCTCTGCACATCTTCTCACAAAATACCCTGTAGGTATGAATGTTGATCTGCGTAGGTCATATACAGTGATGTTTTTATTGCGAATGCACCTGGGCATTCAGTTTTAATGTTGTATTTTATATTGTGAACTATTATCTCTGCACGCCCACACACAGAGAGAGACCCCATAGGTATTGAATGCTGATCTACGTATTGCACACGTAGAGTTGTGGTTTATTGATAATGCACCTGCTTCGCCTTAGTAAATGACTGGAATCGTTTGATGTTTTATTTTCCCCTCTCTGGGAACGTTGCATTTCTTTCTTAGTTATTGAGCTCTTGATCTCATTCTTTATTACTGTTATACAAGTTGAAAATCGATAGACACATAGCTGCCTTAGGATTATGAAAGATCTCGTTTTATATACAGTAGATCTGTTCTATGAGATTTCATTCCCTGTTTTCATCGCTCCGCTGACAGATTTACTCTTTTGAGGCATTTTATTTCTTTTATGCTTCGCTTTAAAAACAAGACGAATATCTGTATGAAGTATAGATCTCTGTTTAGATCTCTTTGCTGAAAAACAAGTGAATTTCTGTGGTTAGCGCTGAAGCTAGGTCGAGTTTTATCATTTTCGATGTACTTATATTTTCTTATTATTTTCGATCTCTGCAAAAACATCAGCTCAGCGTTGAACACCTTTTATATGTAAAACGGGTATAAGAATAGCACTGAAGCGAGGTCGAGGCCTATCATTTTCGATCTGTTATATTTTCCCATTACTTCAATCTCTTAAAAAGATTAGTTCAGTGTTGAATACCTTTTATATATGAAAATGGATAGGGATAGCGCTGAATATAGGTCGAGATTATATCATTTTTACTGCTATGTATTGCAAATCAAATTAATCTCTGCTGAAATTAGTACTCAGCAAAATCTCTGTTATAGTTTTGCAAAATCGCAATGATCTCTACATGTTTTAATTCATATATATATATATATTATATGTTGAATGAATTACTACCCAAAGGATAGAAATAACGATCTTCGTATATTGTTATTTCATATATGTTAAATGAATTACTGCGTAAAGGCCAGAAATAATGGTCTCTGCACGTGGTTATTTCATATATTAGATAACGGCTGAAATTTACAAGTTGCTGCCCAAAGATTAGGGTTAATGATCCCTGTTTATTATTATTCCATATAGGTTGATATATATATGTGGAAGGTTGTTATAGTTGGTTATTTTATTTTGTTGATAGAGTGACCGTGACCTTGACGAGGTTTAAATTGTTTATGAAAGATTTGATAACCGATCCTTGTATCAATGGTTGGTATGAAGTGTCCTTACAAGTTTTTGCTCGATGAATGGGGTACATCTACTTACCATTGTTTGGCTGAAAATGCTCTCCATAGGAGAAGCTTTGGTGAAAGTGGAAGATAGTTACCGCAGCAAATGTTTTGTAGGGTGTAACTTTCTTTTGATTGAATAATAAAAAGATATGATGGTTTGGTGGACGTAGCCCAAGGAATGGGTGAACAACGTATATTGGTCTTTCTCGTGATTGCACTTGCTTGATGTGTCTTGTTACATTTGATATCTTTGATATCTTTGCATTAAGTCTGGCCTTGGCTGTTGAATGATTTCATTAAAAGATGCTAAATGTCTATATAGTTGTTGTTTTGTTCACACGTGTTTAAATTCATTATCGGAGTAAGCATCTTAATTGAAATATGAGCGTAATATGAGAAGTGAATTGACCAATATACAAGGATATCATATTATTGAAAGTAGTTTCCTATTATCCACATTCCTTAATATGCCAAGGTTATCTTATAAAAAAAAATGGTTGTTGTATGAGTAGCAATGATATAGAGAAATTGTTCGTAACATGAATTAATATGCATGTAATTCGATTTGTTCGAGTATCTCCTTATTTAACACAAATCGTCATTATGTGGTCACGAAGAGAATATACAAGGATATCATATTATTGAAAGTAGTTTCCTATTATCCACATTCCTTAATATGCGAAGGTTATCTTATAAAAAAAAATGGTTGTTGTATGAGTAGCAATGATATAGAGAAATTGTTTGTAACATGAATGAATATGCATGTAATTCGATTTGTTTGAGTATCTCCTTATTTAACACAAATCGTCATTATGTGGTCACGAAGAGAGCGGTCTTATGCTTCTCGACCCAAGGAAATTTTATTATGATGGTGAGAACCTTTTATCTTATCGTATTTCGAAGGAGAACTAGTATGAGGTTAAAGTAAGAAGGTACAAATAAATCTTATAAAAGTTAACAAATAATATATCCCATGGAGCCTTTATGAATATTGTTGGTAAATAATAGGTAGTCATTATTAAATAAATAATTTATTGTTTGAAAATTTTCACCTAATTACTAGCTTAAGATTTAGGGTATGTTATAGCGGAGCAGCCCTTTTTTGTGCATACGACAGCATATTATAATGGTAATAAGCTGTAATAATCCTTAATGTTCTTCTGGGCATTTAATCACTGAGAGTTGTCCGTTTGTGAAAAGAGAAATATCAGACATGGATGCGGTGAGTTGCAGAGGTGAAAAAGACGATCAACGAGATCATTCCACCGGAGACACGGAGATTATGCAGAATGAGCTACCACTCTTCAATCTTATTGATAAACGGAAGATCAACTAATACATTACAAACCAAACCTTAATGTCTATTTAAACACTTATGGAAACCCTAAAATGTCTAACCTAATTCTTTTGCATGCATGCAAAGCATGTTGTTGCATGTTTATTAAGTGAACTTCTAAATAGAAACTAAAGTAAAAGCTAAAGCTAAAGCTAAGCTAACAGAAGTAATTACTATTTCAATTATCTCTATGGGTTTCAAATTTTTTTTTTGCCAATGGCTTTGTGAATATGTCATCCAATTGATCACTCGATTTACAATGCTCAACATGAACTTCACCATTGTTCACATGTTCTCTTATGAAGTGATATCTGGTGTCAATCTGCTTGTTTCTCTAGTGAAAAACATGGTTCTTGGATAGAGCGATTGTTGAATTGTTGTTACAATAGATTGTTGTTGGTCCTTCTTGTTTCTGTTGGGGACCTTCTAAAACTCTGCATAACTAGACAACTTGACATGCTGCTAATGTTGCTGCTACATACTTTGCTTCTGCTAAACAAAGTGTCACAATGGGATGCTTCTTGGATTCCCATGAAATCATCCCTGATCCAAGATGAAAAACATGACTGGAAGTGCTCTTCCTGTCATCCAAACTTCTTGCAAAATCACTATCATGGAAACCTGTCAAAACATCATACTCACTGCTTGAGTATAAAATTCCATAGCTTGAAGTCCCTACAACATATCGTAAGATCCTTTTGCCAACTTGCCAATGTGAGCCTTTCGGAGACTCCATGAACCTGGAAATCAAGCTAACAACATACATAATATCTGGTCTTGTAGTTGTGAGATACATGAGACTTCCTACACATGTCTTAAACAATGTTGGATCTACTTTGTGATTGTCATCTTCTTTGCTCAACTTTGTACTTGTTGCCACTGGTGTAGGTGCTGGTTTGCAACTAAGCATTATGAATCACTTAAGAAATTCATTAGCATATTTACTTTGGGAAATTAATATACATGTTTCTGACTATTCTACCTCTAAACCAAGAAAGAACTTCATTAATCCAAGGTCTATCATCTCGAACCCTTTCCTCATAGTTTCCTTGAACTTAGCTACTGACAGGTCACCTGTAAAAATCATATCATCAACATAAAAACAAACTATCAAAATATGTCCATGTTGATTTACCTTTGTGTAAAGTGTTGGTTCGTTGTTGCATTTGCTAAAATAATTTTTGATCAGATAAGAATCAATTCTGTTGTACCAAGCTCTTGGAGCTTGCTTGAGCCCATATAGAGATTTATTCAACTTGTAAACCTTCTCTTCATGTTATTTGATTTCATACCCATGTGGTTGCTCCACATAAATTTCTTCTTCAAGAATTCCATTCAAGAATGCCGACTTGAGATCCATCTGATACAATTTTGATCTGTTATGGGATGCTATTGCTAGGACTGTTCTTACTGTCTCCCATCTTGCCACTGGTGCAAAAGTTTCTCCAAAATCAATTCCTGGTTGTTGCGAGAAACCTTTTGCTACTAACCTTGCCTTGTGCCTATCAATCTCACCTTTTTCATTGAGTTGGTTCTTATAGACCCACTTCACACCAAAGGGTTTCTTATTTTTTTGCAAGTCAACTAGATCCCATGTATCATTTCTCTCAATGGAATCTGTCTTTTCATCCATAGCTTTTACCCAATGCTCTTCTTTTACTGCCTCTTCATAAAATGCAGGTTCACTAGCAATAAAAGCATAATTGGTATTTGCATCTAATTCATCATAAATATCTTCCAATCTTCTAGTCTTTCTATTACTGTGATCAGATTCATTACATGATTGCGGACTTGATGCTTCACCTCGAACTGAGTTTCTAGGTGTTCTTGATGGAGTATTTTCTATTGGTGAAGATGCTACTGGACCCTATTGTCCAATCAGCTCCTCTTATTCTTCATCTTCTGGTTGGGGTATTGTAGCTCCCACAACCTTGTCTATGGTTCCATTCCATGACACTTTTTCCTTGAAAAACACATCTTTGTTGAAGATAACCTTTTTGGTAATAGGGTTATATAGTTTGTAGGCTTTAGATTCTTCACCATATCTAAGAAAGATAAATTTCTCACTCCTATCATCTAGCTTTTTTCTTAGCTGTTTAGGAACATGAGCATAAGAAATGCAACCAAATATTCTGAAATGAGAAATATTACAACTCATACCTGTCCATGCTTCCTCTAGTACTCTATTCCTCACAATTTTGGTGGGAGATCTGTTTATCAAATGAATAGCATAAGCCACCGTGTCTCCCCAAAAATCCTGGGACAAGTTTCTTCCTTTCAACATGCTCCTTGCCATATTCATGATGGTTATGTTTTTGCGTTCTGCTGAGGTGTATATCTTGTAGTGAATTGCCTCTTAATTCCATGATATTTGCAGTAATCATGAAATTCCTTTGAGTCATGCTCTCCCCCTCCATGTGATCTCAATACTTTGAGTTGATAACCACTCTATTTTTCAACCAGAGCCTTAAATTCCTTAAACATGCCAAAAGTTTCAGACTTTTGACGAAGGAAATACACCCATGTTTTTCTATTGAAATCATCAATAAATGTAAGAAAATAATATCTTCCACCAATTGACTGTTTCTGCATTGGACCACATATATTAGCATGAATAAGTTCTAGATATGCATGTGCCCTTCGAGACATTCCTTTAGGAAAGCTATCCATGTGCTGCTTTGCAACGATGCAACATTCACAACTGTTTGTTAGATCCTTCATAGGATATAATCATTTTACCATCTCTTTCTGCTGCAAAAACTTGAGACCACCAAAGTGAAGATGTCCATATCTAAAATGCCATAACCAATAATCATCCATGCGTGTGACTTTGTGAGCAAAAGAGCTTACCTTGCTGCTGCAATTCATGACTAGTGGATATATCATGTTCCTAGTCTCTTGTAATTTGATGATCGACTGTCTATTTGGGGGTTTGTCATAAATTTCACAGTCTAATCCATCAAAGAAAAGTCTATATTTCTTTTCAATAAGTTTCCCAATGCTAAGCAGATTATGCTTCAATCTTGGAGCATAATATAAATCTGTGATTGTTTTTTGTTGGCCTTGTTTGGTCAGAATGTTGACCACTCCTTTGCCAAGAACTGGAACTACTGCATCAGTGCCAACTTTGACCTTTGTCTTCACTGATACATTTAGGTTTGCAATTAGACCTCTATCACATGTCATATGGTTACTGCAGCCACTATCTAAAATCCAAAGCCCCTTTGGGATTTCGTGTGCAGCATGACAAGTAAGAAATAACATATCTTCTTTATTCTTAGAAGTATTAGTCACATTAGCATTATGTTTTTATTGATTATACTTTTTCTTTTTACATTCATGAGCATAATGGCCAAATTTATTGCAGTAGTAACACTTAATATTAGATTTATCTGGCCCTTTTTTGTCGTAGTTCCCTCCTTCATGGTTATGATTGTGATCTTGTTCTTCCTTGCCATTACTTCGGCTACCTATGCCTCTTCCTCTACCTTTTTAGAATGAGACTTGTTCTTTGAGAGAACTCTCCAAAGAGGACTCTTCATTCCTGTTGATTCTGGATTCATATGATAGTAGCGATCCGATCAACTCATCTATAGAGAGAATACTCAGATCCTTTTCTTCTTCAATCGCTACAACTTTCGAATCAAATTTGTGGGGTAGGGATCTCAGAACCCTTTCAACCACCCTTTGAGCTTCAATCTTTTCACCATAGGTATTCAGCTGATTAGTAATCCCCATGACTTGGGTCATGAAAGAATCTACTGAGTCTAATTCTTTCATGTTCAGATATTCAAAATCTCCTCTTAGGTTTTGGAGTGTAGTTGTTTGTACCTTACCAGTACCTTGATAATTGGTCGACAAAGTTTTCCATGTTGCTTTGGCATGCAATGAAGTGGATATCTTTGGAAATATGTTGTTATCCAAAGCATTCATTAAGTGATCTAGTGCCTTTGCATCCTTCTTCCTATGAATTCTTAGAATATCATTTTCTCCATTTGTTAGGGCTTGATAGGATGCATCATCTGCTGGTTCGGAATAGCCATTAACGACATATTCTCTGATCTGAGATAAACCGCCATCCTCATGGCCCAGACATCCTAGTCCTTTTTCCCTGTAAGAGGATAAATTTGAGACTGATTGTTGCTGCTATAAGCCATAGATGCTGCAGAGTCTGTCACTGGCTTTGTTAAAACAAAAATACCCTCCCCCCACCTTTTTTTTAAATAATGTCTCCTCTTAAATAAAAAAGAATTTTGTAAAGAAAATATCTTCTTGTCTTGTAAAAGCTTTTGTAAAAGAAAAATTCTTACTTGGAGTAAATAATTTATGTGAAAAAAAAGTAACCCAACTTAATGAAAAAAAATTCTCGTAGAATTATTTTCGTGGGTCTTCTCAAGCTTGGAGCGCGAAGATATGGAAAGTTTCGTGCTTGGGCCTATAGTGAGGCTGCGAAAAATTCCAAGAGAAATTTTATCGTGCTTTGGCCTATAGTGATGCGTGAAAATCTCCAAATGTTTTTGTTTCGAAAGTTTGCCAAAAATTTCCGCACCTCTATGCAAGGGAGGGGCGCGAAAATTTCCACAAAGATTTTTTTTTGCAAATTTCTTCAAATCTACGACTTTGGCTTCTCCGGAACTCTCACACTCTTCTTCCTTGCTCCGATCAATCGATCTTATTCCAAGCTCTGATACCAAATTGAAGGTTGGAGGAAGAAATAAATACAATGATAATGCAGAATGAGTTACGGCTCTTCAATCTTATTGATAAACGGAAGGTCAACTAATACATTACTAACCAAATCTAAATGTGTATTTAAACACTAAAGGAAACCCTAAAAAGTCTAGCCTAGATTTTTCATGCATGTTGTTGCATGTTTTTTTAACTGAACTTCTAAATAGGAACTAAAGTAAAAGCTAAAGCTAAAGCTAAGTTAACATAAGTAATTACTATTTCTAACACTCCCTCTTAATTACTATTGCTAACTACTGCAGCTTTTACAATGCCTAAATTATCTCTATGGGTTTCAAAAATTTCTTTTGCCAATGGCTTTGTGAATATGTCATCCAATTGGTCAATCGATTTACAATGCTCAACATAAACTTCACCACTGTTCACAAATTCTCTTATGAAGTGATATCTGGTATCAATGTGCTTTCTTTTCTGGTGAAAAACATGGTTCTTGGATAGAGCGATTACTGACTTGTTGTCACAATAGATTGTTGTTGGTCCTTCTTGTTTCTTTTGGAGGCCTTCTAAAACTCTGCGTAACCAGAATGTTTGACATGTTGTTGATGTAGCTGCTACATACTCTACTTTTGTTGATGAAAGTGTCACAATGGGATGCTTCTTGGATTCGCATGAAATCACCCCTGATCCAAGATGAAAAACATGACCAGAAGTGCTCTTCCTATCATCCAAACTTCCTGCAAAATCACTGTCAGTGAAACCCGTCAAAAAATCATACTCAGTGCTTGACTATAAAATTCCATAGCTTGAACTCCCTACAACATATCGTAAGATCCTTTTTCCAACTTGCCATTGTGAGTCTTTGGGAGACTCCATGAACCTGGAAATCAAGTTGAGAACATACATAATATCTGGTCTTGTAATTGTGAGATACATGAGACTTCTTACAAGTCTCTTAAACAATGTTGGATCTACTTTGGGACTGTCATCTTCTTTGCTCAACTTTGTACCTGTTGCCACTAGTGTAGGTGCTGGTTTGCAATTAAGCATTCTAAATCACTTAAGAACTTCATTAGCATATTTACTTTGAGAAATAAATATACTTATTTCTTACTATTCTACCTCTAAACCAAAAAGAAATTCATTAATCCAAGGTCTGTCATCTCGAACTCTTTCTTCATAGTTTCCTTGAACTCATCTACTGACAGGTCACCTATAAAAACCATATCATCAACATATTAAAATACTATCAAAATCTGTCCTTGTTGATTTACCTTTGTGTAAAGTGTTGGTTTGTTGTTGCTTCTACTAAAACCATTTTTGATCAAATAAGAATCAATTCTGTTGTACTAAGCTCTTGAAGCTTGCTTGACCCCATATAGAGCTTTCTTCAACTTGTAAACTTTCTCTTCATGTTCTTTGATTTCATACCCATGTGGTTGCTCTACATAAATTTCTTCTTCAAGAATTCCATTCAAGAATGCCGACTTGACATCCATATAATACCCTTGCCATCTGTTCTGGGCTGCTATTGCTAGGACTACTCTTACTATGTCTAATCTTGCCACTGGTGCAAAAGTTTCTCCAAAATCAATTATTGGTTGTTGCGACAAACCTTTTGCTACTAACCTGGCCTTGTATCTATCGATATCACCCTTTTCTTTGAGTTTGGTCTTATAGACCCACTTCACACCAATGGGTTTCTTATTTTTTGGCAGGTCAACTAGATCCCATGTACCATTTCTCTCAATGGAATCTATCTCTTCGTCCATATATTTTACCCAATGATATTCTTTTACTGCCTCTTCATAAAACATAGGTTCACTAGCAATAAAAGCATAATTGGTATTTGCACCCAGTTCATCATAAATATCTTCCAATCTTCTAGTCTTTCTATTACTGTGATCAGATTCATTACTTGATTGCAAACTTCATGCTTCACCTCTAACTGAGTTTCTAGGTGTTCTTGATGGAGTATTTTCTACTGGTGAAGATGCTATTGGACCCTATTGTCCAATCAGCTCCTATTATTCTTCATCTTCTGGTTGGGGTATTGCAGCTCCAACAACCTTGACTATGGTTCCATTCCATGACTCTTCCTCCTTGAACAACACATCTCTAATAAGGATAACCTTTTTGGTAATAGGGTTATACAGTTTGTAGGCTTTAGATTCTTCACCGTATCCAATAAAGATACATTTCTCACTCCTGTCATCAAGCTTTTTTCTTAGCTGTTTAGGAACATGAGCATAAGATACGAAACCAAATATTCTGAAATGAGAAATATTACAACTCATACCTATCCATGCTTCCTCTGGTACTCTGTTCTTCACAATTTTGGTGGGAGATTTGTTTATCACATGAACAACACAAGCCACTGCGTCTCCCCAAAAATCATGGGACAAGTTTCTTCCTTTCAACATCCTCCTTGCCATATTCATGATTGTTTTGTTTTTTCATTCTGCAACACCGTTATGCTAAGGTGTATACCTTGTAGTGAATTGCCTCTTGATTCCATGATATTTGCAGTAATCATGAAATTCCTTTGAGTCATACTCCCCCCTCATTCCGATCTCAATACTTTGAGTTGATAAACACTCTGTTTTTCAACCAGAGCCTTAAATTCCTTGAACTCGCCAAAAGTTTCAGACTTGTGATGAAGGAAACACACCCATTTTTTTCTACTGATATCATCAATAAATGTAAGAAAATAATAGCTTCCACCAATTGACTGTTTCTGCATTGGACCACACAGATCAATATGAATAAGTTCTATAGGTGCATGTTCCCTTCGAGACATACCTTTACGAAAGCTATCCTTGTGATGCTTTGCAATGATGCAACACTCACAACTGTTTGTTGGCTCCTTCATAGGAGGTAATCCTTTTACCATCTCTTTCTACTACAACAACTTGAGACCACCAAAGTGAAGATGTCCATATCTAAAATGCCATAACCCATAATCATCCATGCATGTGGCGTTGTGAGCAAAATAGCTTACCTTGCTGCTATAATTCATGACTAGTGGATACATCCCATTCCTAATCACTTGTACTTTGATGATCAACTATCTATTTGGGGGTTTGTCATAGATTTCAAAGTCTGATCCATCAAAGACAAGTCTATATTTATTTTCAGTAAGTTTCCCAATGCTAAGCATGTTATGCTTCAATCATGGAGCATAATAAGGATATGTGATTGTCTTTTGTTGGCCTTGTTTGTTCAGAATGTTGACCACTCCTTTGCCAAGAGCTGGAACTACCGCATCCATGCCAACTTTGAACATTGTGTTCACTGATACATCTAGGTCTGCAATTAGAGCTCTATTACCTGTCATATGGTTACTACAGCCACTATCTAAAATCCAAAGTCCCTTTGGGATTTCGTGTGCAGCATGACAAGTAAGAAATAACATATCTTCTTTATTGTCAGAGGTATTAGTCACATTATCATTTTTTTTTCTTGATCAGACTTTTTCTTTCTACATTCATGAGCATAATGGCCAAATTTATTGCAGTAATAACACTTAATATTAGATTTATCTAACCTTTTTTTGTCATAGTTCCCGCCTTCATGGTTATGATCATGATCTTGATCTTCCTTGCCATTACTTTAGCCACCTTTGCCTCTTCCTCTTGATCCTACTCTTCCTTTGCCTCTTCCTCTACCTTTTGAGAATGAGACTTGTGCTTTGAAAGGACTCTCTAGAGAGGACTCTTCATTCCTGTTGATTCTGGATTCATATGATAGTAGCGATCTGGTCAACTTGTCTATAGAGAGAATACTCAGATCCTTTGCTTCTTCAATCGTTGCAACTTTCGGATCAAATTTGTAGGGTAGGGATCTTAGAACCCTTTCAACCACCCTTTGATCTTCAACATTTTCACCATAGGTATTCAGCTGATTATCAATACCCAATGCTTGGGTCATGAAAGAATCTACTGAGTCTAATCATTTCATCTTTAGATCTTCAAAATATCTTCTTAGGTTTTGGAGTGTAGCTGTTTGTACCTTACCAGCACCTTGATAACTGGTCAACAAAGTTTCCCATGCTGCTTTGGCATGCAATGAAGCGGATATATTTGGAAATATGTTGTTATCCAAAGTGCTCATTATGTGATGTCGTGCCTTTGCATCCTTCTTTCTGTGAATTCTTAGAGTATCATTTTCTTCGTTTGTTAGGGCTTGATAGGATGCATCATCTGCTGGTTCAGAATAGCCATTTACAACATATTCCCACACATCTTCTAATCTAAGATAAACTGCCATCCTTGTGGCCCAGACATCATAGTCCTTTTTCCCTGTAAGAGGAGAAACTTGAGACTGATTGTTGCTGCTAGAAGCCATAGACGCTGCAGAGTCTTTCACTAGCTTTGCTATAAAAAAAATCTCCTTTTCCCCTTTTTTTTTAAAATAATGTCTCCTTTTAAATAAAAAATACTTTTGTAGAGAAAATCTCTTATTCTTTTGTAAAAGAAAAATTCTTGCTTGGGGTAAGTAATTTCTATGAAAAAAAAAATACCCCAACTTAATGAAAAAAACTTCTTCTAGAATTATTTTCATGGGTCTTCTCAAGCTTGGAGTGCGAAGATATGGAAAGTTTCTCGCTTGGGCCTGTAGTGAGGCTGCGAAAATTTCTCTTGGAAATTTTTGCGCTTTGGCCTATAGTGAGGCTGTGAAAATCTCCAAATTTTTTTATTTCCAATGTTTGCCGAAATTTTTTGTGCCTTTATGCAGGGGAGGGGCGTGAAAATCTCTGCAAAGATTTTTTTTTGCATATTTCTTCAAAGCTACGGCTTTGTCTTCTCTAGAACTCTCACGCTCTACTTCCTTGCTCCGATCAATCGATCTTCTTCCAAGCTCTGATACCAAAATGAAGGCTGGAGGCAGAAATAAATACAAAGATTATGCAGAATGAGCTATGGCTCTTCAATCTTATTGATAAATGGAAGATCAACTAATACATTACAAACCAAATCTGAATGTGTATTTAAACACTTATGGAAACCCTAAAAAGTCTAACCTAGCTTTTGCATGCATGCAAAGCATGTTGTTGCATGTTTTATTAACTGAACTTGTAAATAGGAACTAAAGTAAAAGGTAAATCTAAAGCTAAGCTAGCCGAGATAATTACTATTTCTAACACTGATTTCCCATACTTCTGATCAAATGTAAGCTGGGAGCTCCGTGTGAGCCTATCTATCCCTATGTCATCTGAGAAATTTTTCTTCCAGACTGCCCTTCCCTCATTCTTGTGTAATATTCAAAATAACACAAACATCATTACAAAGGTGAATAGTTAAGGAACAGTTAAAAAAAAGAAAAAGAAAGATGTATAGATTTAGGGCCAAATTTGCATAATGGACACATATATGGACCTTCCCATCCTTTGATCATCAAATTATCCCACGTTAGTAGGAAGTTTCAAAATACAACCACAAAAACATTGTATCTTCAAAGGCATGTTCCATTTTCAAATATTCTTGTACCACCATTTGCATACATCAAAATTTTCACTCACTACAATAACATTATTTAAGCCTCCTTAGTTGTACCCTATCCATTAACTTGATTGAATGACCAAAGTAATTCATCTTCACTTCCATTTAATTGAATCCCTACAGAAATTAAAAGGGATATATAGTGACCCCATTCATCTTCCAAAACTACCCAGACCAAGATAAGCCATAGTAATCCAGTAAGAATATGCTTCAGCCATCGAGTGAGGTCTTTTGATATGAGAAAGATCATTAAATCCTAATTCATCCAAGTAATCCTTTAGATAAGGATACATTACATAATTATTATCAATCCCAATGCTTGGATCAATACCTACCAAAACATTAGAACCAGACCCAAGTTTCCATGTGAGTCCCTTATTAATACAGGCAAAATTCTTAATGAAACTTCCCCAAAAGTTTGAATGGTTCATGATATATTTGTTTGGGTCCCTGATCCATTGAATAATGTTTCCTCTAATATATTTTCCATGAGTTACATCACACCATAAGCCACCTCCAAAAATTCCCCGCCACATTCTCTTTATGCTTAGTGCCATATTGAACCAATATAAGTTTTTAAAATCCCAACCTCCTACATCTTTTGCTTTGGATATTATTTTCCATCTTTCCAGATGTATTCTGCCACCATTTACACAACCAGACCATAAGATGTTGAACATTAACCTCCTCAACAATTTAATGATCAATTTAGGAATCTGAGCCAATGAGAACCAATATATGTAACATCCCCCTCACCCAATCCGACAAACGAGAGGGAACATTAGCTGAATTCGGGCTCTCAATTTTCTCCCCAAAGCCACAATACAAAATTCGACAAATGAAATGTGTGCAAAAACGTAAATAAACATACACAGTGGAAATTAATTCGATCCACACACACAAAATATGCATTTATCAACATAATTGTCACATACATCAAATTAAAAACATTTCAAATTCAAATACATGAGAATACTTATCTTTATCCAATGTAGATCCAAGCAACTAGTTGTGTAAGAGCGATTTTCCACCCAACCATAGGAACTCCATCCAACATATACTCTTTCTACTGGGAGGCCACTCCCTAGCTATGCTATGAGGCCACTAGGGAGAAGGAAACACCTATAGGATTCTATCTCTCAACCCACAACCCATTCTGCTCTCTATGCTTAGGCAAATGCTCATACAAAGCTCTACATGGATCTCACTCAGCCACAACAGCATTGGATTACACAATACCTACCCCACACAACACCCTTCTTGGATCCAGCACCCCCTTCATCGATTCACGGCTCTCTTGGGAAATCCATCTTGCCTGGTGCTTCTAGTGTGTGCATAGAAGAATTCAATCTTATATGTGTTGCTATAAAACCACCTGTAGCTTCAATTCATGGCCTTCTCAAGCACTTACAAGAAACATAAATCAATGGGTAAGGGTTCCTAGCTTTCCCAACCTCTCTGCTCCCCTACAACCATCAAATTTCACCTCCAAATCCGCAATAGGGTCTCCAAATTCGAATTTTCATGTTAAACACAACATGGTAAGTTCATGGGTATCAATGGAGAGCTCTACCTAGTGTAGATATGCATGAAAGTATAAGAGAATGGGGGTTTAATCCAAGAGATATGAGAAAATGGTGAAAAGACAATTGACATAACTTCTGATAGTAGAAGAAAGGACTCCTGGTAGCTGCAAACTGACTTCTGTCATGACAGAATTGTCACAAAAGTGTACTCAACCCCATGCTACAATAACTACAAGAGGTGAATTTTCCCACCAACCTCCTACATGCACTCAATGATTGGGGAATACTTAAAAAGGAGATAATTGGCTTATTCAAGGCTCATGACAGAGTTTGGGTGAGTTCTAAGGTTGAAATTTGGCAGCAAGGATTTAGGCACCCATAGACCCCCTTTCCTCTTCCCCTCTAGTGGAATCATAGCCCCTTTGGTGCTATTTACACAACCATTCTTGGACCATTTTATTATTTATGCACAAAATTCTAAATCAGCATAAAATCCAATGAAATAGTCCAAATAAAATATATACATCATACATGCCTAGTCATTCACTAGTCGAGCCTTGGCCTTGAGCTCTGAACTAGGAATTAACACTAGCATATTTATATCATTTACATCATTTTGGTTAAATACATTCCAAGTGAAAACTGAGGGTATTATAATATACTTCCATGCCAACAAGTATTGCTTTAAGGAGAGTTAGTATACCACCCAATGTCAACAGCCTATAAGTCCAATTCCCAATCATTTTCTTTATTTTTTTAACAAGCCATTTAGCCAATCCTTGACTCTGTAGCAGTTGGGTTTCAAAAAGTAACCTAGATATTTGAATCCATCTGCCAACTCAGAAATGTGATAGGGAAGTACATTTGAAAACTGATCCATAATATCCTTGTCAGCCTTATGTCAAAGAAAGGAAGACTTTGAAATATCAACATCCATACTAGTGGTTGCACAAAAGACTTTAATAATTTTTGCAAAATGTTTCCACTCAGCAACATAACCCCTACCAAAAAGAACCACATCATCAACAAATAAAATATGTGTAATTAAAAAAAAGTAGATATTTTAATTCCCTTAAGATTTCCTTCAGTTCTGGCAGCTAATATCATTCTACTAAGTCCTTCAATGACCATAAAAAAGAGTATAAGGGACAAAGTACATCCTTGTCACAAACCCCTAGAGCTCCTGAAGAAACCAGTGGGAGATCCATTGACAATTACAGAGAAATTTGTCGAGGTAACGCATGCCATAATCCAATTTGTTAACCATATAGGAAGACCAACCTGTAATAGAAGTAACCTCAAGAAAACACAATTTACACTATCATAAGCTTTTATCAAATCCATCCTTACAATTAAAGCATCAACATATTTGGCTTTGATGGAATGTAAACACTCTTGACGGAGGGCGCACAAAGATGCTCCCCAAAATCATTGCAACGAGGTCGTACTAAAGGGAAAAAACCAAATGCGTGCATGCACCTAAGGAAGCATACATGCGCCATTAGGTTCAATACCGAACCGGGGCGTGTGCGCACTGCTACGCATGCGCATTTCTAGCGCATACACCCTCAAAATCACGCACGCGCCCATGTTAAGAAAATTAAAAAAACAGGGCAAAGGCATTCTACTTCCTTCCATTACGGCCGAGCCTCACTCACCCATTGCGTGTGTGGAGATACAAACCACAACTTTCACCATTTCCACTCAAAAACTCCCTCAATCCATCCACCAAGTGATTATCAAGTGCAATGGATAGGTAAGATCCATGTTTTTTGTCATTTTATTCATTTTTTTGTCTTTTTATTCATTTTTGTTTGTTTATTAAATTTTTAATAATTCCCAAATTAGTAAAATAATAGAGAATTTTGCATTTGCAGTGTAAACCTATGCAATGAATGAACAAAATTTTAACATGGAGTCCGGTGGAACACAAGAAAACACAGATCTTGGAACCAATGTAAACCATCAACAAAATCAAAATGCCCAAGAAAATAAAAACCCCCAACAAAATTTCAACCAAGACTACTTGAACCATTATGTAAATGAAATGAGATTGCACACTCGAGAACTAAGAAACATAGCGGAACCATCAAGAGTGTCCCTTGCCACCTCAATTGAGAGCTCAATTGACTCTGTCATCCATGCACATCACCAATTGACTGACATGATTGAATATAGAGCTAGGATGCAGGAGTATTATTCCATAGGCATTTCCAAGGAGAAAATAAAATATTTGAATATTACAAAGGCCCAATTATACAGTATGTTCCCCCATCCAAGACCACAACAACCAACAGACATTATAAAGCCATGTGTCTGCATGGATTGGTGTCATTTCCAACCATGGAAGGAAAATTGGATGCATAGGTGGTTCATGGTTTACGATAAACCTCCCTGCAATAATAGGGAGGTTCCACAGTACTTCCTTCGACAACTGTGGGTTGAGTTTGTGCTTAGTTTACATGTCAACTATTTTGACATAACTGAGTTCCAGGGTGTTGGGAGTGGCTCTGCCCAAGATCGACCTACTGCCAGGAGGAACCCATTGAGAGGGCCACCAGCTCCTAGGAACGATCCCAACCCCTCTCCCTAGCCACCTCAGTTACCCCACAAAATTGATCATATCAAGGAGGAGATGAGGAGTGTTGCACATGGACTCCTTAGACATGCTTCCTTTGTAGCAACAACTACAATGGAGAGACAGGTTGACCATGATAGAAACTCAAGTGTGGGGCCTTCGCGACAGAGTCAGCATAGACCTGTGACTGGTGGTATCCATGATGGGCCTTCTAGTTCAACGGGGACAATGCCACATATTTTCCCCCATTGCGAGCACAATTTCCCTAGCCTGATTGAGGGTCGCTATATGGAGTAGGTTAGCACCTTTTCTAATGTGTTTTCAATCATCACTTGATAATTTGTAAAGTAATTTTTAATTATTTGTGTTTGAATTAAACTATTATTTCAATGTACAATTATTTAGAGCTGAGACACCATCATGGGAGAACGTAGGGTCTCCCAATTTGGATGCAGCAATGGTAGTTGCAACTAAAATTGGGGCACCTCACACGAAGGTATTTTCAGTACCTCACATAATATTGTTATTACTTATGGTATTTCTATTATTTATGTTTTTATATTTATGACATAGACGATGATAGTTCGTACAATATTTTTGAATGTTTTGATTGCCTAAATAATTACTTGTTTAATATGTTCATAACGTGCATGCATTTTGGTGTCCACAGGTATGCCCGGACTACGATGATCAACCATCTCCACCAGGGATCGAAAGATCACCATATACATAGATACAATGTTTAGTTAAAAGCATGCTTTTAATTTGAATTGTTATGACTTACTATGGTTTAAATTTTATTTTTGTTTATTAAACTATGATATTACAAACGTGTATGCAGTGGCCATCAATAGCTGCAGGTGGCACAGTTCCCTGTCCCCCATTTAGTCCCATGTTTCCACCCTCTCCCATGAATCGCCCCCCTCGCTTTGATCCAGACCCCTCCCTACATCCAACCCATCCCTTCCATCCATCCTCCCCTCTCAATCCATACTCCCCCCTCCGTCCATCCTCCCACATTTATCCATGCCCCCACATCTATACATCCTCCCCCATTCATCCACTCCCCCCCGTCTATCCATCCTCCCCCATTCATCCACACCCCCCCTTCCATCTAACTTACCCCCTTCTTCCACAACCTCCCTTCTATCCATCATCCTCCCTCTATCCAAGACCACCTTCCCATTCACCATCCATCCACATTCCCCCTATCCTTTTGGGTCGATAACCCCTATCGTATAGCCGATATGGGTTCATCGTCTAGGATGTCCTCCTCCACCCCATACCACCATATCCTATTCCACCATATCTTCTGCAGTTCCCACGATTATTGTGGCAACTACTCTTCTAGTATCCGCCCATGTATCTATAGTGGTTTCACCCATAGTTGTTGCAACTACATCTGTACCCCCCCCATGACTACATTGGAGCAGGTTCTCCAACCAACTGCTCTACCCAGTAGCCCTGAAGCCCAGTCATGTCCATTGTCGGAGACATTAGAGAAATTTTGAGGTCAAAAAATGGCCTCAAAACAAAGAAAATGTACTATAAAAAACAACCAGTCACATTCTAGTAGATGACGTCATCCCCCTTGGTGAGGTGGCATTGCATGAGTTAAGAATGGTTATTTGTCAAATTTTTTATGGTGGATGAAAACACATAGTTAACCAAGGTAGTGGTGTAAATACTTTTAAGTCATAAAGTAAAGTACTCATAATGATAGTCTTTTCATAAAATAATATTATTGTCATTTTCCAGTAAAGTATTCATAATGAATCTCTTTTCACACTTTCTCATAAAATAATATTATTGTCATTTTCAAGTGAAGTACTCTTAATTCATAAAAAAAGTCTTTTCACATTTTTTTATAAAATAATATATCATCATTTTTATATTTTTAATTTTAAATTATATATTCACTCCATTCTATTTAATAACATAATGTCAAACTAATAAAGAATACTAATAGATTTAATAAATAATAATAATAATAATGCAATGTGGATTATAATAATATTATTAACATTTTACATGTAAATAAATTCTCAATTAAATTACATTATATTAAATTCATGAGAAAAGTACTAAATATAAAAAGTCAACATAAAATTAAAAAAATAGTTCTTAAAAATATTTTTTATTATTTAATTTCATTTGCAAGTTCAAGACAAATAAATGCTAAAGGACAATAATTTTTTGGGAATTTACAATGAATCTTAATCACATCAATGTAGACTTATTTTATTAATTTTATTTCTAATGAATTTTGAAAAGCAACTCAACCATGGTTATTTATATTGTGCATAGAAAATAGTGTAGGAGGTGACTTGTCATATATACCTACCCCATAAAACCCCCAATTCATAATATTTTAATATATCTTATATGTTTGTAGTACATCTCTTAGGAGGCCATTTTTTGACCTCAAAATCTCTCTAATGTGTTCACAGTGAGAATCAATTTAATTTATGAAAATATTTTGATGCATTAACGAAAATTAATTTAAGCAATTATTATTTTTCAATGAAATTATTGTCGTAAATGTTGTAGGTTGGATTTGTTGAGAGGCTTAGCAGATCCAGGACACCTACCTCACGTCTCCCACTCGCATCAGTGGTGATTTATTTAAGTTTTGAATTCTACATTCATTTTATAAATGTGGTAAATGTTACAAATGCTTGAAAATGATGGTATCTTATATAATTTGTTTCAAAGTTTGGAGAGATGGTCTACTCCTAGACGAAAGAAGGCTCAAGATACCTGCAGCTCCAAGAAGAGGAAGATCGATTTTGGAGATGCACCTAGGATTGATGGGGGTGGTCAGAATGCTTGACACACCATGTTTTGTACATTAGCCACGATGTGGCACTTTTGGGAACCAGTTGGCATGTACTTGGTATCTACGACACAAGTTGCCATGTATTTTGGATCTATGGCATGAGTTACTGGATTTTGTATAGGGCACGAGTTGCGATGCATCTTGTGTAAAGAATCATATTTACATAATTATCATATTTGATAATGTCTATATTTTTATAATTGAATTGATGATTTTACAATAGGAATGGTCGATATTAAATATGGCCTAACTGGAATAGACATGTCATTTAATAATTAATTATCCTAATCTAATAATAAATACATTTGTAATAACCAATTAGGTTTATTACAAGCCATCCCGCTCTGAAAATATTCAACCACAGATCTTCTATGAGTGTGCTGTAGCTGGAATTCTTTCCACAAATAATTGTGCCACAGTTTAGCAGTTCTTGAAATAATTGGTCACATTTCCATTCAAATCTTAGCATGGTTATGATTTTGTAGATGAACACATAACCACTAAGCGATGTATATTTCAGATCTACTAATCTAATGATGTTCCTTTTCTATTCTAATTTTATGTGGATCTTTGATAATTTTGCATGCTTTGATATGCTTTTCTTATCCGTTAATTACTAATAATGTACTTACTTCCTTGTCTCGCAAGCTTATCTTTAGTTGTACCTAGTGAGCCTTTTGATATTGAGATTCTAGAATAACTTGAGTTGTGACCACTGGTAGAATGTTCATCTTTTCATTTGTCACAAAATCTTCTGGGTTTCGTTCTCCTCCGTTACCATGATTAAGGTTATCTTCGATGCTTTTATCATTGCATTCTTCTACAACTTCAATTCTTTCATAATTGTTGTTAACATTGATTTTAGTGACTTCTTTTATTTTTACGACATCGTTATTTCCTTTAAAATTGATATTGACATTATGATTGTCAATATCATCTTGATCTTGCATATCGTTGTCTTATACCTCTTCTATTTTATCGTCCTTATCATTGACTTCCTTAACAAGTCCTTGTCCTGGAGTTTTACTAGACAATTTTATAGGTTTTCCAGCTGCCTTGTTAATGTGTTGTACTTCCCTACCTTGTAAGAAGCCGCAACGAACTTCCGGTAGGCATACATACTTTTTACTAAGTATCATATTTTGAGGTTTGTAGTTGGGATGTATTTTCTTATGCCACTTGGTTTCTGGTGGTATGGATCTTTTGTGGCGGGGGGCATAAGGAGTTGGTAGGCTATGCTTCCTTTCCTTCATGGGGGTAGTAGCGATTTTATATTCATCCCTACTTGAATACGTAGGAGTCGTAGTATTCCCTTGTTCCTTTTGACTTGGTAAATAGAGAGTCACAATTACTTCTTCTGTCATGGGTGTAGATGCCAACACTTCTTGACCCAAGAACTCAAAAGTCATAATAACTTCTTCCTTTCGAGTCATAGCCCCTTCTTCTTTCGTGAGTTCTGATGAAGACCCCAGCTCTGCTTGAATTGAGAACTTGGGAGTCAACATAGCTTGTTCCTTTATGATAGGAGTCCCTTCTTCTGATATGGGTGTAGATGCAATTTCAAACGTTTCTTGACCTGGGAATTTGAGAGTCATTGTAGCATCTTCTTGACATTGTGTTATTGTCAACTTCAATTCCTTAACTAATTTGATAATGTCTTCATATCCGCTTTTTATTTCTTCATGTTGGTTTCTTTTTATTTCTTTAGCCTCGATCCCTTTTATATCTTCGATGTCAATTCTTTCATCTCTTTTAGGTTTTTGGAATGGGATAATAATGATTTTATTAAAAGGGTGAAACATGGTAGTTCCACTATAAAAAATATTCCAAAAGGAATTTGAATAGATTTGTTTTTATACAAAATTAATAATTATTATTAAAATTATATAGTTTTTTTTCTAATGTTATAATAATAATTATTATTTATAAAAACAATAATATTTTTTTAAAAATAGATTTATTTAGGGATTACGTGGAGGTAGAATGGAGTTGCGTGGGAATGGAGAGAACATAACGAGGAAGGAAATGGTGCAGGAGATTATGAGCTAGAGGGGGGGTGTGAAGGGGATGGAGTAGCATAGGTGGGGGTAGTGACAAGTGGGAGGATGTGGGAAAAGGAGAGATGGTCACAGATAAATGCAGCAAGCTGTGGACAGCAAGGAGCTGCGCGGGGGAGGTGGGAAGGTGGGGGACACAGGAGGGTGGCGAGCGGTGGATGGTAAGGGCTTTGGTGGGGAGGTGGGAAGGTGGGGGATGCAGGAGGGTGGCGGGCGATGGCCTGCGCAGGGGATGTAAGAGGACGTACGTGGAGGGAGGAGTGGATGCAGCAGGGAAGTAGAGTGGAGACATGGAGGATTTTGTATAGGGCACGAGTTTCCATTGTATGTACATTGGGAACCATGTTCCACTATTTGATAATAAAATATATATGTTTGTTCACGTTTTGTAGCCTTGATGTTCATGGATTTCCATTTATGTGATTTATATAACACTTTTCTATATTTGTATATTGTTGTCTCATGGTGTGTTAGGGTTTGTTTAATAACCATTGAGTTATGAAGTTATAACATGGCCAACTTTAGAAACATAAGCATTAAAACAAAGAACATGTGCATAATAAATCTAAAATAAAAACATACATAGCCTTATACCTTGCGAGACTTTCTTGTAGGATAAAGGGCATACATATTTAAATGGGCATATGCATAATTTACTAGAGGACATACATTAATCTATGAATTCATGAGAAGGTGGAAGTCCCATTCGTTCATATATTATAGACATGAACATGTACTAAGGATAATAAGAATAAAATTCATCAATTTAACATATGAAATAAAGCCTAAATCACATAAGAATCGTAAATCATTGTATACATCATTATTGGATATTCTTACTAATTGGTGAAGAATTTCATTTAAATTCAATGTGCAACTAACCAACTATATCCTTGAATCCAATCACCCTTGAATATAATATGTTCACACTTGATTGATCATCCCCTTTCCTATAACACATCTCAGATTCCTCATTACAACAATGAAATTAATATCACATTCCTCATTCCTCATTCCTCATTTCCTATAACACATCCACAAAGGACACATGCATGTGTGGGAACTGATGGAACCCAAGTCCGCTCGTCAGTTTGGGTTTTGTGCTCCTGGAGCAAATCCTCAAAGTGTCTCTGCATGTCCATGGGGTTCCTGACAAAAATTCTTGTAGCACCAAAATCGTGACTCCATCATGAATCCATCGATTCTAATGGATCCAGGACCCCGTGTTTAATCTTGGGGACCCCCCACACCGTGCCTCGAATGCTAAAAAATGGTGCTATTGTGCCATCTCAGGAACTAGGGTTTTGCTCAGTGAAGGCCATGCTAATCTTGCTCAAGGGGGTCATTTATGATATGAAGGCTCTCGGGCATGCGTAGCCATCGTGAACACATCCAAAATGGCCACATGCATGTGTGGGAGCTTATGCAACCCAATTCCGCTCGTTGATTTGGGTTCCGTGCCCTCGGAGCAAATCCTCAAAGTGTCCTTGAATGGCCACAGGGTGCCTGACAAAAATTCCCGTAGCACCAAATCCATCACTCCTATCGCAAATTCATTAATTTCGATGGATCCGAGGCCCCAGTTTTCAGCTAGCCCCCCCCCCACACTGTGCCTCCGATACACAAAAATAGTGCTATTGTGCCATCTCGGGAACTAGGGTTTTACTTAGTGAAGGCGATGCCAATCTTGATCAAGGGATTGATTTATGATCCAAATGCTCCCAGGCATGCGTGACCATCATAAAAACATCCACAATGGCCACATGCACGTGTGGGAGCTTACGAAACCCAAGTCCGCTCGTCGGTTTGGGTTTCGTGCCCCCAAAGCAAATTATCAAAGTGTCCCTGAATGGCCATGGGGTGCTTGACCAAAATTACCATAGAACCAAAACAATGACTCCAATCACGAAGCCATCGATTTTGATGGATCCAGAACATCTGATTTTAGTTGGGGGACCCCCCACTCTGTGCCTCTAACGCCCATAAAAAATGCCATTGTTCCATCTCTGAAACTAGGGTTTTGCTCAGTGAAGGCCATGCCAATATTGCTCAAGGGTGCCATTTATGATCTAAAGTATCTCGGGCGTGTGTGGCCATCATGAAAACATCCACAATGTCCAAATTCATGTGTGGGAGATGACGAAACCCAAGTCCGCTCGTCAGTTTGGGTTCCGTGCCATTGAAGCAAATCCTCAAAGTGTAGTTGAATGGCGACGGGGTGCCTGACGAAAATCACAGTAGCACCAAATCCGTGACTTCGATTGCAAATACATCGATTTCGATGGATCTGGGGCTCCAGGGTTCAATTAGGGGACCCCCCACACCGTGCCTCCAACACCCGGAAACGATGCTATTGTGCCATCTCAGGAACTAGGGTTTTTCTCAGTGAAGGCCATGCCAATGTTGCTCAAGGGGGTCATTTAGGATTCAAAGGCTCTTGGGTGTGCATGGCCATCATGAAAACATCCACAATGGCCACATGCATGTGTGGGAGCTAACGGAACGCAATTCCGCTTGTCGATATGGGTTTCATGCCCCCGGAGCAATTCCTCAAAGTGTCCCTGAATCGCCACGGGGTTCCTAAATAAAATTCTCGTAGAACCAAATCGACAACTCTGATCATGAATCTGTTGATTCCGATGGATCCGGGACCCCGAGTTTCAACTAGGGTCCCTCCCACGCTGTGCCTCCAATGCCCGGAAATGGTGCTATTGTGCCATCTCATGAACTAGCATTTTGCTCAGTGAAGGCCATGCCAATCTGTTGAGTATAATTGTCATTGATGCCAAAAGTATTCATTAATGAAAAAGGTGTTAGACAAAATGGCACACTGAGTGGGAGGGGTGAATTAGTGGTCCAACACTTTTTACCAATTTCACTTCTTCAATACTTAAACATAGATCATCAATTGCAAGTTACTAAATGCATCAACATTAATCACTCGATACAAACCATTAGAGACACATCACACGATAAGTGTTGTAAACTTTATTATGTTTAATTTGATATGAATTACAATAAGGCCACAACCTTCAGGTTTGCATCAAATAAAACTGACTGGGAAGTACGAACTTCTATTCCAAGACTCAGCTTGGTATTTTCTTAGATCCAATTAAGAAAGGGTGTGTAAGACCCAACTTACAATTACATACTGATTACTGTCATCAAATCAATTCACTACCATCACTGAGTATCATTACTGCATAATATCTCAATACATAATCTGATCATATGTTTCTATCATCATCATTTCATTATGCTTAAAAACTGTCATGTCAATCAAGTCACTGTCTAGTACAACATTGTCAATTCAAGTCAATGCTATCATTGACAAGTCATTCTCTGTCAAAAGTCGTCATGTTGCTGCTATCAAATCATCAAGTAGTCCTCTGGACATGTCATAGTAAGTATGCTATCACTTTTATGCACATGTGAGCACTATGTCACTGTCAATTCTTGTCACCAACCAATGCACATAATACTTCTCCAGATCTGCTCAAGACTTCTCAAGAATTGCACGCATGGCTTCGCACATGCCTCACAAGTTCTGTAACTGTGTACTATTCTACAACACACTACCCAAATTTCATTCCTCGGGCCAAAAGAAAAGAATAGATTTGCTTCTCTAGTTACATCAGTTCTTCATTCACTAACCCGAGTTTGATCACAGTTGTTTCTTTGTTAGTAGCTTTTTTCAACCCAAATTCAGAGAAAAATGTTGATGTTCAAAACTAGTGTGATGTTCCTGTGGACTGACTCAAGATTGATCCTTCTCTCATACTATGGTTGCCTCAGTAACTAACCCGGAAATATCAGATCCATCTCTTCCTCACCCCAAATTTTTGAGTTCCTTTTTACTGGTATTTATACTTCTTTCAATGTGAAAAATAAATTAATCTGGGCTGACCTATTTGATATATATTTTATTTTATTTAATAATTAAAATTTACTTTTGAAGCTGGACAAACTTCATCAATGTGTCTTGACCTTCAACATTATTGTCCAAGGGCCACCATATGTGTGGGTTCAAGACCCAAACCTCCAAGGGCACCAAGGACCCCATCATACCACCATTTGTATGCTTCAATGGTTTATCTACTTCATCAAACATGCCATCCCAATATTTTATAAGTCAACAATGTGCATCCATGACAAACTGAGGGATCTTTCATGTCATCAAGGGTTCCATACATCATTGTTTTCAAGCACATCATTCCATTTTCATGGTCATATAAATATCCTTTTATGCAGGCATTTGTTCCAATATTTGCGGTTTTGTCGTGTCAAGGAAGTGCTTGACATGGGGTTCACACCCCTTAACACTTTTTCTCAACTTTAACACATCTCTTTGATTCAATGATAGTCTAGTGTTATCATGCCAAAACTTTTGTACTATTTCTTTAACAACATCAATAAGATTCATGTCTGAACGAGGTAACCTACCAACAAAGGCCCAACAATCTTTTTGGCATGGGGTATCAAGTTTTTCTCTAATAGAAGAATACTTTTGAAGAGTCTTTCTATATACTTTAAAGGTTTTACATGTGTGTGATAACAGGTGATGTTTCCTTGTGGATTTGTCTACAATCGATTCTGACAGTACACAACGGGCTGCTTTAAAATATTTTGTATGATAAGTTTTTCCAGTCAAATTAAATGCGGACTATAGATTTCTAACAACATGATTGTTGTCCTCTAAACTTCTAACTACCTTTATGCCTAAAATTCTCCTAACATGAGCTAGACAATGTAATTTTAACAAAGCCAGAAACAATTGACATTTTGCTGCATTGGTTTTGGATTCAAAAAATTCTTTGATTATCCTGTTATAATGGAAATCAATAGTGTGTTTGGGAAACTTACCTTCAAGTCCTTAAAAGGAACTTTCATCGAAATGAATACGTCTTGGATTTCTTCGTCCTCCACTTGATAGTCGAGGAAAGGGAGTCAAAACGAAATTACGAGTCTCATCATCGGTTTGTTGTGGCCCTTCGCTCACAATTTGGTCCTGCAAGGGAGTGTGTTTGACATGTGTGTGCTCTTCTTGGGGAGGTTTGCAATTAATAACTTGTTCAACATCCATCCCTTCATACTCGGCATCAACCAATATTTGATTCAACCACTTCGTTATTTCTTTTTGATAGATCTAAGGCACTAACATTTTGATGTCTATAGTTTTCCATGTAAAACGTGGCCTTTTCTCTTATCTCATGGGCCTTTTCAGGGGGCAGATCCTTCCTTCTAGAATTTCTTTTATTATTACGTCTATTTCCCATCTTCAATACGTTTTTTAACAAAACAAAAATACCACCCCTGCAAGAATAAATAACAAATAAGATATTATTTTTCAATTATGAACTAAGGAAACTCGATGTTCATGATTATTAAAACTTGATGTAGCAATTGATTATGTACAAAAACATCTAGTGGAAATGCTTTCATATAATCTTAAAAGCTATTGAGAATGCCCTAGATATAAAAACAACATCACCTCTACGACCTCAATTTGAGATGTTTTATTGTCATCTTGAAACAATGTACAATGAGCCTCTTTTTGGTAGCTTGGCACTTGGCCCATGGTTTTTTGACAATAGTTTCTGTTAGTAGATGGTATTGGATGGTGGTATGGGATCATAGTAGGAGAACATTTCCTACAAAAGGAGAAGCTCCTACTCACTTCATTTTCATGTTTTGGATGAGGGAAAATAGCCTCAAAAGATTAAGAGTTTGATTCTTTAGGTGTTTGTGTGAGTTGTTGTAGTGAAATGATGAGGAATTCAACTAATGTTTGTGTATTGGATGGAGATATGTGATTATGAAAGGTTATTGGTGGTGATGCAAGTAAGTTTTTTTTATTATTTGTATGGAAGGTTGAAAGAATTGCTTGGTGCATGTTGTAGTTTTTTTGTGGTAAGATGTTTTTATTTTCTACGTTGAATATTAAGAAGACTAAAATAATTTAGCATACAATTCATGAGGAAAAACTAAAATAGATACAATTCAAACAAAGTGAATGAAGACTAAAATACTTTTCACAAGAAAAAATTGTGACCATACCTCAAGGATTAGTATTTCTCCATGCTTGAAATGTAAAATTCTCTTTTGATGTATCCACTATATGTAAGAAGAGTTCAAGTGTGTCCAAGCAGCATTAGAATTCAATCCAAGGAGACAAATAGAGTCCAACTAGTGTGTATTTAATCGAAAGAGCCAAATAGAGTCCAACTAGTGTGTATTTAATCCAATTTGTCAAAGCAATACCAGAAGGTGTTGGAATTCAATCCAAAATGCAAGTGATTGTTGAACTGTGCATGAAAAGAGCGAAAAAAATGTGACTTGTGAGAGAAAAAATGTGGGAGAAGAGCGCGGGTTATTTTCTAAATTTTATGTTCAGTAGGGGCGTGTACGCGCTAGGAGTGGGCACACGCTACTAGCACGTGCGTGCTCCTAGCGCGTTCCTGACTCTGCTGAATGTTGCTTTATTCGGTGGGTGACGTTTAGTTCATTTATTTCCCAATAAATCTTTATATGTCGGTTTATTCCTAGAGGCCCTCCCTCGTAAAGGCCTTTAAGCCCTCTTCTAAACCATAATCCCTAAGTGCATAAGGTTAGGAGTTTTGGGGTTAGGGTTATAAGGATTGTATAAGGTTATCTAAAAATAAAAATCTTCCAATATTAAAATGTGAAATATGATTGGTTAAAATTATACAAGGTATGCAAAATTGAATGTACAAATTATCATGGAAATTGAACACATAAAGAAACCAAGATAACTTTAAATACATATTCAAAAGTTGATTTTCTATCAATCACATAACCTGACCAATATCAATATTTATACCCACATATCTTAGGGTCTTTGCTTATACTGCACAACCCCTATTCATCCAATTACTTGTTAATTCTAATGTACCATTCCTTGGGTGCCTTCTTTAGGCCATATATAACCTTCTGCAATGTGCAAACAAGATGCTCCTACCTTGGAATTTGAAAAACTTGTGGTTTATATGTGTACACATGTTCCCGCGGGGGCTTCACTCAATAAAACGCTATTATAGCACATTCGTTCATGGCATACGAAACAATACCCCTAATTTCACTAAATATTGGAAAATACCTTCCAAACTCGTTTTTTAACCCCCTCCCAATATGCCTTCCCAATTTAAAAAAACCCCTATTTTCACTAGATATTGTATGTATCAATTTTTTCATTAACATTTTTATACCCCTTTATATTTCTACCTAGTATATTGATATGATACCCATGTTATGACCACACATGCATTCTACAATGCACCTTGTTTCTTTCAATGTATATTGTGGATGCACATTACTTCACCCACAATGCAATTACTCAACCACATATCATTATGATTTGCAACATCTAATGGTCTAATGAAGAGATAGAAGATCACTTATTGTATGTCACTAGAGCCTATGCACATAGTATAACATTTAGATTGCATGTTGCAGTTCCCCAATCATTGACTAAGCCTGTTGTGGGCTAGGTATCCAAGCCCTCAGGGCCTATAACAAGCTCTAGGAGGTTGAATAAACCTCCTAAGGTCTGTAATAGGCATGAGTGGTTGGGTATTCAAGCCCCCAAGGCCTATCGAGGACCTATAACGGGCCCTAGAGGCTTAGAGACACCCAAGGATATTGGTAACAACTAGCTGAGTGCTATTGGTAACAATTGGTTGTCAATGACCACTGTCTCTCGACTATGATCGATTGGAAACCCACTTCACCATGAAACCCCTGGCCTCGAGCATGCCTCAAGACGCAATTTTCCTGCGTACTAGTAAGCATGACCCTTGCCTCAACCCAATTTCTCATCCAGTTGTGATCCCACCATCTGCATTTGGTAGTTATTTGTCAGCTCGCCCATATAAAAAAGACCCCAAAGTATTTTTGTATTGTTACATTAAATAAAAAAAACCTTTGCCCCTTAATATGTGAGCAATGTATTTTTTAGTTTTTCATGAAAATTTTATTACCACAATATGAATGAACGTGATATTATATTGCCTTCTAGTGAAGCCCCCGTGCCTGTTCCTCCAAATCTACATTGAGGAAGGCATTTTCCATATCAATTTGATCGAAATTCTAACTAAATTGTGTTACCGTGTATATAATTAATCGAATTATGGTCATCTTTTACATAGGAGAAAAGGTATCTTCGTAGTTGATGCCCTCTCACTTAGAGAACCCTTTTGCAACCAATTGTGCCTTATGCTTGTCAAGTGTGCCATTTGTTTTTTTCTCGACTTTGTACACCCATTTGCAACCTATGGGTATCCTCCCTAGTGGAATCTCTATGAGATTTCAAGTTTGATTTTTCATTTGAATCTCATGTTTGGTTTCCATGGTGTTCCATTCAATTTTCCCTATTCCCTCCTCAAACACCTATGGCTCATTAAATCCATGAACATTGGCCATGAAAAAATATTTTACCGTGTTTGTTTTATGTTTTCTCTTGCCCCTTAATGATATTCCCTTAATCATTTGCCCCACCCGAATATCCGTAATGAATTGTTGAGCCACCACTATGGCCTCTTCTTGGGGCCTTCCTCATCAAATTCAATATTGTCACCATGAATTGTCTTACCTCTGCTTGTTTCATACAAATGCTAATTTTCATTGTTTGCATCATAAATTATCGTAGACTTCACATCCTTAAAATATTTCCCCATTTTGGGTGGAGCTTCTTGAATCTTGACACTTGTATCCTTCACCACAACTGGTTTCTCCATGGTATTTTTGAAATCTAAAGAAGCTTTGAAAGGTTGAACTTCTTCATCAACTATGACATATCTCCTTGTCCCAAAATCTATTTGGAACAGACATGTTCTCCATCTTACACTGGTTTCTCCATGGTATTTTTGAAATCTAAAGAAGCTTTGAAAGGTTGAACTTCTTCATCAACTATGACATATCTCCTTGTCCCAAAATCTATTTGGAACAGACATGTTCTCCATCCTACACATGGTAATCTATTTAATAGCATGGTTCCACCCCTCAAGCACACCATTCTATTATGGAGTGTAGGATGTAGTGAACTGTATTTTTGTTTGATGCTTGTTGCAAATGTTGTCGAATTATTTGGAACAAAATTATTTGTTATCATCAAACACGAGTGCTAAGGTGATATCCTAACTCTTTTTTCTTGAAACTTTTGAAATTCATTAAACACTTTAACTTTCGATTTCAAAAAATACACCCACATTTTACTATTGTAGTCCTCAACAAAAACAAAGAAATACATGCACATTTTCCTACTATAGTTGTCAATAAAAAGAGAGAAATACTGAACACTAGTGTTGGATTCCATGTTCATTGGTCCACAAATGTTTACATGAACCAATTAAATGACTATGTTTTCTCCCCTATGCTGCTTTCGCATCTAACAAGCTCCAAAAACACCCTATATTTGTGCTTGGACATGAGGAAGTCCTTCTACCATATTATCTCAAGCCATATTAGAAATTTAGGTTAAGATTAGGTTCCCATATAATCGATGTCAAAGAGTACTATATTTTATGTACTTCTACTTACCATTGCATTCTCTGTGGCATGTCCAATGTTTAATAGTCTAAACAATCCATGATTGTCCACACCAAGAGCTATAGTATTGTTGGTCTCCTTGTCAACTAAGTAGCATTTGTGTTTCCTAAATTTCACATCTATTCGGGGTTAACACCTTATAGTCTTACTTATCAAGGGTAGAATAATCTACATGCCTACTACATAATACACATTGAGGAAAATCAAGTTCCCCATTACCCTTCCTTAGTGCTCATAACCTTCTAATAGTGAGATATCACCACTCATAGGACAAATGTCCTACATAGAGGTCATGTGTGGTATTTCAAGGGATTATTGGTTTCCCTTGAGCTTCAAAAGTTATATTTTAGACATAATTCCAATGTCTAATTCCTTTACATTGGTTTATGGCTCAAGACCTATACATAGTTCTCAAGCAAATATGATCATTTGAAGGTGAAGTATCTCACAATGGCATATGTGTTTATTGCACCGAGAGTATCGAGGTGCTTACAAACTAGTATGGGGAATATTTGTAATGTAATGTAGCATAACGACGCCACGTTACGTACCCAAAAGAAAAAGTAATTAAAAAAAGTTATGTTGGCTTATAAAATAAAAAGTGAAAACCAATTAAAAAATCCATATCCACTCATAAAACAAAATTTTAAAACCAGATAAAAACTCATTAAAAATAAGACCTCAATAAATTGGATGCATGTCAGTGCTTGATAGATACGCATTTAGGATGGATCTATGCTGGTTCAAGGAAACAATCATATGCTAATGATACCATGATGGCACAGTCATCCTCAATAGGAAAATGATACCCTCAAAATGGTATATGTTCTTGGTGGAGGAAACCTTGTTATCCCTAAATGGATGTAACATTCCTTTCAGTCCTGGGCTTCAAGTCTCCTCCCATGACCATGTCTAAACCCCCAATTCCAAAGACTTGGATACATAGTGCCATGGAATCATGGATATCCCTGCAAAGTCATACATGGTTCTTTGAGACATTTTTCATGGATTTGGATGCCTTAATGGTTTCTATATGGATAAATGCATGGTATTTTTCCCTCAAATGTCATTCCCAAGGCCTTGAGACACATACATATTTATCCAAACCTGCTAATTGCACCAACATCCCTAATCAGAAGCCATTGGCGCACTCAATAATCCATGTGTGGTTGGTTGAGGAAACCTTCTTAGTCTTTGATGGCTAGAAGACTTCTTCAAGGCCCAAGGTTTTGGTATCCTCCACTATGCATGTCCAAGGCCCTAAGGCCAGAAGGCCTGAAGACATAAATATAGAGCACCATGAATGCCATTGACAAAGTCATGTGTTGTGATTTGAATAATTTTTCATGGATCTAGATGCCTCAATGCTTTCTTTAAGGATAAAGTCAAAGTATTCTTTCCTAGAGCATCATCCTAAAGGCCTCGAGACATGTACATACTACTTAAAAATACTGAATAAAACAAAAATCTTCAATCATAGAGTAATGATACCCTCAAGATGTCACGAGTGGTTGGTGGATGAAATATTCTTATCCTTGGATGGCTAGATGTCACGAACCCAAAAATTGTAAAAATTTAAAATTTTTCTAAGTGGTCTTATTTCTCTTCCAAAAGGTCTAATTGCCAATAAAATACTTTGTGGAATTATAAATATGTAATCAGTATCTAAATTTCTATTTAATAAATGCGATAGGTAATGCTTCATAAAATTTATCATTGAATATTTATGCAAAGGTGTTAGTGTATACTTACAACAGGTGGAGTTTACCTTTTTATCTTAAGTGATTCTTATGCGCTTCATTGGTTCTTGTATGAAACCTTTGTATGTAACAAACCATTGTGATTGGATACTATGTTTGCAAAATATAATTTCAACCATAGAGACCTTCCAAACATTGATAACATACTAGCACATATTAAAATATTACCATTCTAAATTGAATCAAAATGATACTTACATCTTTATGGTTGAACACATGAAATATCCCTAAACAACATTTAACATGAAATATCCTTTGCCAAGATGCATTCGACAAATGTGCTATAACATCAACTATTAAGATAACTCATATGAGAGGAAAATCATACAATCGTCATGAAAGCACATACACATACAATAACGACCATAGACAAATAAACAAGACCAAAAGTAACGTGGTTCACCCATACACGGGCTAGTCCACAAAGGTGTGTACATCAATTATTATTAGGCAAAAAGTAATATGATTACAACGAGCAACATGATTGCCGCAACAAGATTTCTTCTCCTTCCGTCAAGCCTCTATCACATAGAGCTTCTCATAAATCAACTATCTATATAAGATATCCTAAAGTGAAAGCAAAATAACTTCAAGACAGCAAATAGCTGAAACAAGATAAAAGGATAGAAGAAGATCTTATTTTCACACAAAGATATACATAAACTAACACATAGATAATTTATGCAATTCTCGTTTAACATAATAGTACTTTAATAATTATATTTATCTCCCTAAGTCTCTCTTAACATTCTCAATTAGTACATACAACTATTTGAGACACTTATCAATCTTTATTAATATCTATCAATCTCTTAGATAATTAACCTATATGTAAACTTAACTCCATTACATATTGATATAATATTTTAGTAAGTGCTAACATATATAACATGGTCTATATAATATTGCATAATGAGATCACTTTCAACTATGTTATATATATATATACTATTCTCACATGTATTACTTTGTAGGATATTACTTTCCTATAGTGAATACATATATATAACCATAATAATTTCCTTAAACGTGTTCGCAACTTTTAAATGGTGGAGAGTACATATATTAAAATGAGATTGGAGATCCTTAAAACATAACTTTAAAATAAACGAATAAACTTATTTTTAAGTTCATTGAGAGTACCACCAAAAATGATTATGGTCAGTCTTGCGAGATGTCAAGCCTTTTGACATAGTCACACTATAACTATTGAAAACATAAATATAGACTTTCAGCCACCCGGAGATTGGCACTGTCATCCATATTGATAGACGCATTTTCTACGAAGCAGAAAAACAAAGGTGGAATTCTCATAATGCAGACTTACACATATATATATTATGGCTATTTAAGATCACGCAAAGAAAGAGGAAAACGATTATCTCCACCATACTCATAAGTAAACCTCATCAACGTTTTTACCTCTTCCATTGTTACAGCAAAACACATTTTAACTAATAATTAAATAAAAATTGGCCAGATAAAAGTACGGTTCAAGCTCAGTTAAAACCCATCTAACACGCTTATAGTAGGAACTCAGGCTAAAAAACAGTTAGCAATACAAACTGTGTTTTCTCAAGGGATTAATACTTAATACTCAGAAAAGAAAAGAAGAAGAGAGATATAAATTCTCAGTTTAGGCAGAGGTATACCCAAACGAACCATACAAAAATATCGTGGTAGTGTAAGCGATCGGAAATCATATGAAAACTCAGAAAAACACGGAATTCAAAACTATCACTGTGCTGCCCCATAGACGGAGCATCTATCAAGGATATCAAATATCCCCTACGGGTCTTCTGTGCAGTTCTAATAGACAGTGAGTCTATTTCACATACTCAATAATAGGAAGGAAACTGATCTTATTCATTGTGCCTAATATAGGGGTTCACGAAACTTTAACTACCACCACGCACAAAACCTAATTAACACAATTCCTACCGCTGTCAAAAGGTATCATTAATATTTCTAATAACAACCGTAACAAGTACTATTCTTGTCAAACACCTACACATATTTTTATAATGCGGATGGCTAGACCTGGGTGAGAACAAAACAAAGATGCTAGCTACTTACATTTAGCCGAGGTTGTACTATATATAAGGCAAGCTCGTTATAACCGTAAGGGTGTATGTAGAGATTCGATAAGAAAACAAAACGAGCGTCAGTTCAAGAGGCTACGATCTGGCAAGGAACGCCTTAGCGATTTGAACAAGGCCACGCTTCAGATTTTAACAATAAAGCTTCAGTCAAATCTAAATGTTTGTCAAATCTAAAGCAGAGTAGGCAGCTATGCCTCTGTCAAGGTTTAACTCTGTGCTAACCACCTTTTTAGAACAGGATTCTAATCAGAAAAGGGCTTAACCAAATAGAGATCACCTCGGAAATGTTTTTTTTTAAATGAACAAAGCAGGAACATACAGTAAAGGCGTATTGTTAAAATATGTATAAATATATACCGAGAGTTACGAGTGTAAAAACCACTTACAACCATATCGCAATCGACTCCCAAACCTAATTGTTCGGGCTGGCATTTGCTTTATACTGTGCAGGAGCCAGATCAAGGACAGTTTTGTCAAACGCCTGATCCATTCCATGGATATTGTATTACTCAAAATGCTTCCTCAGATCGAGCTCTGATGTATAGAGCTGTCCTTCCCAATAAATAAAATTGCAGAGCAACCCGCTCTCCTAGCAACGTAGATGGCAGTCTGTCCTCCAGAGAGAGAGAGAGAGCTCTCTTTTTCTTCCTACAAAAACTAGACCGCATATTCGGGTATCTTAGTCCATATCTACCTACTCATGATCGCAGAGATCCCCTATTCTTCCTATCGCAGAGCTCACCAATCGCAGAGGTTAGTCATGATCGTCGTCATTACCCTCGAATGCTCAGAAAAAACCATCCTCCCCCCACGGAATCTCCCCCTTAAAAGACTATCACACAGGTGAAGTAAAAAAAATCCGTTTGTGCCCTTCCCGCTCAAAAAGATTGAACTCATAAACGCTCATCGTAAGTTAAGGATCATGGCAGGAACAAACTCCTTAAAACAAGCAAGGACGTCCTCCACAATTACTTCAGAAGTCGTGGAAGTTTTCGGTGGTATTCCTGAGCTCCACTGAGGTCTATCAAAAAATCAAATCTCGGCTGAGTAAGTGGTGGAATAAACTCCACAATTTAAGCAAGGCTGTCCCCTTTGATGTTTTTAACAATGAAAGTAAAAATACCATCCTCTTAACCGCCTACATGCAAGTTTAAATATGGTCGATGCCCTCGGCATCCTTCACGCCTTCGCTGAATATGCTGAAAGCGTGGAACTAGGCATAGCATAAGTTATATGTACGAAAACTTTATCTTTTTATACTTTGAGAAATCAATTATTTTATAATTTTCTAAAATAATAAAATATTATAAATATCTCACATTCTATCATATGTGAGAAATTTATGTACTAAAAGATCATATGTATCTATGACATGCATTTTTCTTTTATTTATTTGTTTGCTAGCACAATTATATGTACATAGCACGTATTTATATGTACATATATACGATATCTATTTCAAATCTTTCATATATAAGACAGATATATATGAGTAGTATTATGTTTTCTCTTTAACAGATATATATATCTATATAATTTACTCATATAGACCTTGTATTTATATGGTAGATCATTATACTTATTTATTTTATATCTATAAGGGTCTATACTAATACCTTTATTTTATAATGTACTATATAGATTTACAAAAACATTTTTGTAGTTATGCTATTTATTATAAACATGTATAATAGTTATTTAATAGTTATCATAACTGATTTTTCCACAAGATATATGTATATATACAAATTATCCATAAATAATATTCTTCTATTCATTTATTTATAACCAGGACATGTATAAATATATCTTTACTATTTATCTAATAGTTATCTCAATTATTAGTTTAACTTCTTATATAAATAATACTTTTTTAATAGTTATCACCACTATAAATTTTAACCCCTTCATATATATATATATGTATATATGTATACAAGGTACCTATATATATATCCATTTAATCATTTTAATGTATGTTAGATTTTACTTAGGTGAATTCTCTAGTAAATTAAACATCACTAGTTCTTCACTCTCAATGTTTTACGACTTAGAACATGAATCTTACGGCTTCCTATCCATCTAATCATTTCTTTTGGATGATTTTTGTTACTCATCGTTTAGTCGCATTACCATTCTTAATCTTTTAGGCTTAACTAAGACTTATAATCATAGCACTAACTCGAGGTCTACTGCTAGGGCCTTGGCCTTGAGCTCCTCACCATGGCCATCTTACAAAATTCATAATTACATTTACAAGAGCAATAACAATAGGGGTCGAATTTGAGCCATGTTACACTAGAATATTAATTTAGGTCCATAGTATCAACTCTCCTCCCTTGATTATGTCCAAGGTCCTAAGGCCCTAAGAAATAGATACATATTTCCACATATATCCCTATGAGGTAATGCATGGTTCCTCGAGGAATTTCTCATGGATTTGGATTCCTCAATGGTTTATTTAGGGCCAAATGCATGGTATTTTTTCCTGGAAAACCATTTCCAAGGCCTTAAGACATGTAGATACTAAGTTCAAAACCATATAATGGCACTTCCATCCTCAATCATAGGACAATTATACCTCAAGAGGCCATGTGTAGTTGGTGGAGGTAACCTCCTTAGCCTTAGATGGATATAAGATTTCTTTAAGGCCCAAGTCTTAGGTCTCCTCCATTGACCATGTCCAATGCCCTAAGTACCCAAGACCTGGATACATCTAGCACAATGGATACCCCTGTAAAGTCTTGTTTCGTGCTTTTAGACATTGTTCATGGCCTTGGATGTCTAAATGGTTTATTTATGGCCAAAGACACGATATTCTTCCATAAAAAATCATTCCAAAAGCCTTGATTAGGCACATACATATTGCTCAAAACCACTTCATGGTATTGACATCCTTAATCATAGGCCAATGATACCATTAAGCGGTCATGTGTGGTTAGTGGAGGAAATCATCATAGCTCCTTCTCGAATAGAATATTCCTTTAGGACCCAAGGTTCAAGTCTCTCTCTCTCTGACTATCTCTCTAAACTTGCTATGGGTTATAGGTTTTAAGGGTTGGGTATTTGATGATAGAGTTTAGGGTTGATGAGAATTGGAGGTTATAAGGGTTAGGGGTTAATTTTTATTTGATTAGACACTTTAGAGGTTAGGATTATGTGGTTAGGATTTTATAGGTTAAGGGATATATATCATTATGTATTAGTATTTAGGAGTTTTAGGGGATATACTAGTTTAGGATTATAGTGGGCCGAGAGTTATGATGATTAGTTGTACTAGGGATTGCAGTGGCAAGGGCATAATGGTCAAGGGTTTGGGGATTGAGATATGGGGGTCATGGATTTATGCTTACAAGATGAATATTTATATGTACATGAGGATAATGCGAGTTAGTGATTTGGTGTAATAATATATCTCCTAACCCTTGTGGTGAAGGAGAGAAGAGAGGGGCAAGGGAGGCAGGAGATATTGGGTAGAGTGCAAGAGAGGGGGGAATTGGGTGGATAGGAAGAGAGGGGGGGGTGGGGTTATAGAGAGAGTGGGGGGTGGGGTCATGGAGAGGGTTGGGGGGGGGGCGTTATGGAGAGATAGATAAAAATTAAGGTGTAAAACACAACGTGTGCACACATCTACATGTGCGCACACAACAACATGTGTGCATCTTCGTGTGCGTGCATTTGCGTCCACACATGTCTGGATTCAAATTGTTTTTGGCACCATTGTAGGTTTTGTATTAGCTTCGGATTGCCAAACCTTGAGGCTCGGTCTGATTTTTGTAACTTCCTGTTTTTCACGCTTAGTTCCGCATATGCTCCACTTGTGCACTATTGATGAAATTGCACTCACTTGTCGAGCTCTATGTGAAGATTCAAACTATATATATATTTTAATAGATCTGTTATTTTTTTCTATTTTTAATTCATTTTTAACTGCACTCATATCAAATTTGTAAAAAGCATACATCATGTATTTGGCCTATAACTTATGATTGGCTTACATATTTCAAAAATGGAAAAGAACCCGCACAAGAGTACAAGAATACCTACAAGCTAAAAAAATTAAATTTGATTGATTATGTGTAGACCATGATATGGTAGACCAACACCCAACCATGTCATTTTAAGGCTTCACTGACTTTCATAATTTTTTTAAAAATATAAGATTAACTTTTAAAATTTTGGAATAATAACCCAGCAAAATATTTTCCTGTTTCCTACGCCTCTACATATTTGTTTCCTCATAAATTGACAATTTACACAACAAACTGGTGGACCAACACAAACATGTGCAATATGTTTTAGAGAAAAAATAACAAACCAATCTTAAAATAATGACATTTTGGGGTGGTTATACAAATTTTCCATAAATAAAAGTCATATAGTCCGAAAGGTGGTCCATTTTTCTACGTTTCATCTTTTTACACCTAATTCTCAAACATTTTGTAGGTACCTCTATTAATTCATTTTAATGATAATATTTTTGTTTTTGCAGCATGTCATTGCAACTAACGTGTCATAATTGGGTTTCATTACCTTGCACCAGCCCTTGAGTTACACCTATAATAGCCAAAATCTCCTTCTTAGCTAAGAAATCAAATTGTTCCTTTGTCATCATTTTTGCCAATTTCGATATGATTCTATTTGCAATATTTTTGTAATGATTTTGTAGGCAAGGTTACAAAGAGCTATCGACCTGAAATAATTGAAATTATCTGGATGATTACACTTTGGAATAAGATCCAGAAAAGTAGAGTTGAGGGTACCAGACACATAACCTTCAAAGCAATATTATTCCACCCTTTGCAAGAGATCGTTCCCCATCAAATAAAAAAAATCCAAAAAGATCTCCACTGTACAACCATCTGGACCTGGAATCTTATCTTTGGAAAATAGTTTCATAAAATTTTCAATTTTAGCCAAAGAAACATGATCACCAATTGCAACACCTTCATCCTAGGAGAAGAAAGAGGGATAATGATAGATAACCTTTAGTTGTGCATCAATCCCAATATTCCTAGGGTCAGTAAAGTGTTTGGAAAAATGAGAACTATAAACCTTCGTTAGATCTTGCTGAGAGAAACCAATAGAACCACTATCCCCTTTCAAATCCCAAATGGAATTGATATTCCTACAGAAATTGGCATGGTTATGAAAGAAACTGGTATTTTTATCACCAAGAGCAACCCAACCTGGTCTTCTTTTCAACCTCTGGGTAATTTCCTTCTGTTTTAACAATATATATTTATGCTTCTCCAACTCCAATAAATCGTTTTTTCTTCCTCAGAGAAGATGCCATCGATATTGTTTCCAAACATCAATGCCATCAAATCCTCTATATTCTTCAAACCTTTTTTGGCCATTTCTTTCTACACTTTATCCCATTTTTGTATCTTCTTTTTCAATCACTTTAGATTAAAAACCAAAGCGTCCATAGGATTGACGCCTTTAGGGATATGTATTATGGACCAAAATTCCCTTACCATCAAGTAGAATTCTAAATCTTGTATCCACATATTATTGAACTTGAAAATATAATTTCTACAAGATTTTACCCCATCCAATTGCAAAAAGATTTGGTAGTGATTAGAGATAGAGGAATTTTCAACCCAACTTATGTACCTTTGCAAAGAAATTTCCAAATATTCATTCATTAAAAATTGATCAAGCCTTTTACTGATACCGTAGTCTCCACTTCTCCCATTACTCCAAGTAGGACTCAACTTTACAGGAAGAACATCAATTAAATGTTATCTCTGGAGCATATTTGTAAAAAAATCCGAGAGAGGACCCAGTCTAGCTAACTGTCCCCGTAGCTTTGAAGCATTCAAGGTAAAATTTAAATCCCCAGCTACAATAAACTTTTGAAATCTAAGGAGACCAGTGTCCTCCAAAGAGTTCCATAATCATTCCCTATCTTTATAGGGTCCATAACATTTTAGTATATGAATCTTCTGATCCCATTCTTTAAATCCACCTTCCAATAGAATACCCCCTCCAATATTGTAGGTTTTAAACTCACTAACTAAGGGAATCCAACAAGATAAAATACCACCCGAAATCCCACAAGATTCAAGGGCACAAAATTCCCATCCATGAAGCAATCTAGAAAAAGTCTCAATCGCCAGAGAAGCACAACACATAGTTTATTGCAATAAGATGATGTCAATATTAATAGATTTGAACAGTATGGACAAATCCCTAATCTTCTTAGCTCCTCTGAACCCTAAGATGTTGAAATATAAAATAGAAATTAATCACCCCCCAATAGGAAGACTTGCTCTAAGGGCCCGTGAAGAAATAGTATTACCATAAGTAGACATATTACTAGCCTCAGTAATACTGATTAAAAGAGATTTATAGGAGATTTCAGGATCACCCGAGTCAGTAGGAATAAACTTCTTTTTTTCCAATTTTACCCTTTGGAGTCCTTTTACGGATTGTAACATTCTAATGTCTAATAGAAGAAACAGGGTATACATCAGGATTGGATGAATAATTGTTGGCATAAAATTTCATAGGGGATTTAAACAACACATCTTTATGTAATGTCTTAGCCCCCAGTTCGTCAATTGGGTAACTAGGGAAAATTTGAGTTTTATTTTCCACATTTTCCATCATAGAAATGTCACATAGAGGGGTTGGAGAAGGAAGAGGAGCTTTCGAGTCAATTGTTCCACCACAAACAGGAGTAGAAGGATTTTTTACCCAGATATTATGTTACCAACATTAGGGTTTTTTGATGTTTCAGACCCAATCTTTCGAAATTAATTACTAGGTAACCCTACACAAGGATATTCCAGAGAAGGATATACCACATGGATTAAATTGTTCCTTTGTAAGTCTAAGTATTTTTCAGCAGATAGATAAAAATCAAGTTCCTCTTTTAACACACCCTCATAAAAAGTATGTGGGGGATTATTATCCATATATCAAGAAGTAGGAGAAGTGTCGTTGAGTGTAAGACTAGATCTAATACATCCTATACCACTCACATTTGCAGTTGACCGTTCCAAAATTGTTTCGTCTTCATCAGAGGAAACCCAAGAAGCACCAAGGTCTTCACCCAAAAGCAAAAATTGACATTTGTCTTTTAAATGTCCATTATTTCGACAATAGTGGCATTGAGAAGGGATTCAAAGATAATCCAACCTTTGTCAAATGATCATTTCTCCCCAAAAAATTTCCACCTCTTTTGGCAGTCCTTGTGCCAAATTCCACCATAACCGATACAACCTGTAACATACCCTTTTTGCTGGAAAACATTTTGTGTTAGCAAACATTATTATAACTCTTATTGTAAAGTTTTATGTTGGACAAGTGTCCAAGAATGACTGTAATTTGCACAATATATTATTATTAAATAAATAAAATAGAAGACAAACACCTAAGAGGATTGTTGAAAGAGTGGTTACTGATCCACTAGGTGGAATGGAATTTGGGGTAGAACGCAATGGAAAAGTGGCAGCATTGTGATTCAACTAACTAGCTGCTGGTATGGGACAACTCCCTTGAAATGTGGTCATATTGCCCTGAAAGATGAGACTGGAGCTTGAGGTTCATTTATTCCAAACTGACCACTAAAATACCTAGGAAGTCTATATAATAGCCATCAAATATTGAATTGAGGTTCATCACTTTTCCTGACAAGGAAATTTACCTTGGGTTTTTTCTGTGTTTGCACCCAAGAGATTTGATGAGGGGATATGCTATGTTGTTGATCATGTTGTGAGTCTTCCAAACTCTTATTGAGTTCAAGAGGTTGATGCTGAGTGGAGAAGACATTTTATTTCAAGAGGTTGATGCTGAGTGGAGAAGGCATTTTTGAGTGCCTTGCTTCTACACAGATTCCACCCACTTATTGGATCAGTAATCAGGCTCAGGGGTTCATTAGAAGTCAGCAGTTGAGCTGCTTCTTCTGAAGCAGGTTGGGAGGAACATGCCTCCTTGGGTGTTTGTCGGCCCTATCGTCATTTACAGGTTCCAATGTCATATCTATTTTTATTTTTAAAAGTTCTGTTGTCTATCAACTCTTACTGTTTATTTTATAATTTTATTTCATTTTCCTGAGTAAATTAATAGTTATGTATAAAATTGATTTGATTGAATAAAATAATCTCTACATTTTTCCCCATGCAAAAAGGAATAACATCGTACTCTAGTACAGAGACAGATTAAGGTAGATAGATATGATAAGCAAAATTGCCAAGATGATAGAAGTACCATTCTGTATATTCAGTTAATTTATCTACTAATAGTAGTTAGTATTATTTCTGCATTTCTTTACATTATTGTTCTTACTTCTATATTTTACTTCATCAAATAGAAATTCATTGTCTTAAAAGATTATTACTATTCTTTATAATTACTATTGAGATCATTGCTGATAATAGAATTTATAAATGATTGTTGAATCTTATCATAATAGAACAGATATGTCACTTCAAGTTTCAATTTAGGGTTTATAGTTTTCCATTTATTTCTTCTCAAAGTTTACTATAACTACTGTTATTTCCATTATTGCACACACAAAACAATTAAGCAAACAAAATCCTCTTATCACAAACCTAGGGTTACATATTTCACATGTTCATATAGCCATAAATTAAAAACACACAAAGGCAATTTTTCTACAGAGTCGAGCTAGTTAAATAAGCTCCCTGTCATTTCATTATTTTTACTAACAATAGACAAACCAAACATTTTTTTATCAAAATCATTCCTGTAGGTCGAGTAGATTGATTACAAATATCATTTCCAAGGTTTAAGATATTATATGATTGTAGGAGCAGAGTCAAGTAGAAATCTCAAACACTAGTTGATGCCGAAAAAGTATCAATCAGCATCATCATTTTATACATTTTAAGCATATCCAAAACTCTAAACCTTGACAAGCTTATAGATCGATTACATAAACATTCATACAATCGACGAAGCTGCTTAGAGGACAAATCCTATCACATATTACAACACATAACCATTGATTAAAGAACAGTAACAACATTTTTCATTATAAACGCATAGTATATGATTTCCTTTCCCATCATTTAAACATTTCATGAGCTTACAGTCCAGAAAGAAAATGATAGCAACAGGTGTGTAAAACCTAGTTGCACAACCATTGTCATTTTACTTAAAATTCGAACACAGAGGCTGTTAAAACACAAATTATTTCCACTTTATAAATCAATGAGTTATAGCTTTTGTTCACGGGCCAAGCCCCAAAACAACAAACACAAAACAGTCACGGCATCATAAGTTTTGCAACTAATCTTCTTATTTCAATAGAGTTTGAAAACCCTTTTAAACGAAGGAACATTGCCAAGTTCAAAACCCAGAACCCAAACACTGTGCATTAACATCTAAACCATTACATCGACTCTGCAAACCAAGAAGTATCCTAACATAGCCGTAACACGACATAACACTAACTTCAAACCACAATTTCCAGAACATGTGTTACAACTTCAACGTTTGCCACGAATCTACCAGGAGAACCTACGAGGGTTTGCCACTGGGGCTTACCAATTTATTCGCATGCTATCCATTGCCATCAAACCCAGCACTGTGAATACAGAACGATGGCAATACCTGCGACATGAACTACAAGGAGTTAATAACAAGTTCCAATAAACATTGATAAACCAAAACGTATTACATAAATTGATATGAGATGACTTACCTTACATATTTAACAGTCGGTAGGAATGATATTGCTTCCAAATCCTTCAACCAACGCAACAAAGGTGTCATGAAACTGAACCATAACCAAGCTCAGAGTCAAAAACCTCACCACTAACCTAAACTGTCACCTGACGAAAGCCACAGGGCTTCATCGCTACACACTCAGTAAACTCAAGCACTTATACAGTAGGTTCACAATAAAAATTACAGAGAATGGAGACACAATGCTATCCACAACCACCCAGGGTCGAGCCCTGCTAACCAGTGGCTTGCTGGCCTCTTCCCCAAATGAAAAACACAAAATGAATGCGTGAAGGCAACAATAAACATTATGGCAAGATTGTCTTACGGTTTTTCACATCTCAACGATCGATACATGAGATCAATGATCAAGAACTAGCCAGGAAAGCCATGATAGTACCAAGGCAGAGATACGACCAAACAACAATCAATAACCTCATTTAATAACCAGTACAGTTGGACACCATATCATCTAGGGCTAAGCTTACATCTCGGTGAATTATCACCATTCTTACCACTATAATCACGTGGAGCTAGAACATGTAGGTGCCATCTTAGCAACCACTAACATCACATACGATTATATTTAATGCTGATATCTCACATAGCAATCTGCCAGACCCTCGACTGCAACAACATTAAATTCATATCAGCATCAAGTTATGGTGACAGCATAATTCTCAGGATTGTGTCACTGCTATACAATTGTATTACAACTGTGATATAAGTTATCAAACCATAGGGTATATATATCAATACCATAACACCAACAATGCATAGTACCAACCTTAAACATTATCATGATAATACATTCACGCTAAGAGTATTAACTATGTTCTAAGTTCACATAGCATATATGCATGGCACATTCGAACCATAGGGTTTACATATAGTGTTATTCGCATAAGTTTCCATATGTTGCCAAATCAAAGGAATCGATATATTTTTATATGTCAAACATGTATTAGAAATCGATACAATGCCTTAGTATTGTAGGTGCTACCACAAAGTTTAACATTCAAACTCATGTATTTAAATAAACATGCATTACAATTACTATAGCTATATCACATTACGATTATAATAGCTAGGTCACTTTGCATAAGGTTAGTGTAATGAAAACCTAACCCTCAGACTATTTAGAAACCTAGGGTTTGACACCAATCCTATGTGTCGCATACGATTATGTTTAGTAGCATCTTGTTTATAAGATGACACAACAGAACATCATCACTTTAGCATTTCAAGACTTATTACATTGTAACTGCCATTTTCCAGGAGATTCACTTTCATCTAATGGTGGCACTATCTTCTCGGGGTCATTCATAAGTTCAACCTTGTCGCATTTTCAAACTGATAATCTAAGTTATAATACCACTGATCCTACCAACCGATAGAATAGAAGTATAGTGTATAAGATTGCTAGCGACACATACAAATATTATCATAAAGACGATACAAGTTGACGAAGTTAAACGAAGTTACATACCATCGACATCTTGATGCACGACAGTATATACATTTATGTTCAAAACAGAGATGACAAGCTGAAGCTTATAACTTGTCTTGATAAACTGGAATTACTCTATTACCTTACTTGCAGATCTGCGAAAGAAAGAATCCAATGCTCTAGCTTTCAAAGCTAAGTAAACCAAAGGGCACCGTGTAGGAACCCCTTCAGAAATATGCAAACAATTCATCAGTATTGTTACCAGATATTTATACATATCGAAATAAACATTGTTCTGTCACATCTTATTTACAACCAACCACAATTTTATGAAGCTGTTATTATCTATTAGTTAATTAATTATCATTCTGTAGATAGCATTTATTCTTTCAAATAGGCTATATAATTTTTTTTAAAATTTTTACGATTTTTGGGATGTTACATTTGGTATCAGAGTGCAAGTTCAAACTCTAGGCCTGATTGAGGCTCATGCGCGCAAACAGAAAAATAAATTAGAAAGTTTATGTTACTAACTTTTGTAATTTTATTATATTTTTACACAGAACAGATTGACTTTTAATTGCAGGCATGGAAATACTAGAGGAATCAGCAGAGGATAGATCTCCTCGTAATGAACGTATTAATCATAATAACACTGAAGGAGTTTATGTTGAGTTAAACAACCAGTCTTCTGAAATTTTACGCACTGTACAGGATTTAAAATCTGATTTAAAATCTATTAAAGAAGAAAACGAATGGATCCAGAATTTAAAAGGAAACTGTCATAGTGATGAAAGAGGCAGAAAATCAGAATTTAAGGCTGATTCTGAAATAATGTCCCACCAACATAAGCATAAGAAAACAAGAAATGATAAAAGGAACAATTACTCATCCTTTAAATCTGATTCAAGTAATGAAGACATAAATTATGACAGCAGTAACAGTGAATGTTGCTCTAAAAAGAGAAAACATAAGCATCATGAACATATTACTGGGGAATTTAAAAAGATTAAGCCACCTACTTTTAATGGTGAAAGTGAGAAGGGTGAGACAGCAAAATCTTGGCTGTCTGGAATGAAAAAGTACTTTAATATTTACGACTACTCTTCTCAACAAAAAGCCAAGATGGCTATTTACAATCTGACCAGGAAGGCAGATATTTGGTGGCAGGATCTTAAAAGAATCAAGAGTATAAAAGAAAAAGAAGTAACTTAGACTATGTTTAAAAAGAAGTTTTTGTTGGAACAGTACTTTGAAGATAAGTCAAAAGAGTTTTACGATTTAAAGTTGGGTACAATGAACATGAAAGAACTGTGCAGCAAGTTCCTTATCTTGCTAAGGTATGTTCCCTACATCGTTGAGGAAAAGCCTAAAGTGCAAAGGTTTCTCAGTTGTTTACCTTTTAATATAAAAGATCGTATTGAGTATGATAATCCTTCCACTTTGGAAGAAGCCATGAGGAAGGCAAATTTTTGTTTTGATCAAAACAGAAAAAGAGAAGGAACAACTAGCTGGAAGAACAGTAAGACTAATCAGTACGATTATAAAAAGAAGAATTTTAATCAGAATGCTGGAGGTTTTAAGAAAAATTTTAATAATAGAAGTTTTCCTAATAATTACCGGAATAACGCATCTCAGAACTCTACTGCTACAAGAAATGTACCTAATAATAATAATCACATCAATAACAATAACAATAACAATAAAAATAACAATAACAACATGTATGTTGAACAGAAAGGACCCATAAAGTGCTATAAATGTGGCGGACCACATAAGACAGTAGATTTCCCACACAACAAGAGGACAGGCAACAACATTCATACTATGCAATTAGAACCTACAGTTGGTGATATCATAAGAGAAATTCCCAGGATAAATGCAGCATTGGAGAACCGTCAAGCGGACCATCAAACATCCGTGGTCGAAATTGAAGGTATGATACAAAACGAGTCTATTTCTATTTTAATAGATCCAGGTGCAAATCTAAGTTATATTTCACCTACTTTAGTAAACCGTTGCAAGCTAAAAACAGAGAAATTTGATAATGCATGGTTAGTTCAGCTTGCAATAAGAACTAAAAGAAAGGTTATAGATTATGTCCAGAATTATGAAGTATTTTTAAGTCAGCTGAAAACGCAAATTAATCTGAATGTTTTACTTTTAGGGTCATATGATTTGTTGATAGGCATGGATTGGCTTGAACAGCATAGAGTTATGCTAAATTGTTATGATAAATATTTTACATGTGTAAATAATGAAGGTAATTCAGAAACAGTAAAAGGAATTCATAGGCAGATTTCAGTAAGGAAGATTTCTATCTTACAAGTAAAGAGAGTTGCCCGAAAAGGTTGTAAATTGTTTGTTGTTAATGTTGTTAATGATGAGTGTGCATCTAAAAAAGACAAGTTAAAACTAGAGTATATTCCCATCCTTAGGGACTTTTTTGATGTATTCCCGGAAGAAATTCCAGGATTACCTCCGAAAAGAGAACTTGATTTCACCATTGAGTTAGTACCCGGTGCGGTACCAAACTCAAAGGCCCCCTATAGGATGAATATTCTGGAGTTAAATGAGTTAAAATCTCAGCTGAAAGAATTAATAGATAAAAACTACATAAGGCCCAGTGTGTCCCCTTGGAGAGCACCAGTAATATTTGTTAAAAAGGAGGACGGTACCATGCGTTGATGCATTGACTATTGTCAGCTTAATAAAATGACAATTAAGAACCGGTATCCCTTACCCCGCATAGATGATCTATTTGATCAAGTACGCGGAGCAGAGATATTCACTAAAATTGACTTAAGGTCGGGTTATCATCAACTCCAGATAAAAGATGAGGACATATTCAAAATTGCATTCAAAACGTGTTATGGACACTACGAGTTCGTAATTATGCCTTTTGGGCTAACCAATGCACCGGTAGTGTTCATGTGTTTAATGAACAACGTTCTGCATAAATATTTGGATAAGTTTGTGGTGGTATTCATTGATGATATATTGGTTTACTCAAAAGCTAAAGAAGAGCATGACAAACATTTAAAAATCATTTTACAAGTACTCAGAGATCATCAGTTTTATGCTAAGTTCAGTAAGTGTGATTTCTATAAAGATAAAATTCAATATTTGGGTCATATAATTTCTAAAGATGGTATTTTGGTTGATCTTGATAAGATAAAAGCAATAAATGAATGGCCTGTCCCTAAAGATGCAACTGATGTATGGTCATTCATGGGAGTAACGGGGTATTATAGAAAGTTTATTGAAGGGTTCTCTAGAATTGTTAAACCCATCACTTCTTTGCAGAAGAAATGGAAGAAATTCATATGGGATCAAAAGTGTCAAGACAACTTTAATAAGTTAAAAGAATTGTTAACTACTGCACCCATCTTAAAAATTGCAGATCCTAATAAGGATTTCGTAGTATGCACGGATGCATGCAACGAAGGACTTGGAAGGGTCTTAAGTCAAGAAGGTCATGCAATTGCTTTTGAGTCAAGGAAGTAAAAAATACATGAAAAGAATTATGCAACATATGATCTTGAATTGGAAGCCGTGATACATGCTTTAAAAATGTGGCGCCATCACTTGATCGGAAGAAAATTCATTTTAATGACAAATAACAAGGGCTTAAAGTATCTATTGGATCAAAGAAATATTAACACAAGGCAAGCTAGGTGGTTAGCTTTCCTTAGCGATTACGATTTTGAGATTCATCAAATTAATGGAAAGGAAAATAAGGTTGTTGATGCATTGAGTAGAAATGCTAGATTGAGTTTTGTGGCAGCAATCAGTACTTTTAAAACTGATCTAGAAAATCAGATCGAAGAAGGAATTAAGCAAGACGAAAATTACCAAAAATTACATGATAAAGTGGCTGAAAATTCATCTTAAAATGTTATAACAGATTACAGTATTAATGAAAAAGGCTTCTTAACATATAAAAACAGAATTTATGTGCCTAATTTTTGAAGGTTAAGTTGCTGATTTTAGATGAAGTTCACAAGAGTCCTTATTCAGGTCATCCTGGTCATCAAAAAATGATAACTATGTTAAGAAAGGAGTATTTTTTGCCCAACATGAAGAGTGAAGTTGCTAAATATAAAGCTAGATTCTTTGACTGTCAGACTATTAAAGCTGAACATCAACATCCAATTGGGCTATTGCAGCCCTTACTAATTCCAGAATGGAAATGAGAAATTATAAGCATTGACTTTATTACAGGTTTGCCTAAAAATCAAAAGTAGAATGACTCAATTATGGTTGTTGTTGTTAAACTTAGTAAAGCTACTCATTTTATTCATGTTAAAACTACATTCAATGCTTCTAACATTGCAGATATTTTCATGAAGCAAATTTTTTGCTTGCATGGAATTCCGAAGGTAATTATTTCAGACCGAGACTCTAAGTTCACCGGTAACTTTTGGACAACACTGTTTAAAGGATTAAATACTAAATTAAATTTCAGCACTTCTTTCCACCCACAAACTGATGGTCAAATAGAAAGAGTAAATCAGATTTTGGAAAATATGTTAAGAGTGTATGTTAAAGATCAGCCATCTAAGTGGGAAGATTACTTGCACTTAGCAGAGTTTGCCTACAATAATAATTATCAAGCATTTTCTAAGTTAAGTCCATTTGAAATTTTGTATGGAAGAAAATATTGTACTCCAATTTCTTGGGATAATCCTATAGACATATTGATGTTAGGACCAGATTTATTGAAAGAAATGGAGCTAACCGTGAAACAGGTTCAAGGTAACTTAAAAGTTGCCCAAGATCGACAGAAAAGCTAAGGCACAGAAAGAGAATTTCAGGTAGGAGACCATGTTTTTATAAATGTAAAGCCCAAGAAAAGTTCTTTGAAGCTTGGGAGCTATGCTAAATTAGCACCAAGGTATTCTGGACCATTTGAAATCCTATCAAGGATATGAGCTGTTACATATCAATTGGCATTGCCATACAATTTAAAAATCCACAATGTTTTTCATGTTTCTGTTTTAAAGAAGTATGTGCATGATGCTACTCATGTGCTGAATTGGAATGACATATAGGTGGAACCCGAAGGATATTTTTAGGTGGAACCGGACTGTATTCTCGAACGGAGGGAAATTATACTTCGGAATTGCACCACAGGGCAGGTAAAGGTGCAATGGAAGCAACTTAGCCCTAATGAAGCTACTTGGGAGCTGAAAAGTAATATGAGAGCAACATATCCAGTTATGTTCCATGACGATCTTGATAATGATTAAGAAACATCGAGGACGATGTTGAGCTTAAGTGGGGATGTTTGTAACATACCCTTTTTGCTGGAAAACATTTTGTGTTAGCAAACATTATTATAACTCTTATTGTAAAGTTTTATGTTGGACAGGTGTCCAAGGATGACTGTAATTTGCATAATATATTATTATTTAATAAATAAAATAGGAGACAAATACCTAAGAGAACTGTTGAAAGAGTGGTTACTGATCCACTAGGTGGAATGGAATCTGGGGTAGAAGGCAATGGACAAGTGGCAGCATCATGATGCAACTAACTAGCTGTTGGTATGGAACAACTCCCTTGAAATGTGGTCATAGTGCCCTAAAAGATGGGACTGGAGCTTGAGGCTCATTTATTCCAAGCTGACCACTAAAAGACCTAGGCAATCTATATAATAGCCATCAAATAGTGAACTGAGGTTCATCACTTTTCCTAATGAGGAAATTTACCTTGGGGTTTTGTTGTGTTTGCACCCAAGAGATTTGATGAGGGGATATGCTATGTTGTTGATCATGTTGTGAGTCTTCCAAACTCTTATTGAGTTCATGAGGTTGATGCTAAGTGGAGAAGGCATTTTATTTCAGGAGGTTGATGCTGAGTGGAGAAGGAATTTTTGAGTGCCTTTCTTCTACACAGATTCCACTCACTTATTGGATAAGTAATCAGGCTCAGGGGTTCATTAGAAGTTAGCAGTTGAGCTGCTTCTTCTGAAGTAGGTTGGGAGGAATAGGCCTCCTCGAGTGTTTGTCGGCCTTATCGTCATTTACAGGTTCTATTGTCTTATCTATTTTTATTTTTAAAAGTTTTGTTGTCTATCAACTCTTACTGTTTATTTTATAAGTTTATTTCATTTTCCTGAGTAAATTAATAATTCTGTATAAAATTGATTTGATTGAATAAAATAATCTCTACATTTTTCCCCATGCAAAAAGGAACAACATCGTACTCTAGTACAGAGACAGATTAAGGTAGATAGATATGATAGGCAAAATTGCCAAGATGATAGAAGTACCATTCTATATATTCAGTTAATTTATTTACTAATAGCAGTTAGTATTATTTCTGCATTTATTTACATTATTGTTCTTACTTCTATATTTTACTTCATCAAATAGAAATTCATTGTCTTAAAAGATTATTACTATTCTTTATAATTATTATTGAGATCATTGCTGATAACAGAATTTATAAATGATTGGTTAATCTTATCATAACAGAACATATATGTTGCTTCAAGTTTCAATTTAAGGTTTATAGTTTTCCATTTATTTCTTCTCAAAGTTTACTATAACTACTGTTATTCCCATTATTGCACACACAGAACAGTTAAGCAAACAAAAGTCTCTTATCACAAACCTAGGGTTACATATTTCACATGTTCATATAGCCATAAATTAAAAACACACAAATGCAATTTTTCTACAGAGTCGAGCTAGTTAAATAAGCTCCCTGTCATTTCATTATTTTTACTAACAATAGACAAACCAAACATTTTTTTATCAAAATCATTCCTGTAGGTCTAGTAGATTAATTACAAATATCATTTCCAAGGTTTAAGATATTATATGACTGTAGGAGCAGAGTCAAGCAGAAATCTCAAACACTTGTTGTTGCTGAAAATGTATCAACGAGCATCATCATTTTATACATTTTAAGCATAGCCAAAACCCTAAACCCTAACAAGCTTATAGATCGATTACATAAACAATCATACAATCGACGAAGTTGCTTAGAGGCCGAAGCCTATCACATATTACAACACATAACCATTGATTAAAGAACAGTAACAACATTTTTCATTATAAACGCATAGTATACGATTTCCTTTCCCATCATTTAAACATTTCGTGAGCTTACAGTCTAGAAAGAAAACGATAGAAACAAGTGTGTAAAACCCAGTTGCACAAGAATTGCCATTTTACATTAAATTCGAACACAGAGGTTGTTAAAACACAAATTATTTCAACTTTATAAATCAATGAGTTATAGCTTTTGTTCACGGGCCAAGCCCGAAAACAACAAACACAAAACAGTCACGGCATCATAAGTTTTGCAAATAATCTTCTTATTTCAACAGAGTTTGAAAACCCTTTTTAACGAAGGAACATTGCCAAGTTCAAAACCCATAACCCAAACACTGTGCATTAACATATAAACCCTTACATCGACTCTACAAACCAAGAAGTATCCTAACACAGGCATAACACGAAATAACACAGACTTCAAACCACAATTTCCAGAACATGTGTTACAACTTCGACGTTTGCCACGAATTTGCCACGAGAACCTACGAGGGTTTGCCACCGGGGATTACCAATTTATTCACATGCTATCCATTGCCATCAAACCCAACACTGTGAATACAGAATGATGGCAGTACCTGCCACATGAACTACAAGGAGTTAATAACGAGTTCCAATAAAGATTGATAAACCAAAACGCATTACATAAATTGATATGAGATGACTTACCTTACATATTTAACAATCGGATGGAATTCTCTTGCTTCCAAATCCTTCAACCAACGCAACAAAGGTGACATGCAAGCTCAGAGTCAAAAACCTCACCACTAACCTAAACTGTCACCTGACGAAAGCCACAGGGCTTCATCGCTACACACTCAGTAAACTCAAGCACTTATAAAGTAGATTCACAATAAAATTATAGAGAATAGAGACACAATGCTATCCACAATGACCCAGGGTCGAGCCCTGCTAACCAGTGGCCTGTCGGCCTCTTCCCCAAATGAAAAACACAAAATGAATGCGTGAAAGCAACAATAAACGTTATGGCAAGATTGTCTTAGGGTTTTTCACATCTCAACGATCGATACATGAGATCAATGATCAAGAACTAACCAGCAAAGCCACGATAGTACCAAGGCATAGATATGACCAAACAACAATCAATAACCTCATTTAATAACCAGTACAGTTGGATGCCATATCATCTAGGTATGAGCTTACAGCTGGGTGAATTATCACCATTCTTACCACTATTATCATGTGGAGCCAGAACACATAGGTGCCATCTTAGCAACCACTAACATCACACACGATTACATTTAATGCTGAGATCTCACGTAGCAATCTGCCAGACCCTCGACTGCAACAACATTAAATTCATATCAACGTCGAGTTATGGTGACAACGTAATTCTCGAGATTGTATCACTGCTATACAACTGTATTACAACCATGATATAAGTTATCAAACCATAGGGTATATATATCAATACCATAACACCAACAATGCATAGTCCCAAACTTAAACATTATCATGATAATACATTCATGCTAAGAGTATTAACTATGTTCTAAGTTCACATAGCATATATGCATTGCACATTCGAACCATAGGGTTTACATATAGTGTTATTCGCATAAGTTTCCATATGTTGCCAAATCAAAGGAATCAATATATTTTTATATGTCAAACATGTATTAGAAATCGATACAATGCCTTAGTATTGTAGGTGCTACCACAAAGTTTAACATTCAAACTCATGTATTTAAATAAACACGCATTACAATTACTATAGCTAGATCACATTATGATTATAATAGCTAGGTCACTTTACATAAGGTTAGTGTAATGAAAACCTAACCCTCACACTATTTAGAAAGATAGGGTTTGACACCAATCCTATGTGTCGCATACGGTTATGTCTAGTAGCATCTTGTTTATAAGATGACAGAACAGAACATCATCACTTTACATTTTAAGACTTATTACATTGCAACTATCATTTTCTAGGAGATTCACTTTAATCTAATGGTGCCACTATCTTCTCGGGGTCATTCATAAGTTCAACCTTGTCGCATTTTCAAACTGATAATCTAAGCTGTAATTCCACTGATCCTACCAACCGATACAACAGAAGTATAGTGTATAACATTGCTAGCGACACATACAAATATTATCATAAAGTTGATACAAGTTGACAAAGTTAAATTACGTTACATACCATCAACATCTTCATGCACGACAGTATATACATTTATCTTAAAAATAGAGATGACAAACTGAAGCTTATAACTTGTCTTGGTAAACTGGAATTACTCTATTACCTTACCTGCAGATCTGCAAAAGAAAGAATCCAATGCTTTAGATTTCAAAGCTAAGTAAACCCAAGGGCACCCTGTAGGAACCCCTTCAGAAATATGCAAACAATTCATCAGTATTGTTACCAGATCTTTATACATATCGAAATAAACATTGTTCTATCGCATCTTGTTTTCAACCAAGTATCTTTTTACGTTTAAAAATAAATACCACAATTTTATGAAGCTGTTATTATCTATTAGTTAATTAATTATCATTCCGTAGATAGCATTTATTCTTTAAAATAGGCTATATCAAAAAAATTTAAATTTTTATGATTTTTGGTATGTTACACAACCTTTTTCATAACCCCATGCAATATACTCTTATCCAGTTTGATGAAGCAGCCTAAACAATTTGCAAGTCCCTCAAGAACCTTTTGAGTCTAGATTTCAATAGAAAAACCTGAAAGCATGAACCAAAGGTGTCGTTGGGTCATCTACACCCTTACTGGATCGAAAATTGTATGCCATCATTTTAAAACCAAATACCCCTCTTTAATGAGCCAAATTCCCTCTAGCATGTTAGGTATGTCCTCCGATTTTGGAAAAACGAAGCAAATCCATCCATTTGAAAGCATACTTGTACTTGGAGCATAGCCAAAATTCAGAATCCAAGTCCTTCTTACCCACTCAATCAATTCAATAAGGATAGCCTTCGTAATTCTAAACACCCAACAACGACCCTGTTAGTTAAAACTTTTACCCTCTCAAAATTTACATCACGACCATGAACATACTATTGAATTCCAGCTTTAACCTTATAGGATTTTATTCTTCAGCTGGTTCAATACCTTTTCCTAATCAGCTTTTCACCCCTAACACCATCTCTCGAGATCATTGATTGATTCCCATTTTTAATAGTCGATAGCATAGTCGCTCTCTCAAAAGGCCCCCCAAACTCCGCATCCATCACCGAGACAAAACCATGGCTCGAAAGTGGCGAGCTAACCTCATGTAACAATGAGTGGTTAGAGTCCATCACCAAAGATTTTTGTCTAAAAAAGGATGCTGACAAATCTTGCTCGAATACTGAAAGATCCCGTACCCTAGGGTGAACAAGGAAAAGTCACGTGAAAACAATATATGTCGACTACCAAGTGGAAGCCTGAAGTCTCATCACTACAGAATAAAATAGTGGATATAAGAAGAAAAAAATGCCCTTTCTAGAGAAACGCCCCCACCAATACAATAAACCAAAAATCCTACCAAGAAACAAACCTACCCTAAGGAATTGTAAAGAACAATCATAATTAATGGCGTCAAGATTCTATATCAAAATGGGAAAAACTACAACAAAAATTTAAAAAGTAAAACAATTCCCATTTTTTTCTCCTCGTTGGTACTAGGCTAATCAAAATTGTCATCTTAACTCCAAATTTGTTGCAGAAAATCCAAAAAAAAACCCTAGCTAGGGTTTTCATTGCTCCCATCTCCTCAAAGAGATAATTGATTTACACATTTTCTTTGAATTTGTTCACAAAATGAATTAATAATATTTTCCGCTCCACACATAGATAACGATAATGATACAATGGTCTTCAATTTTTTATTATAAATTCTATACCATCGTTTTTCGTACACCTGTTTGGTCATAACTGCAAATACATGCAATTAGGACACGCGTTATCAAAAAATTTCTTAGTCCCCATGACTACATTTATGGTTATAACCAACAATTACTCTTTGAAGCATCCAGAGGTTTAATCTTTTCTTTCTTATAACCTTAATATTTGGATTTCTTGTAAATTTCTTATAACCTTAATATTTGGATTTCGTGTAGGGTTTTCATCTCTCAAAGAAAGCAGTATTGTTTTTTAATTGGTTGCAAGATTTTCCAAGACTCTAAATTTCTTAAGACCTCCAAAATTCTGGGCTCTAGCGCACTGATCAAGTTCATAGAACTTCGACGATATTATTGCAGAAGATTTGACCAACGTTTTGTAGATTTCAAGATTTCGGTAGATAGGCATTTTGTTTTTCGATGCAAACCCTATTAACATTGAAATTCATTAATGCGAGAAGGTAAATACCATAGCGCGACTTCATATTTGCTATTGAAAAAGAATACCTCTATCTTTTGTTTCTCACTTTTATTTCATAAATCTCATGTCTCATTAGATGTGTTGATCAATTCACTTCATCGATACTACACATTACACTACAAAAAAAAAGGGTATTTTAGCTTCACATTAGCCCTACTATTTGTAAAGGATTTGGGAAATCCTCAATTTTCAAATAGTGGTGCAAAAGTGGTGATAGTGTGGGGATACGCAAATGGTGCTAAGATTTATGGTGCAAAAGTCGTTTTTGTCAAAAAAATTATTTTGGTGTTAAATGAATATGTGGCATTCCATGTTGTGTGGTGGAAACCACCAAAAACAATACTAGGTAGATTGATATTTTATGATGCAAAACACCAAAACCAATCCAACATGGATTGAGACTTTATGGTGCAAAACACAATAATAATAATAATAATAATAATTATTTAATATACACAAACTTATATATGGTGCAAAACATCATAAAATAATAAATGATGAAAAAAATATAAATCACATTAATTATTTATATATAAGAGATTAGATTATTTATATATAAGAGATTAGAAGTGAGAGTAGTAGAGCTCAATTATAGAAAATTTAAGTGAGAGGAGGAGGCTCAATGTTTTATTTATGATTACAAAAAGTTTAGTAATATCTCTATGTTCCTATTCCTTGCAATGTAATTATTGTTTTATTTATGATTAAAAAAGTTTAGTGATCTCTCTATGTTCCTATTCCTTGCAATGTGATTATTGTTTTTAGTTAAGATTTCAATAAGTTTAATGTATTCTTACTTCCCAGATTCGTTATATGCATAGTAGAGATGCATAAACCATTAATAGAACGTACTAATGGCGGTATTATTATTTATAGATTATCATATTTACAATTATGTTATTATTGTATGACTGTATGACCCTTTGTAGAGATAATACGAAATGAATAAATTGGAAAAGGTTGAGTCTAAAGTAATCCATATTTTTCCCATTGTAACGAATCCATACTAAAATGGATTTTTCACAATAGAGATACTCTGAGAATGCCAATCTCTCATATTAAGAGAGCAGTAAAGGAGGAATATACAATATCATTTCATATATAAGAATGAAAATGGTCAAATAAGAATCATGGATAAACCATTTACACTAAAGAATAAATCTACGATTTGTATTGAAAAGTCATTACAAAATGTCCATGAATTCTATTCCACTCATGGAAGAAGAACCAAATATTGCGATCTGACTATTCGCGTTACCCTTAATACAATTAAAGAGAAAATTCATGTATGGGATTATTCTAAGTCATGACCATGACCTGGTATTTGAATTGTAGTGACAATTTGATAACCCATAAAAATAATGACTGACACCAATACATATATAAATAATTGATGGAAGACAAGTCACACCGGCTTCAACGGCTTTTCCTAGTGGGGGATAAAAGAGTTCTCCAGATGCAGGGGTTTGGTTATTTGCAAGAGGTATATGGATGCAGGGCTCTTTCGAAGAGTGCTCAGGTTCTTGATGATGCAAAGAAGAGTTATCCTTTTTATATAGTTACTTATTTGAGGAGGTATACGGGAGTGACTTTTCGTTTTGAGGATGCCTATGACCTATCTCACGGTTGATGCAGCTCTGCAGGTTGGCCTGCCTGACTATATATTTATTATCGGCAGAGAATATAAGAAAGAAATAGAAGTGCTTTTCCACATGTTGATACACCCGTTTCTTGACACGGTTTCTGGACTGGATAGGCTATTAAATTTAAGGAATTCAAACTGGTGCATACAAAAATTCTAGACTATATCAAGCGCCGATCCCTGGTTCTTAGTTTCTCGGTTCGGTAGGTGATAGAGGTTATATCTTTCATGGCAGGAGGTCTGGCTAGGTGTCGGGCAGTCCCCCACGGCAAGCAAAGAATTATCCGGTCTGAGAATGGTCCACCTCTGAATCAAATATCAATTGGAAGGGAAGGTAAACAACGTCCCTAATGTTTTCCGGACGGGTAGGGGTGTTGAAGAATAGAAGCAAATATTAAAAAAAGTTTGAAGGTCGAACGTCTTGATTGTAAAGGTTATTAAATATGCAACTAGTTAAATATGGTTATGCGAACTATTTTGTAGTGCTTAGTATTGGAATGTACAGTCCTTTTGAACACAACTTGAAAGGGGGTGGGAAGGGGAATATGGTGAAACAGGGATTCAAGCCCAGCAGAAATTGTAAAAAAAAAAAATTACTTCCCAAATTTATGTATTGAATCACCGGCTGGATGTGTTGAATACTTGAAGATCATCCAACCTAATGGGGATCGGAAAGAAACACCTTTTATGGCCTTCTACGGGAACACCAGTCTTCAATATGACCAGATCATCAATTGTCATCATTATGACTTATCCAAGCCATCATTATGACCAATTGAATGTGTTCCCAGGATGATAACAATGGTATACGATGCAGTCGAGAAGTGTTCGAGACATTCATTCAAACTTGTATATACCCGTGCATTATAAAAGGGATTTATTACTCGGAGTAAAAGTTAGGCTTTATTACTAGGAGTAAAAGAAAATTAACTTCTTGTTAAATAAACCTGAGTAAAGGGATCGAGTACAACTTAAGTGGTCCCAAAAACTCTTCATAAGGTAATCCTTGAAACATAACATAAACAAAGCAGTGAGTAAAAATTTAAAAAATAGCTAATTAAACGAAATTCCAATAAAAAGGAGTAAACAACCCGTTTGACATAAAACCTTTTTTAAAGTAAGGTTACCATAATAACTGAATCAACAAGGAAGGTGAATCTCAAAGGTGTGCACCTGATTTTTTTAACTGGATAGTTTATATATACATCAATAGCCAAAATCCTAAGGGGTATAAGGTACAAGTCAGAATCAAAGTAATAAATCTCACATTTTAACCATGCCTAGACCTACAACCTTGTCCCAGAGAATATAAATGTGACTCAAGCATGCATACCTGAAGAGCCCAAGCGATATGGTTGGAGGTGCCAATGCCAGGTGAAAGGACATGTTCATAAGGGAAACAAAGCCTAAATTAAATTTTAGTGTTCACCTAGGGAAGCCACAACACGTTAAATAAAAAATACAAAGGTAAAAATATTTTAATAGTAAAAAGATGTGAGTTATTTACCAGAATGCCTGGCTGAGTGAGTCTCTTTTGGCATCAGCGACCAAGACTCTCACTGTTAACAATAGCGGCCACGAAACCCTGGCCAAGAAATCCCCAACTGATTTCAAACGGGAGCATATAGAAGCCGACCAAATGAAATGAATGGAGAGACAAACCCTAAGGCCTTGTAAAGTTTACAATTTAAGAATTGTGTCTTGATCACGCAATTAAGGCATAGATCTATCGCCACATGGAGGAATGAACCAGGGGTACAATACCTTCCACTAACTAACAATTATTAAGTCACTATTCATAGCCTCTCGAGTGCATATTTTCCCATTTTACAACCTAGGTTTTTTTAATCTAAACCACTTCATGAAACTTTAACATTATATCGACCACGTCTTTTCCTATATTACAACCTAGGGTTTTTTAATTTAAACCACTTCATGGAACTTTAACATTATATCGACTAAGAAAGCAAATGGTTGACCAAGTTTTAAGGATCCCATAATTTTGGGTTGAAGACTTGTTAGGGAAATTTAACCATGGGGAATTCCTTGTTATAACACAATAGTGAAAAAGAAACATGTGTAGGTTTATGAAGTGTAGAAAAAACATTGAAGTCTGTGTAGAAAGGTTTTTTTTTTTAAATTTATGTGTGTTTTTGGTTTCTTTTTGTGTGTATATTAGATATTTTCTTTATTTGTTTGTTTTTTAATGTTTGTGTTTTTGTTTTTTTCCAGAATTATGATGTATTTTTTAGTGGTAAATTTTTTTATTATATTTGTTTGTTATATTATATTTGTTTTTCTATTTTATTTCATATGACTTAGCATTTTATGAATTGATTGTTTAAAATTTGAGTGGAAAAATAATACAGAATTTTATTACAAAATTTATTTGTATAAAAAATTTATTAGAATGTTTTTTATGCAGTTGGTTTTTTATATAAATATTTTTTTTTTAGAAAGCATGTATGTAGAGCTTTATGGAGATGTTGGGTATTTTTTGTATAAGTAGATATTGGTTTTTTTTGTTGTACATTGTTCTTAGTGAATGTGTGGTGAGTTATTGATCTTCACCCTTACGTATGAAGATTTGTTCACAGATGAAAAGTTAAGTTTCCTACCCCAACCATGTCCAAAGTTCTAAGACCTATATCTATTTCCCACAACTTCCTATTGCCATTGATAATTCCACTCAAAGGCCAAGGTATCCTCAAGAGGTCATCCTTTGTATGCCCAAAATATTATTTTATAGTCACTCATAACCATGTCCAAGGCCTTAGGATGTATACCTAGTGCTAAAAAACTCCTAATGGAACACATATCTTAGTTTGAGAGAAAATATACCATTTGAAGGTCACGTGTGATGCTCTTAGACATTGTTAATAGCCTTGGATGCCTAGAAAATGCTTTAGGGAATAAGCTTAAGTTTCCTCCCCCATCTATCTCTAGGACATGAGACCCCTACCTACTATTATCTGCGATATATCCACTCATATATTCCCATTGATAGTCAAACGAAACCCTAAGGAGGTCCTTTGTGGTGGTTTGAGGCATTATTTTTTTCCTTGAATGGCTAGAAGCTTCCTTTAGGGGTTGAGTCTTCGCTTTCCTCCCTTCACAATGTAGAGGCCCTCAAACTCATATCTAATGCTCAAAACCCCCTAAATATGATGGAACATTTTGTTTGAGGCCAAGGGTCTCCTAGGGCAGGCGTGTGCATTTATTTAAAATATTACTTATGGCCTTGGACATCTTGAATCTTCTTTTAGGGAGTAAGGCACATGATACCTTCCTTAATCATGTATAGAGTCTCAATACCCATAAGTGATACTCAAAATCATCTAATAGTATAAACTTCCCTAGTCAAAGCTATAAATACCCTAAAGAAGCCATGTGTGTTTGTTCAAGTTGTCCTTCTTGGCCATGGATTCTTAAAAGCATTCTTAAGGGATTCAGGCCTATTTTTTCTCTCTCAATCATGTCTAGTGCACCCAAGACCCATACCATGTTCTCAAAAAATTATAATGGAACTGATATCCCAACTTAGATGAAATCGATGCTCTTAGGAGGTCATGTGTGCTGGTTCTAGGCGTTATTCTTAGTACAAGTTGCTAAAAAGTTTCCTTTAGGGCCTAGGAAAAATTATTTCCCCCCAACCATATCCAACGCATTGGGAGTTATACTTATCCCTAAAAATTTCCTCGTGATAGAAAAAACCCCACTCAAAGGCCAAAGATATCGTGGAAAGGTCCATTGTACTTGTTCAACATGTTATTCTTGGTTATAGATACTTAGAAGCTTCCTTTAGGTTAGAAATACCCAAGTTTCCTTCGTTAACGATGTATAGGGTCCCAATACCATCACCTCACCAACTACGCCCATCCTCAAGGAGCAAGAATATGACAAGAAATGGAAGAATAGTTGTAGAAGCAAGCTGAAGGAGATGTGATCACGAGCTGCCCTGTAGCTTCAAGCTACAACAAATGACTCCATTGTAGCTCCAAATGAAAGGTCTATAGCTCCAAATGAAAGGTACCCACACGAAGCTAGTACCCAAAATAACCGCAACAACAGCGCATTAGCAAAAAAAATAAAATGACGCACACGCACCTCCAAAGGCGCACACACGTCTTTGCTTCGGTAATGCCGAACGTCCACGTGGTTCAGCCCACGTGGACAAAAGGGGCGCGCATGCGCCTTTGACACGTATGCACAAATTGGCGCGCATGCATTAGTGGCACGTGCATGCCTCTATTTTTTTATATAAAAAAAGCAGAGCCCATGGGTCTGTCATTTTCGACAGACCCATGAGCCAAATTTCCATCCTGCGAGTGCACTCTCAACCTCGTGAATGCATCCTCATGCACCCAAGTCGTCCTCAACACCAAGAAATCGCCCCTACACCACGGTGCCATCCGTTTCTTCGGGTAGGTGCTCCTCAAAGCACAAATTTGTGTTTATTTTTGTTTTTTTTTGTTTTCCATTTGAATTTGAATTTTTAAAAAAATTTACAATCCATTAAAAAACTAAGGAAATTTAATTGCAAGCCATCTACACACCTAAGAAGATGTCAGACACACCTGAACCATCTAATGAAACCCGACCTCCGGAAAACAATATGGCAACCGACAATGAACCCAATGAAAACCCCAAAGATCAATTACACCAAGACTTAAATCAATTAAGGCACTAAGTAATGAATTGAACAGTACCAAGGAACCCTCCTGGGTTTCCTTAGCTTCTTCACTTCAAAACATTATTGAATCAATCAATATTGCACACAGTGAGATAACAAAATTGATCCAATACAGGGATCGAATGAGGGAACACTACTCCACTGGGTTGTCCAAAGAGCAGATAAAAGGCCTCAACATCACCAAAGCCCAGTTGTATAGCAAGTTCATAGTTCCCTCGACGGGACAACCTCTAGCTATGACGAGGGCTCGGGTTTGCATGGACTGGTGAATTTACCAGCCATGGAGAGATAACTGGAGAAAGAGGTGGTTCATGGTGTTTGACAGGCCCCCATGCAACAATTTGGAGGTCCCACAATATTTCCTTTGGAAATTGTGGGCTGAGTTTGAGCTAGGGTACCATGTCAACTATTTTGACATCACTGAGTTTCAGGGTGTCAGTCTTGTCTCTGCCCAAGATCGGCCTCAGGTGCACCGCAACCCACTTAGAGGACCTCCTACACCCAGGAGAGATCCAAACCCCCCTCGTCAGCCACCCATGTTTGGTAGCGGTCTAGATGAGATTCATGACTCCGTCAGACATGCCACACATGACTTGCTTAGACATACCAAATTTGTGGCCATGTCTTCCCAGAGCCGGGAGGACATCGATGAGACACAGACAGATACACAGTCTTTGGTTGGTGGCCAAGACATGCCGAGTACAGGTGGAACCCAGGCGGGGCCTTCTAGTTCTGATGGAACAATGGCACATCGTTGTTCTCACTGTGGTCATTCTTGCCATGGTGATACGTAGTAGCATGCCATAGGGAGCTTCATGGATCAGGTTTGTTATTGTTTTATTTTATTTTATATCGTATTGTTTAATATATTTAACTTTGAATTACACATTGTTGACTTTATTTGTTTTAATGTTCAGTTATTCGGTGCCAGGTCTCCATCCCCCAGGTGGGAGGACGTCGGTTCCTTTGACCTCGATGGAGCCATGGCGGCAGCAAAGGAGATTGCAGCACCATACACACAGGTAACTTCTTTACTTTGAATAATTAGATCCAGTTACGAGTAATTTGTGTTCAATAATTACAAATTAATTAGCACTGAGTAATTACCATATTATCATCGTATTTTACAGTTGTGTTTATAATATTGTCTAATTTATTTGAGATCTATAAATTCGTATAATCCCACCAAAAAAAAAAATGAAACCTCATAAAACTTGAAAGCCTAAGAAAACTATAAACATTTGTGTTAGACACAATGCTCACTAAGAGGGGGGGGGGTGAATCAGTGAGCCTATACTTTATTTAATTTCAACTTCAATCACCAACTCTTATATCATCATTTCACGTTCACATCATATTCATTAATGAACTAACTATCAACTAATGAAACACATCAACACATAATACGAGACTAGATATAGTTTTTATAATCTTTTGTATTTGGTTCAATGGCTACAACCGTGAGGCAATTCAGCACCAACTGATACAATGAGCACCAACTCATCATCTAGGACTCAGCCTAGTTTTTCTTAGATCCTACTGAGAAAATGAATACAAGACCCTGCTTGTATTTATAATTACATATTTGTCACATATCATACATATCACAGTCATGTCATTATTCACATCATCTCATTCATCAATCTACTACCAGCACCTTGTCTTCAATCATCATTATGTCCCTGTTTCATCATGTCCAACATCTTCTCAAACATATCGATACTCTATCTACATGCACATCTTTAACCTGTTATCAAACTGTCATTAACGATAGGAAAATTATCATTCTGCTGTCAAGATATCAAACATATCCACATTTATATCACTTTCTGCTCATCATCTCTCTATCATAATTTTAACCAGCATATACACAAATACATCATTCTCTCCTTTAACCATACTGCTGCCCAAAATATCATAGTTTCTTCATATTGTCTACATCATCATGTCTTTCTGCTGTACATGCACATCATATCACAGGATATTCAATCTAGTATGTAGAAGTGCATCATTATACATTATTCATCATTGTATAATGTACATAGATGTCACTCTAGGTATACCACATCATCATCACTGTATCATACTCACCACCATTCATACCACTTGTCTACTCATCATTGTTAATGCTTCACTGCATGTACATTATCATACATACCTTGTATAACGCATTGTTGTACTGAACCACTGTATATCTGCCACTTTATACTATAGTGCATCAATATAAACATTATCTCTATACATTTGTACACTATTGTTCACACATCATTGTGCATACCTTGTACATGACTAGAAATGTATCACTGTTGTTCATACAGACTTCCACACTTCACTAGGCACATTAGTGTTCATATGTACCTTGTTGTAGAATACCCCAACCCTTAACTATTTAAAGAGAACACTATAAGGAGGCTTGGATCCAGTAGTAGCAAAATCATACTTGCACAAACTCCAGCCTGTACCAGCCAAAGAAAAAATCTGTTGTACTGATGTTCTTCTACCAACTGTGCTGTAGCAGCCACTGTCACTATACCCAAAATTCCTCAGTGCAGATCCAAAAATCTCAGTCATTTAACTGCTGCTGCTACAATCTACCCGAAAATTTCAGAGCAACACATCCACACAAAAAACTTCTCCCAAAATGAGGCAGATTGCCTCTATTTATACACATTTTTTTTGAATTTTTTTATGGAGCCCACTTGTCCAAAAAATTAATTTTGAATTTATTTTGGAGCCGACCTGTCTATGTAATTTTTATTTTATTTTTATTTTTAATTGTTGAGCCGACTTTGTCCTTTGAATGGACACATAATAGTTCACATACAATGTTTTATTTGCATGCTTGTTTTGGTTTGACTTCACACAACCACATCAAAGGCCATGTTAGAAACTTAGGGCTTCCTCATTTTTTTTGTGGGCTTCTACATCATCATGTTTAAATACTTCAGCATCAAAGATTTCATCAAGCAATTATAAGGGAAAGGACTCCATCACACCCACAATAATAAAGCACAAACAATTCCAAGAACCCCAAGGAAACAATACATTATGTCTTCATCACCATATATCAAGGATTCCACATATGGACATCTTCAAGGTTCAAGGGCTTCAACATCCATCGTAAGTGCCATTAGATAAGGGTTGATTCAATTTGTATGTGGGTTTCAATGTGGGTTCCACCATCAAGAGTCAATCATTTAGTATTTAATCAACATGCTTTCAATGGACATCAAACCCATCATCAAATGGTAGCATGGACCATCACCAAGGGTTCCATTGCCCCATCAAACCACAAATGACCACAGAATGGGTCATTTGGCTCATTAGGTGTTCCAATGGCTCCAATGTCCACTTCCATGGTTCTTCATGCCATGTGTGTTCTTCAAGCCATCCACATCATCATCTTCTTTGCCATTCCTCAAGCCTTTGTCATTAATGTTGTCACCACCATCACCATCACCGTCAACATCTTCATAGTGGCCAAAAGAGAATCATAGTGGCCAAGCTTCTAGAAATTCAAGAACCTGATGTTTCTCATGTCCTTATTACCCTAGTTTATTATCACGGGATTTCCAATTTATTCTAATACTTGAGATTGAAAGTAATCATACTACTACTCCTAGAACATGCTATTAGGAAAGACATATAAACAACGTAAAACAACTTATCACATGTATTGTCACTAAAGTTTTTCAAAATGATGTAAGGCCCATAAGGAAAAGCGATAATCTTACAAATATGGTCTATAGGGCCTTGCTATTATCTTGATTCAAATTCTACTTGGTAAAAGATTTGGCATCAAGAATACTCATTTAACTCATTTCACTCAAGATTTCTTTGATTTCAGTCAAGTGATATCATTCTGACAACATAGCTATTCAATCCAGAACACATAATTACTCATTCAATGCAAAAGAACATGGCACATTCAAGCTTGTAAGTAAGTTAATCATGAAAAATATTTCTCTTTCTTCCTTTTTTTAACGATCAACACTCTAAAGTGTATTAAATAGCATGCACACTAACTTAACTGCTATTTAGCACCTCTTTGCAAATTTAAACAATGAGATGCCATTTTATTTGATGATGTAAATGTTATGGAAATAGAGGAAATCAAGATCCTCACTCTAGGGATGCAAATACGTTTCCACTGGGTCAATCAAGCTTGTAGGAAACTACAAATATATAAGAAGACATCAAAACCTAGGAAATCTTCATCAAGAACCCAAACACATTACATAGGTTTCCAATTCAAATTTGTAAATGGACATGAATTCCATTCGCTTATGAGACACTGCACATCTCTCTAGGGCCAAAGGAAAATCTCACCTACTAATGGGGATGACTCTAGAAAAGGAAAAGCTCACCATGTCACCTTCTATGCCCTCTCACCTTATTTAATTTTAATTTCATGCTATGCTACCTTCTATCCTTTCAGAATATTGAATATCATCTAACTTGAATATAAATTTATTGCAGTCATGTTTTTTAAGTACCATCGTTGTCATTCTCATTTTCATTGTGTTTAATATTGTTAATATTGTTTTTATAAATTCAGTCTAAAAATTGTAGTGTTCGCACAGGTGTCCGCGGGCTCCAGCGACCAGCGACCGCCACCGGGGACCAGCAGTTCTCCCCGTGCACAGATATCGTGTGTATTAAAGCATAAATTTAATTTCAAGTACGATGACTTGTCTGTGTATATTTATCTTTTTGTATATTAAACTATGAGGTTATAAATGTGTATGCAGGTGCTAGCACCTCGGCCTGCCAGTGCCATTATTCCTCCCTCCCTGACCTTTCGGCCACCTTATATGCCAGTTGTATCCCCTCGCATACATGCCCCATTCCCCAACCCCTTCAATCCAGCCCCCCCCCTTCTTATATAGCACCACAATTCCATCCAGCTCCCCCTTACGCATCATATCCAGCTCCACCTTCGTATCAGTTTCCCATGTTCCCACCCTCCCCCATCTGACCACAGCACATCACCCATCCACAGTCACCCATCCCTCTACCACAACACAGATCTCACCCCCCCTCCCCACATTCCCCCACCAAACTCACTTCCCCTTGCAAGGTGCCCCGATCCATACTACAGCCAGTTGGGGTTTATAGCCCTAGACGTCCATCTCCACTTCGCCCACCCCAGTCCATGCCTCCTCCTGCCAGCCCCCCTTCTTCCACTGTTCCCCCCAGTGGTGTACCCACCATTGATGTGGCTACATCCTCCCCTTTACCATCCACCCTAGCATCGGAGTAGGCTGTCCAGCCGGCTGCTCCATCCGCCAACCTTGAAGACCAATCGATTTTGTTCACGGTGATATTAACTAGTTTATCAAAATCTCCTTCAATTTTAATAGAAATTACTATATGCATCTAGTTTCAGCATTGATCTAATTGTTCTAAATGTTGTAGGGTGGCATTTTTGAGACACTTGGATCACGGAGGAGGGAGACCCCCTCACGACTTATAGTCTCGCATGTGGTGAGTTATCCAAGATTTGAAAACTATTTGTATTTTGAAATTATGTTTTATACTTGTATAATTGCCAGGAAAAGTTAACATATTATTGTTTTCGTTTCAGGGCTCAGGGGGACATGCTCAAAGACGCCGGAAGGACCCAGCTTCCTCTAGCACGAAGAAGAGGAAGATTGATTTTGGAGATGCACCTGGGAGCTTTGAGGGTGGGCAGGAGGATTGAGAGACCCTCGTATGTACACTAGCCACAATGTTGCATTTTCGAAACGAGTTGCCATATTTTGTACAGTGCACCATGGGCCATATTTTGTATAGGGCACGAGTTGTCTTTTTTTGTAAGGGGCACGAGTTGCCACTATATAGATGCTAGGAATGATGTTCCATTTTTCCAAAAAGTGTACATGATTGGATCATTTTTGCATATTAATAGATGGATCTGCACTTGTGTATATGAGTTTGTCTTTGATTACATTTTTGCATACATGATTTTGTCTTCAATTCACAACTCTCATCTATGGATCATAGTGTTAATTGTATGTTATTTGAATGGTTATTATTTCACAAATTTGTCTTAAGCAATTACACACAACATATCCTAAATGTTTATGGTTTATTGAATGAATGTTTACAATCATCTAATCATTTACATTCTAGAAGTTACCAAACCTGCGCAAGTAGTTTACTGATTTTATTTCCAACACATCTTTTTATATTTATATGCTCATGGATCATATGGAAAAACATTTAATTAATTAATTTTGTGAAGGTAAGATTTCAGCCATCTTTATTGAAGTGATTCAAATCACTACAACCTAGTTGGACCCTTAATAGATTGGGTAACACCCTCTTGCAAAGATTTTACTCTCTCCAAGAGGGTCTCATTCAATAATCACTCGTAAACTAATAACTATAACCTTGGCATTATTAGATAATATCATTTGTGGATGATTTTGGGAAATAAGCCAACTTGTTTTAATGTGAATTTTGATTATACAAAATTATGGTTCATTGTTGATTTAAGTTTTGCGAATATCTTTATTTATCCATGAATGATCTTTCATTTTACACATAAGCAAATATTTATTTCTGAAAGGTGTCTATTGGATTAATTCACTTGCAATTTTCTGAATTAAGCACTCACATGGGACTTTAACTTAATGGAAAACACATCTTAATCTTCAAACAAGTTTGAAATCCTAAGACCTTTTCTCCAACCTTGATCTAGAAGCCTCCCTTGGCCTTTAAAGTAGGCCTAAAACTTGGGAAAATCTTTGTTGAGGTGACAGTGGTAGTCATCTTCGAAAGTTGCACTTGTAGCATTAGAGGATTAGGACTTTGCCACTTGGGTGTGAAAACAAGACGTAACAGGCTGCACTAGCATTTATGGATGAGATAAATAGGGAGCGCATGCATGCGCCATCCTCAATTAATTTCCAGTTCATATGTTTTTCCTAAATTAGCAGTTCAGTTCTAATTCTGCATTTTTTGTTTTATTTAGTTTTGCATGCACAGTGAGAGAGTGCAGTTCCCTAGGAACTCATATGTGAGGATTACAGTCTAAGTTAAGGGGGGAAGATCTCTAGGAGGATACATGCTTGCATGCCTCAAACAATCCTAGTATAGGTGCACTTAATTGGCCCATTTATCCATGCAAACAAGGCACTCTAGAGGTAGAGTCTTACACTCTTAGGATACCCGAACCCTAGTACTAAACCATCTTCTTCATCCTCACCATCACCATCAACGTCTTCATCATCACCACCATCTTCATCTCTAACTCTAACCCTAATTCAATTTCCTTCTATAACTCTATCCCTAACCCTCACCCAAACCCTATCCCTAAACCATCCTCTTCATCCTCACCATCACCATCACCATCACCATCACTGTCACCATCATCATCATGTCTTCATCATCATCATTAACTCTAACTCTAACCCTAATTCAATTTCCTTCTATAACTCTAGCCCTAACCTTCACCCAAACCCTAGCACTAAACCATCTTCTTCATCCTCACCATCACCATCACCATCACCATCACCGTCAATGTCTTCATCATCACCACCATCTTCATCATCATCATTAACTCTAATTCTAACCCTAATTCAATTTTCTTCTATAACTCTAGCCCTAACCCTCACCCAAACCCTAGCACTAAGACATCTTCTTCATCCTCACCATCACCATCACCATCACCATCACCATCACCGTCACTATCACCATCATCATCATGTCGTTATCATCATCATTAACTCTAACTCTAGCCCTAACCCTCACCCAAACCCTAGCACTAAACCATCTTCTTCATCCTCACAATCACCATCACCGTCAACGTCTTCATCATCACCACCATCTTCATCATCATCATTAACTCTAACTCTTACCCTAATTCAATTTTCTTCTATAACTCTAGCCCTAACCCTCACCCAAACCCTAGCACTAAGCCATCTTCTTCATCCTCACCATCACAATCACCATCATCGTCACCATCACCATCCTCATCATGTCTTCATCATCATCATTAACTCTAACTCTAACCCTAATTCAATTTCCTTCTATAACTCTATCCCTAACCCTCACCCAAACCCTAGCACTAAGCCATCTTATTCATCCTCACCGTCACCATCACCATCATCATCAACGTCTTCATCATCACCACCATATCCATCATCATCATTAACTCTAACTCTAACTCTAGGTTCCTCATCAACATCTCCATCATCATCATCTTCTCCATCGTCATCATCTTCTCCATCGTCATCATCTTCATCACCATCACCATTACCATGACCATGACCATCACCATGACCATCATCATCACCATCATCATCATCATAAGTGCCCGGTGGACGATTTTGCAGAGTTGACCCCAATGTGCAAAATTTGCACACTCTCTCATTGAGCAAAACCCTAGTTTCCAAGATGGATGTACAAGATGGCACCGGGGCCATGGGACCGGAGGAGAGGGGCACCCCTGGAACTATCCCGGCGTCCTGAATCCAACGGATTCGACGGTTCGTTGATCGGAGCCATGGTCGTCATTCGATGTCTTGTTCCATCTCGCATCTAAAAGGCCTTCAGGGACACCTGCTGGATACCTACCGAGGGCATAGAATTCCAACCGTGCAGCAAAATCAGGCTCCGGGGAGTCCTGCAGGTGTGTCGAGGTAGGTTCTGGCTGGGAACACTGGTTGTAAGTGCTCGGTGGATGATTTTGCAAAGTTGATCCCCGTGTGCAAAAATTGCACACTCCCTCACTGAGCAAAACCCTAGTATCCAAGATGGACATACAAGATGGCACCGAGGCCACAGGACTGGAGGAGAGGGGCACCCATGGCACAATCCTAGCATCTTGAATCCAATGAATTTGATGGTTCATCAATCGGAGCCACAGTCGTCATTCTATGGCTAGTTCTATCTCGCATCCAAAAGGCCTTCAGGGACACCTACTGGATACTTGCCGGGGGCATAGAAGTCCAACCGTGTAGCAAATCCAGGCTCCGGGGAGTCCTGCAGGTGTGTCTAGACAGGTTCAAGCTGGGAACGCTGGTCGTAAGTGGCCACCGGACGATTTCGTAGAGTTGACCCCCGTGTGCAAAAATTGCACACTCCCTCATTGAGCAAAACCCTAGTTTCCATGATGGACATAAAAGATGGCACTGGGGCCATGGGACCGAAGGAGAGGGGAGCCCTTGGAACTATCCCGGTGTCCTGAATCCAATAGAGTCGACGGTTCATCGATTGGAGCCACGATCACCATTCTATGGCTCGTTCCGTCTTGCATCCATAAGGCCTTTAGGGACACCTGCTAGATACCTACCGGGGGCATAGAAGTCCAACCGTGCAGCAAAACCGGGTTATGGGGAGTCTTGTAGGTGTGTCTATGCAGGTTCTCGCTGGGAATGCTAGCCATAAGTGTCTGCTGGACGATTTTCCAAAGTTGACCCCAATGTGAGGGCCATCCAAATTTGCTCAAGGGGGCCATTTCTCATTTGGATGCCCCTAGGCGTGCGTGGCTACCGTGGACAGGTCCACAATGGCCACGTGGACCTGTGGGAGGCAAGGGAATCCAAGTCCTCTCATCGGGTTGGGTTCTATGGCCCCAGGGAAAATCCTCAAGGTGTCCTTGAACGGCCCCGGGGTGCCCGACTAGAATGCTCGTAGCACCCGAACCGTGGCTCGATTCATGAATCCGTCAATTCCGGTGGGTCCAAGACAACGATTTTCAGCTAGGGGACCCCCCATAGTGTCTCTCGAAGACTCAGAAGTGGTGCCAATGAGCCATCTCCGGAGCTAGGGTTTTGCTCAGTGATGGCCATTCCAAATTCTCTCAAGGGGTGCACTTCTCGTCCAGAGGCCCTCGGGTGTGTGTGGCCACCGTGGATAGGTCCACAATGGCCACGTATGTGCCTGATGGATGATTTTGCAGAGTTGACCCCCATGTGCAAAAATTGCACACTCTGATGGGCGAGCGGCTTACAGAAGGAAATATGGCGGTTGTAGGTATCTATGCTTTTCGTCGGACGAAAATTGTAACAGGATTTCCATTTATAATACAGGCATATTTTTTACTGGTTTTGTCAAGAGAAAGTATCATTTTCAATAACAAGTGGAACCAGGGAATCCTTTGTTGTGTTCCATTATCCCTTTGTTCAGCATTTCATGCTCTGGTAAGTGGTAATTCACCTCTATCATCAAAAACTTGGGTCTATAGGTAACTTCCCTTTCATATTCCTCGTAATGCACACATAGTCCATCCTTATCTTGATAAATAGGAGTTTTGTAATAGCTTGAATTTTTTTGGCCTGGTTATCTCCCTGTATTCGGTTGTTTGATTGGTTGACAAGCTTGCCTAAAAATCTATACGTTGAACTTCTTTGTTTTATTGCTAAAAATTGGAAGGGATTTTCAAGTCACCTACAAAATTCTCCTTTGCTGAAATATGTAAGTTCTTCCAACAACATTGATCTAGCTAGTGTATCAAATGCTACCGTCCACACCAGAATTTATCTTTCATCAAAGGAGTCACATATATTGTGGCTAACCAAATGGTCTGGGGAGCTTGGAAGTGCCGCCAAATATTATTCCATGCCTGAATCTACCCAGAAGGCAATTATAAATTTAGATCCTCGAGAATGCCTGAATCTACCCAGAAGGAAATTATAAATTTAGATCCTTGAGAAGGTGAGAAACTATATGAGTGGTTGAATCAGTATCCTAAAATTACAGAGCTTTCTATCTCAAAGTTTGCTGAGCGGCTCCTAGATGTAGTATTAGACTCAACAGACAATAAACTTGTTATCACCACTGCACATTTTTTGCACTATTCATCTGCAAATAACTACATCTGGCCCGAAGAGCTTACCAGTCTTTGCAAGAATATTCCCCTAATGGATGAATGTGGAAACATCATTAGGGTACGAGGCTCTCTGAAGTTTCTCTAGCTTTCATCCACGAGTAATTGGGCCAAGGTGTCCCTGAACGGCTCCGGGGTGCCCGACTAGAATGCCCGTAGCACCTGAACCATGGATCTCTTCGTGAATTCGTCGATTCTGGTGGGTCTGGGACGGCGGGTTTCAGCTAGGGGACCCCCCATAGCATCCCCTGAAGACCCAGAAGCAGTGCCAATGAGCCATCTCTGGAGCTAGGGTTTTGCTCAGTGATGGTCATTGCATATTTGCTCAAGGGGTGCATTTCTCGTTCGATGGCCCCCGAGTGTGCGTGGCCACCATGGATAGGTCGACAATGGCAACGTGGACCTGTGCGAGCCGACGGAATCCAAGTCCACTCACTGGTTTGGGTTCCATGGCCCTAGAGCAAATCCACGAACTGTCCCTAAACGGCCATCATTGAGCAAAACCCTAGCTCCGGAGATGGTTCATTGGCACCGCTTCTGGGTCTTCGGGGGATGCTATGGGGGTCCCCTAGCTGAATCCCGCCATCCCGGATCCACCGGAATTGATGGATTCATGAACCAAGCCATGGTTCGGGTGCTATGGGCATTCTAGTCGGGCACCCGAGGGCCGTTCAGGGACACTTGGAGGATTTGCCCCGGTGCCACGAAACCTATACCGACGAAAGGACTTGGATTTAGTCACCTCCCACAGGTCCACTAGGCCATTGTGGACCTATCCATGGTGGCCATGCACGCCCGGGGGCCTTCAGATGAGAAATGCACCCCTTGAGCGAATCTGGAATGGCCATCACTAAGCAAAATCCTAGCTCCAGAGATGGCATATTGGCACTGATTTCGGGTCTTCGGGGGACATTATGGGGGGTCCCCTAGCTGAAACCCGCCATCCCGGACCCGCCGGAATCGATGGATTCATGAACCAAGCCACGGTTCAAGTGCTACGGGAATTCTAGTCTGGCACCCCGAGGTCGTTGAAGGACACTTGGAGGATTTACCCCAGGGCCACGGAACCCAAATCGACGAGAGGACTTGGATTTCGTCGCCTCCCACAGGTCCACATGGCCATTGTGGACCTATCCACGGTGGCCACGCACACCCATGGGCCTTCAGACGAGAAATGCACCCCTTGAGTGAATCTGGAATTGCCATCACTGAGCAAAACCCTAGCTCCGGAGATGGCTCGTTGGCACCGTTTTCGGGTCTTCGGTGAATGTTGTCGGGGGTCCCCTAGCTGAATCCCACCATCTTAGACCCACACGAATCGATGGATTTGTGAACCGAGCCATGGTTTGGGTGCTATGGGAATTATAGTCGGCCACCCTGGGGCCACCATTCAGAGACACTTGGAGGAATTGCCCCGGGGCCACGGAACCCATACCGATGAGAGGACTTGGATTCCATCGCCTCCCACAGGCCCACGTGGCCATTGTGGACCTGTCCATGGTGACCACACACAGTCAGGGGCCTCTGGATGAGAAATGCACCCCTTGAGCGAATCTGGAATGGCCATCACTGAGCAAAACCCTAGCTCCAGAGATGGCTCATTGGCACTGCTTCCGGGTCTTCGAGGGATGTTGTGGGGGGTCCCCTTGCTGAAACCCACTGTCTCAGACCCACCGAAATTGATGGATTCATGAAATGAGCCACGGTTTGGGTGCTACAGGAATTCTAGTCGAGCACCGCAGGGCCATTCAGGGACACTTGGAGGATTTGCCCTAGGGCCACGAAACCCAGACCAACAAGAGGACTTGGATTTTGTCACCTCCCACAGGTCCATGTGGCCATTGTGGACCTATCCACGGTGGCCACGCACGCTCGGGAGCCTCCTGACGATAAATGCACCCCTTTTGTGAATCTGGATGGCCCTCACACTGGGGTCAACTTTGGAAAATTGTCCACTGGGCACTTATGGCTAGCATTCCCAGCCGGAACCTGTCTAGACACACCCAAGCAGGACTCCTTGAAACCTGGTTTTGCTGCACGGTTGGACTTCTATGCCCCCGGCAGGTATCTAGCAGGTGTCCCTGAAGGCCTTTTGGATGTGAGATGGAACGAGCCATAGAATGATGACCATGGCTCGGATCGACGAGCCATCAACTCCATTGGATTCAGGACACCGGGATAGTGCTAGGGGTGCCCCTCTCCTCCAGTCCCATGGCCCCAGTGCCATCTTGTACGTCCATCTTGAAAACTAGGGTTTTGCTCAGTGAGGGAGTGTGCAATTTTTGCACACGGGGGTAAACTTTGCAATGGTGATGGTGACGGTGACGATGATGGTGATGGTGATGGTGATGGTGATGGTGATGGTGATGGTGATGGTGATGGTGATCGTGATGATGAAGAAGATGGATTAGTGCTAGGGTTTGGGTGAGGGTTGGGTCTAGAGTTATAGAAGGAAATTGAATTAGGGTTAGAGTTAGAGTTAATGATGATGATGAAGATGGTGGCGATGATGAAGATGTTGACGATGGTGGTGATGGTGTTGGTGATGATGAAGAAGATGATGATGATGGAGATGTTGATGAGGAGCCTAGAGATGATGTTGGTGATGATGATGACAATTCCCTCTAAGTGGTTATCTATAGGAATAAAGCATCAATCTCCAACCATAAATGAGCATGTTTTAAAATATATTAGTGGAAACCCTAGGTTGATGACACGATGCTTGGATAAGGGCAAAAACCCAAAATCTATCTAGATTTGGGTGAGCATTGTGCATGGGGAACCAAATCTATGAAAAATGTTGGGGATATAAGAGTTTTTTGGGTTACAAGAGCACGGGGAACTAAAACTCTAGACCAACATAATCATCATAATATAAGAGTTTTTTGGGTTGGGGATATACCTCAAGGCACCCAAAGCATGAAAAAGGTTTGGGTGGACACAAAACTAAAGAGAGAGAAACTAAAGAGATATTTGATCAATAAGGAATTTCACAGTTCCCCAATGCTTTTCTCAAGTATAGATCTCAAAAATACCACCCTTGAAACTTTATGATAACTCCCTACTCCAAGTGGAAGACCCTTCTATCCATACATGGATTCCTAGAAGGTTTCATCTACCAAGTTAAATTTTCAAGACCATTGTAATAGATTATGTACTTCAAAAAATTTCCTAAAACCTAGGTAATTCTAATCTTGAGAACCTATCAAAACCGCTATCTTCAAATGCTACAAACATAAATAGATATATTTAAGAAAATACTAACTCAATTTACTCAAATTTGATCCAAATCACATCACCATTTTATTCAACATAAAAGAGAAGCATGGAACAGTTTAATACATATAGGAAAAATAAAAAACATAGGCAAAAACATGTATGTATGTATGTATCAACAAAAAATGCATGTACCAACGAAATAACATAAAACTACACATACCTCGATGTAGAACATAACATTCTTTGATGCAATTCTTTCTCTTATGTAAAGTTGACTGGCGTCATTCAATAAATCCATCTGGATCCCCTCTGTTGCTAATTGTCTCCATCAATCTCTCGTGCTTTGAATGAGGCACGTAGTAGCGTACCTTGGTTGAGCTTTTGCTTGACATTGTCTGAAGATGGATGTTTGTGCCAATGATCAAGTTTGTGAAGTGATACACCACTGGACCTGGTCTGTAATCCATGAATACATGCCCACTAGTCTTTCTTGACTTCCCATCTAGTGTAAGATATTCCCCCTTAACCACCATCGAGCCAGTAGGAAATTCAATTCCTTCATCGTCGATTAATGATCCGTAGAGGGTTTGCTTACCTAGGATGCACCATGCCAACCAATAATCCACGCCCCATTCATTGTCTTTCAGTGCAACAACTGCGTATATGTGTCCTAGTTGTACAAGATCTGAGATATGGTCGTAGTCTATAGAAATCGCTGACTGGACCTCCTCTAACTGTGTTGTTTCAACAACGGCACGTTGGTCTACTGCAAGTGACACATGATCCCATTCATCAACCCAATCCATGCATTCGCACTCATCCCATTCGTCGCTGCTGCAAGGGTTGCAAAAGCATGCAAGCTTTCATGTCCATATTTCAAATAAGTGGTTGTTTGAGCTTCGAACTGAATGAAATCCACGTGTTCCTTGTACTGTGCCGCAACTATAGGAACGCGATTGATCTATGTCAACCACTAGCCAAAAATTTCTCGCCACACGTCCTACCACTGATGATGTTTGTTGATCTCTTGCTTGTTTTGACATTGTTGCGGAGCACCATTGAACTGTGGACCGTGCATCTCGGATATGAGGTTCCTTGTCAAACCTCATCTCTTCCCTTCGTAGTGTGGTCTTGATGCATGCACCGGCCCCATCATGCTCGCCTTTGTTGTGCCCGATCTCAAAATAGTTCCAGATATGTGACACATTATAAGTCTTATGCAAAGTACTCATCCATTGGAATACTTGGGCATTTTTGAACTGGCTTGCACAACCATCCGACCATATCCAATGTTGATCCGTCTGTATATCTCTCTCCTTCAACTGATCATAGAAAATTCAAAAACAATGTTGCACATAATGCAGATCATGGGTTCTATCATCACTTATGTAAAATTTTGTCTCCTTCAGTATTATCCTCTTGTCATTGCTGCTCTCTAGCCCATGCCTATACATAATATGTACCATGATGCTGACTTGGTCTAAATGGTAGTATTGACTCTGGATTTCATTTTGTGGCTGAAGGGTGTAATTTTCTGCAAAATCCACAATTAACACTATGGTTCCAACGGGAAATGTGTCCCTGCATTTTCTGTACTACTCATCTTGCCATCGTGCTACATGCACATGTTGAACATACTACTCTGTTTTCTCATAGAATTCCGTCAAGAAGTCACATACCAGTACCTGTTACCATGGAAACAAGGGAAATATTACAATGTGGACTTTGGAAAAATGTATATGCCATAAATTGAACGTGTAATACGAAAAATATGCAATATTCATTTGTACCTGTGACTTTACCAATGCAATCTTTTTACTTTCTCTAACACTGTCTAATTGATAGGTCACGTACTTGAAGCTTTGCAACTCCACACCCATCATGCCAAATTTTGTGTCCTTGCTTTCATGAATGCAACGGTTCAAAAGAGAAAACCCACTGCACATAGAACATGTCCCATATAGACAGGATTTTTCATAATACTTTTGTCCTTCGGGCCTTGGACACATGATGTTGTGGATAAATTGTCTTGATGCATTCGGTGGCAGTATGGATTCATTGTAGCCCTACACAATGTTAGTATGCAAATCACAAAATATATGTTTATATGTGTCATAATAATATTCATATTCTATGTGGTATCTACAACAACAAGTGTTCCGATCAATGCATATATGAACGTACCATGGTTTGCATTTCTCAAAGGACCTTTGGCCCAGGTTCAATTGTGTGTGCTCGTTCCTGAATCTCTCATAGAGTTCAGTCTGTGTGGTTTCAAGGAAGTGTTTAACATGGGGCTCACGTTCAGTAGAACCTTTTCTCAATTTTAGCATGTATCTTTGGTTTGATGAAGATCTAGTATGATCATGCCAAAACTTTTGTACTAACTCCTTAACAGCATCAATTAGCTTCCTATCTGCACGAGGCAACCTAGAAACAAAATCCCAACAATCGTTTCCACCCGGAGTGTCAATATTTTCTCTTATAACAGAGTACCTTTTAATAGTTTTTCTATTTAATTTGAGTATGTGAGAAGTGTGTGATAGCAGGCGACGTTTCCTTGTGGACTTGCTTACAACTGATTTTGCTAAAACACAACGAGCCGCACAAAGATCTTTTGTACGAGACTTCTTCCCAATCGCATTAAATGCAGATTGGAGATTTCTAACAATATGACTACTGGCCTCTGAACTTTTAACCATCTTTATGCCCAAAATTCTCCTAACAACAACTAAAGAATGTGACTTTAACAAACATAGCGATAATTGACATTTACCTGCATCACCTTTGGATTCAAAATATTCTCTGACAATTTTGTTGCATTTCCATTCAATACTGCGTTTTGGCAACTTGCCTTCAAGCCGCGACATAGCACTCTCATCCACATGAATATGTCTAGTAGTTCTTCTTGCACTAGACAGTCGAGGTAGGGAGGGTGGACAGGATACATGAATACCTGAGCTTGTTTGTTGTGGTGCTTGGTTCATAGATTTGGCCATAATGGGAGTGTGGTCGACAGGGTTGTGGTCTTCTTGGGGAGACTGCAAATTAAGGCTTGTATGTCCATCTCTACACATGCAGCATCTCCCAAAATTCTTGTGTCGTGAGGAACTTTAGAATGACTCGTTGATGGATTGTTGGTTGGATATTGTGTTGATGTTGGAATTTGAGTTGGGTTCGTTGGATGCGACCGCTTTACCCGTGGTTTTGAACAAGAGGTTGTTGTGTCAACAACTGTGTTAGGATCAGTGGCATGATCTGGGGCAATGATAGGACCATGTCTCAATATTTCCATTCCCAACCTGGCCTTTTCTCTTAAGTCATTGACCTTTTCAATGGGTAGATTCCTTCTTTTTTTTTTTGCGTTTCGTGGTTTTCCCATATCCAAAAGTCTCTTTAACACAACTATCAGGCCTATCCCTGCAAAAGAAATAACAAATAAGATATTAGTGCCATTATACAATGAACCTGATACATTCCAACATAGCTTACCACGTTACAAATTAACATATACAACTACAGACTATGTTGGTTTATTTGTGTTTGAATAAACGTCATTATCCCTTACAATTCCAATCAATATAGATGATGTTTGTCAAGTGTAGAGAGGAGAAACTAGTGTCTTTCCTGGCCATGAATTCATAAAAATTATGGTAGTAACACCCTACAACAGAGATGGCTAGAGATGCCTTGGGAATAGTTTGAAAGTTTTTCTACATCAAATAAGGTAACCTTAATTAGTTGCATTTTTTGCTTTCTCCCTTAACGTTATCAATTCTAAATTTTGCACCTAGTTTGATTGCTTTGTCTTCCTAGTGGAATGGTATATCCTTCCATTTGAGGCAATGTCCTTTACCATCGTAAATTACTAGGTTATATAACACATTAAGGAGTTGAAGAAACAACAACAAACTATTTCCTTAGATCTATAAACCTTGAGATGATAGGATGTGATTTTGAGTTTAAAATACCCATGGTTGAATTCAACAATGCATCACAACAGAATGAATGTATACCTTTTTTTGTGCAAAACCTTAAGGAGGATGCAAAGGTTTCTAACAAGGATCATGGTCTTGGGAAGGGTGATTAGGGGGAATATAATTTGACCTTTCAATGTGCAATATCTAGGGTGGGGAGGTGTTGGAGAGTGGGGAACTAGGGACTATACCAGCAATCATCATGTTGAATAGAGCATGAAGTGGGAAAGTCTTGGTTTTTGGAAAAAAAAAACATTATTAAAGGTGAGGGGATATTGTAAGGATGGTAAATATGGATGAATATTATCATATTTGGATTCATAGAGAAAGGAAATGTGCATATACTTACAGATATCCTCATTCCATACAATTGTATTGAATAAGAGATGAGAGAGTTGAGGTTTTGTGCATGAGTTGAAGTGATATTTTTAGTTATGTTTAGTGAGTGTGTGG